>CM059200.1:6007896-6459054 GCA_030323885.1 Branchipolynoe longqiensis
ATTAAGGTACAACAGGTTTTGGTACGGATAAATACATTATGGCATGGATGCCAGTATGTTCAACTACGTTCAACTACGTTCAACTATGTTCAACTACATTCAACTACATTCAACTATGTTCAACTACATTCAACTATGTTCAACTACGTTCAAACTATGTTCAACTATGTTCAACTACATTCAACTACATTCAACTATGTTCAACCATCTTCAACTATGTTCAACTATGTTCAATTATGTTCAACTATGTTCAAATACATGCAACTATGTTCAACTACGTTCAACTACGTTCAAATAAGTTTAACTACGTTCAACTACTTTCAAAGTATGTTAGCCTCCAATACAGTCAACTACGTTCAACTACATCCAAGTACGCTAAGGTATGCTAGAGTAAGCTAGAGTACATTACGAGTATAGAGACTTTGACACAGTGCGTTGGCCTCTAACGTATTGCTCCTTTGAACATGGCCAAAAATGAAATGGGAACTAACGGCCCACCCACGTTAGTGCCAAGTTAGCATGATGGAGAAGTATGCATGTTCAACTACGTTAGCCTCCACTACATTCAACTGCATCCACTAATGTGGATGTGACCGGGCCATAAGTAAGAAAGAGCGCCAACAAGCGTGACATCAGACTGCTGCACTTGGCTGTATAAATAGAGATGGAAGGGATGCCATAGTGGTTAGAGTGGCCACCACCAATTTGACTGCAGTAATAGTGTGATAGGCTGCGTATGTCTGCTTTCGCATTGGTTTGCAAATTGACACAATGGGAACACAAGATGAGGCGATCAAAAATAATGCTTCACAGTTGAATTCCTTACAGGACGCAGTGGCTGAATCAATCGGGCGAGCACTGGCTTCCCATGCGGAAGGTCGGGAGTTTGATTCCCAGCCGAATCAGACCGATGACTAATATAAATACAATTGATACTTGTCGCTACCCAATCTGGTGCTCGGCATTAATAGGATTAGGCAAGAACTGGTTTACCAGTATCAGGATACTAACTGTGTGGGATATTGGGTAATGGTGGCTGTGGCCTGGACTCCTAGTGAGGCTGCACTATTAACTCACCATGAGTGCGCACTGCTACAAGTCGGTCCCCGTCCTCATATGACTTTAGATGTTGCTAGGATGCAAAGCAACAACAAATTTGAATTTCTTTAATTATATGACCCACTTTGTATTCATTACAAGGCAACACTGGCCCTTTAGCCACTGCCCTTTTCAGTAAGTATACCGCTGGCCAATCAGCACACTTGGCATTGTACATATATATATATATATATATATCTATGTACATGGTGTTCTCTGTGGGAGAGTGGTTAGAGAGGCTGACTTTTTCGAGATCAAACTCCTAATCTGAAGGTTGGTGCTTCGATTCCCTGTGCACCACCTCTACCAATTTAGATGTCCACGGGTGCGTATAACTTAAGTGTTATCAAAGCTGGTTGCTCTCATACCATGTCTATGTGGTGTGGGAGGATAAAAATCCCTTGTGTTAAGCTCGAGTTTTCTATCGACAAACTGTCTAATGGTGAAAACAAGTCTATTCAGACTTATCCATGATAGTCCGTATAAATCTTCAAGAAAATACATATGTGTGTCTACATTGACCACATATATGCCAGACTAACTGTGTTATCTCTGATTGCAATGTCAGTCCCATACTTGCTTGCATTCTTAATGTCATTATCATTCCCACATGTAGCATCACTTTTATTTACTTCAGAATACTTTCCTTTGAAAAAAAGAATTACTGAGATTATTTTTATTACAATTCTTACTTTTCAGTAACACTTGTACAATCAGTACTACTATTACTTCGATTACCATTCCTAGTTGTCTCCTCGGAGTTCCTAGACCAACATAAACTAACTAGTCAAGGCACCAATATTTAAAGGCAGCAAGATGTGGAACAAATTACCATCTGCAATTAGAAGTGCACCTTCCTACCAAAGATTTAAGTCACCGATCAGAACGCATCTCACTGGGCAGGCCCTTGAACAAGCACCATAGCGTGGATACTGTGCCCTGCCTTGCTCCCCCCTCCCTCCCTCCTTGTCCCCCCCCCCCCCCCTCTCACTCAATTACTTTCCACAGCTATAATGTAATAGCCGCACAATTTATGCAGCGATCCGTCATCTTATATTAGCCCATAACACTGAAATTAGTATGGCTAACCCACTAACACACTAACCCCCTTCACAATCTACTAATATGCCTCTCTAAGTACAGGCTAATCTACCTATTTACAATCTAATGTAAACGGCCGGAAGACCAGTGCCTCGGCACTGACACAATTTATATTCTGAGGAATAAACTGTTTTACCAACAACAACAAATTGGTATTACCATTCTGGCATTCACAATATAGATGAAGCTCGATCCAACGGAGTAATAGGGGGGAGCAGTTGTCCGTTAACGCTGTTTGTCCATTCCAGCGACAAAATTGCTTTATCTATAGGTATATGACCTTAGATGTTGCTAGGATGTTACATTTTAACAAACAAACCTGCACGGCTCTGTGGATGGCACTATGTGTGCATGGCATTATGAGGGTATGTTTGTATATGTGAATGAGTATATGTGAATGAGTATGCATATGTGGGAGTATGCATCACACATGTGTGGGAGCCTAGCTCAATCTAGTGGATTGTGTCCGTTGGATCCGGAATCCGTTGCATCGGTGTCCGTTGGATCGAGATTCATCTGTACATGCCCTACATGCACATAACAGATGTTGTCATATGTACACGTCAATCCTAACCCAACTTTAGCTGAATTGTAATGTATACAACAACATATCATCAATATATGATATGTGCATTTTCAAACTATGCCATAATTAAGTCTTCCAATGAGTAACATTGGCCGTATTCGATTATGACGCTCCGGACCACTCGGGTTATCGGAGTCGTCAGGATTTCAAATAGAACACCTCTAGGTGAAGCTAAAAATACACGGGCCGTGTGCAAAACTATCCGACCCCAGTGCCCCACGTCTTGGCTGGGGGTGTTAGGAGCAATGACGTCACATTTGCGCTGGTACCTGTAGGACAACAGCTACCAGTACAAGTCATATCTGTTGTTTTAATGGGTTTTGTTAATAACCTAGATTAATGAAATGGACATATACCTAAACTATGCAATCATAAAATACTTTAAATATCCTATTTTGCTGTAGTTATATTGATTATTTGAAAGAAAAGTAATATTTTGGAGGAAACCACCATATTGTCCACCCCAAGGGTGTGCCTTTATGGCCCAGTCACACCTTACGAGACTGGGGAACCGGACACTGTCCGGTGAAATACGGCAATGTCTGGTACATGTCCGATACCCATCCAGCGGTGTCCGGTGGCATCCGGCGGTGTCTGCTACAAAGTTTTGAACATGCACAAAACTTCTACTGGACACCGCCGGACTGACATGTCAGGTTGGTGTCCGGTTTGTCCGGTTCATGTCCGGTACCCATCCATTTGTGTCCGGTACACATCCGTTGGTGTCCAGTTGGTGTCCGGTTTGTCTGTTTTGTCTGGTTCATGTCTGGGACCTATCCATTACGTGTCTGGTTCTCATCCGGTTCTCGTCCGGTACATGTACGGTACATGTACGGTACTTGTCCGGTGGCCCAGCGGCAATTGACCCAATTATGCTCCATTTCAGTACAGTTCGATACATTTTGTCACCGGACACCACTGGACTAGAAAATTCTTTGTCCGGTTCATGTCCATTGCTCAATCTGGTAAGGTGTGACAGGTGCTTTATGCAACTCGAGGTTGTAGGGCCTGCGCATGCGCCAACATGTGGTTCGAATGACTCGAGTTGTTTAATCGAATGTGGCCATTGTGATCTCAGCTGACTTGGGTTCGCTGCTGATGGCTGGTTGATTGGTTGTTGGAGTTTTACGTCTTAGAAACAGCTACTGTCATGTCAAGACAGGCACACTGTGACAATGCCCACTGATGGCAACTTAATACTGCTTCCCCACTGTGAGACCACGCCACCAGCACCATGACCTGAATTTCACTCAGTCTCATTATTTTGACACTGAGCCAAAAAGTCCTTGTCCTATCATAATAATCCCGAGTGCCTGGTATCAATTGTTAAGTCATTGGTTTGACACGACCACGGACTCTCAACGCATTCGCTGCTGATGACAATTTTGGACTACATATACATATATTGTAAACACATATATTATCACATTGAAAAGTGTGTGTATCTTTTTATAGATCCCTTATCTAATTCTGCTATCCTGGTAGGCTCAGTGTCTGAAACATCCACAAGAAGACAACATTGTACTCACATGGTTTCTTTAATCTCAACATAGCTGCTACAAGCACATGTACATAGTCTGGACTGGCTGTTGGCCACGGTGAAAGAGAGAGAGCATGTGACCTGCACTCTTATTTATAGGTTTTTATATGGGTATCAATCAGGTGACCTAGGGAATTATGTGTTTGCCAGAATTACCCCAACAATGCTTGGTCCAGAAAGACAGAAGTGGCCATTTCCACTAGGTTATGACTCCTTCCCACTTGTCACCCATGTTGTCGGCTGTACTGCCAAAAGGGATATACTGCCCCTATATCCACTTAGGGCCTAAGGTTCATATCTCCCCTTCAATTCCCCGTACCTTATATGGAGCTAGATTAAGAGTTTGCCCCACAACAGACAACACACAATCTGAGCTCAGCACCAGCCAGAAGAAGCCTGAATACCTGGTTTTATTCACCTATATAATGTTTACTAGACACATACAATGGTGGATGGTACCGACATTCTTATTGGCTATTACACCCATGCACACCAGTCATTCCTAGCCCGATTGATCCCTCCCTGACATAGCTCCTCATTGGCTGCCTTCATGACCCACCACCCTCCCACCCAGACCTGGTCACTGCCCAGCTATCATGGGATAACCACGGACCACAGCAGTGACATGTGGCTGGGCGAGATAAGCGGGGGATCATGATTAAAGGTGCACCTCTTCCCTCCCCCAGTGAGAAACATTTTAAAGGGACTACTGTTTCTCATCCAGCTCTGTATGAGTGCCAGTCGGGCAGACTAGTAGACTCAGATTAGCGCAACATCCGGAATAATTCTGTGGCGCCTCCGATGCATCCCTTAAACGCGGCCCTGATGTAGGGGTTGAGGTAAAGGGATCAGGTCACAGGCTGCATAGCAAATCTAACCGCATTGTCATGGACACGGGCTTAAACGAGGATATAGTTGCTTAGTCCTGGCTATTTTCCCGTGAGTTGATGGTCCGGAAGGTTGGCGGTTGCTTGGCCAACAACGCAGCAGATTTAGCGAGTGATAAAGTATGGAGTTAGAACTAAATAAATTGGGATTAATTTGCAGCTGCTGAGTGCGATGGCTGGTTGGTTGTTGGAGGTTTAAGTCCTGGCAATATCTAAGGTGATATCAGGACGGTGTACATGCAATGAAAGGATGATACTTGCAAAATGTAATGGAAGTTAAAGATGTGGGGACATATTCAACATCTGAGGGGTTCAGCCCCATAAGCGCCAATCCAAAAATTGAGATAAATATTGGACTGAAGCCTTGAAAAGATGACTTTGTTACATTCATATTTTTGAGTTTATTACTGCATAACCATTGCATCACAGGCAAAGCGGAATTTGTGATAATCAAAAGTACCTTCATGGACAAACCTTTTGTTTTAATTACATTTTCGGATTGGCATTTGCAGAAATTTGCACCTGATTTGTTTGTTTCCTGTTGTTTTACATCCTAGCAACATATAAGGGCATATCAGGACGGGTACCGACTTGTGACAGTGCACACTCATGGTGACTGTATAGTGCTGCCACACTGGGAAATCAGGCCACCAGCACCATGACCCGATATCCCACTCAATCAAATTATCCTGACACTGAGCTAACCAGTCCTTGCTCTATCCTTATAATACAGAGCATCTGGCTAGGAAGCGACAAGTATCAATTTTTAAGGCATTGGTTTGACTTGACCATGATGGTTCGGATCCCCCGATCTCCCAAAACAGGTGACGGACGCTCAACTCATTCGGCCACCCCATTCTGGTGTTGCAGCTGAACTCTTCATTTGTTATGGCATAGAAGGAAGAGCAACCCAGACACGAAAATAATCTAACTTCCTGTGTGGTAGATTTGACAGTTGGAATCTAGCTAGGGAAGAATGGAGTATTCTAGCTTCAGTCAAATGAATGACTTAGAATATTTACACTCATCTATACCTATCCTGGCGTTTGACATTACTAGGATATGGCAAGGACTGGATATATCAGTATCAGAATAATGTGACTGAGAGGGAAGTCAGATCCTTGAGCTGGTGGCCTGGTCTCATGGTGGGCAAAGACTACAAAGTTGACACCAGTGTGCACTGTCACAAATCGGTACCCATCCTGATATGACATTGGCTGTTGCTACGACATAAAACCCCAACATACTAATACAATGTAGAAGGGAATATAGAGTCAGTTTAATAGAACCTGTTACTGCTGATATCTAGTTGTCCGCCATGTTGGTGCATAACTTTGCATCTTTAACTGACATTTTTATGAATGATGTGTTTTGTCAATTTGATGTATTGATGCATTGAAATATTGACATATTTATTTATATATGCGATGTATAACCCATTATCTAAGTAACAATTTGCGGGAGGGAATTACTTGTTATATATGTACCAATTATTCTATACTACGCCTCCTTGACCTCACACATGGACCAGACAGGATGGCCGAATGAGTGAGAGGGTTCGTCTCTCGTGCTGGTAGAGCGTGGGTTCGAATCCTGGTCGATTCAAACCAATGACTTAAAAATGTATACTTGTCGCTTCCTAGCCAGGCGCTCGGCATTATTAGGACAGGGCAAGGACTGGTGTGCTCAGTGTCAGGATAATGTGACTGAGTGGGATACCAGGTCATGGTGCTGGCAGCCTGGTTTCCCAGTGGGACAGCACTATAAAGTTGCTATGAGTGCGCACTGTCACAAGTCGGTACCCTTCCTGATATGACATTAGATGTTGCTAGGACGTCAAACAACGACAAACAAAACAAACCTCACACATGTGACCAGTGGCACCACCACTGGCCTTCCTCGTTCCTAATGGATGTGTCATATAGTCACTCGCGTGGAGGTGCTTTCTTGCAAGAGAATATTATACTCATTCCACTTATTCTTGTTTCCTATAATTGTGTTGGCCCTTTATATATATATATATATATATATATATATTTTCCTCCAGAGTGTGACGCGAGGGGTCGCCCGCCCAGCAATTACCCGACAGCTGGGAGGGTCGCGGGGGGGGGGGGGGGGGCGCTCCCCAATGCGCACAAGGAAATGTCGTGGGGGTGATGAAAATGGGAAATATTGCGCCTAGAGCGGGACTCGAACCCACATCTCTTTGCATTCCGGGCCAGTGTGCTAACCATTACACCACCTAGGCTCCCTGATATCAACACACTCCCCACGCCTACCTGTCTATGTGGTTACTTGCCTGAGAGGTCAGTGCAGACCACTACAGAAATATAGGCTGTACCTGTTACCCTTGCATTTATACTCGCATCATGCATTATACATCACACATATATATATATGTACATTTATACGTACGCAGATTTGTAATTATATATATCCATGCTGAATATGTGTTTTGTATGATTCATCATCATGCTGTAGGTCGCGATGCAACAAAGTCTGCTTTCTTTTGCTTCTTATATATAATGTGGTTGTTGTTTGATGCCCTAGCAACATCTAAGGTCACATCAGGACGGTGTTTGATATAATGGGGTGCATATATAACCCCTAGTTTCCCTGTCTTATATACGTGATATATAAGAAATTATGCAGATCCGTATATAGTTGCAAAAGGAGATTGTCATATTAGTGTTCTTTCTTACACTTATTTGGTACCATACCAAAGACCCTATAATACTATAATACTGTAAAGCCCTATAAATAAAGTTATAAGCAGAACCCTAGTGTGGTGGTAAGCCCTCATTTATTTTCTCGGGCTATGGCCAAGCAAAAAAGCCCTACCGTACAGATATAAAGCTAAAAACTTTGAGGGGAATGGCAAGTGACGGTGACGGTGGCGCCGGAAGTAACGGGGGCACCAATAGTCCCACACCAAGTTGTATCAACAAAGTCTAAATACCGCCTATTCTGCACCCCTCTTGTAGCCCAGGAGTTCTTGGAGTATATACGTGTTCACACACGGGCGTTAATTCGCCTCAACTAGTTTGCCTTGTCTAGTTCGGCTCACATTCGCCATGTGGACGCGATGCTAAGGCGGATTAGGGCTGATTCGCCTCAACTAGTTTGCCTAATGTAAACCGCGTCACGAGGTAGTCCAGATGAAGCAAACTAGCTTAAGTCGGCCCATATTGCCTGGGTGGACGGTAGTGGTCTAGTTGCGGCAGATTAAGGACGTCACAGTTAAGACCTGAGTTTGTTGACCTTTCGGTAAATTTGGTCTATGAACCTGCTAGAGGTGCACAGATATTGTGTTCATGATATATTTTAAGGTTTTCACTGCCCAGCAGAAGTTTTGACCGTTCCAAACCAATACGATTCAGTCCATACATATCTAGGTCGAACCCACACTCTCGTGGTGATGTTGACTAATCGAAACTGGTGCTGGTTAGTATGGACTTGCTCATGTGCAGATATCGATTTCCGACTTAAACCGCTCCGTGTGTGGACACAACACTAGTTCGCCTCATCTAGTTCACCTTGTCTAGTTTGGCCTAAAGTTGTGTGTGTGAACACGGCTTATACCCCGCTTCAAAAACCCACTGCTCCGTTTGTAAGTCCTCCCTGTAAGCTTTCCCATTACACTTTTCAGAAAATGTCTTCCACCAAGTGATGTCCTCCCTGAACCTCCCAGACAGGCGCGTCTTATAATATGGCTTCTTTACTGTGGCCGTCAGGTCGTATATCC
The DNA here is from genome assembly GCA_030323885.1 of Branchipolynoe longqiensis. Taxonomy (NCBI): domain Eukaryota; kingdom Metazoa; phylum Annelida; class Polychaeta; order Phyllodocida; family Polynoidae; genus Branchipolynoe; species Branchipolynoe longqiensis. Next base: position 6,016,854 of record CM059200.1, read on the forward strand.
AGCGGCAAAAAGTGCGCGACACCCCACATGACCTTTGCGCAGTGTGCTAAAAGTCCACCCAGGCTCTTGAGCTGCTCCTTGGTTGCTTTTTTTTTTGTGTCAATCGATTCACCTTGCTTTACGCCTATTAAGGAGCCATGCTAATATAGCTTGTAACCTTTCTAGTTTACCAGATGGGAGGCTAAGCTCAAGGTGTGAATAGTCTACATTAATGCCTGATAACCTTATCTTCGTAGTTGGGGATATTATCTTTGTACAATTTAAATAGAATCCTAACCATCTCAGTATAGTTAAGAGTTTAGTTTGATTCAACGTGTCTTCCTCACGTGTCCTGCCTAGAATACAAAAATCATCTAAATGATTAACAAGCCGGTCGACCCTGCCTCTCACTGCGCAGCGGACCACAACATCCGATATCTTATTGAAGAACAAAAAGGGCTTGAGGACAGGCCCATACATAATCTGTTATCAACCATATAGGTCTCTTGTTCATCACCCTTAAAGTGCCAATGGATTCCCTGTTTACCACGATCGGCCGGGTGGATAGCGACAGCAATCTAGGCGTTCTTTATGTCTATAGATGTTAGGAAGTCGGCCTGCTCTAATGTATCTATTACGGCGTCGACCCCTTGGTATCAGAACTTACTACTGTCACGCTATTCGCAGATGTGTTATCGGGCTTACTGCAGTTAACTACTGCCCTGCCTCGACCATCATCTTTTTGCACGACAAAAAAGCAATAGACCCACTGTGGCTTAGTTTCAACTACTGAGACAATCCCCTGTGCAATCGACACCCATTATCACCACTGAATAACTACATCCACTGAATAACTACATCTTCAACCAGCAATGCACACAATCTAAACCACTATACATGTGCAACATGGCACTATTACAAGACTAACGATTATTAAAACCAAATCTAACTGATATACAAACACAGCATATGATTTAACCACTAGTGTACACTACAGCACACTCTATATTGATGCATATACCTTGCACTATGTTGAGTACATATGCTGTACACTATGCAGCATAGGCTGCTCCCCCACTTTCTTTTTATGTTCAGAATGGGTTGTGCTGCCCACAATGCAACTTGATACTTGTCGCCAGGCGCTTGGCATTATTAGGACAGGGCAAGGACTCATGTGCTCAGTGTCAGGATAATGTGACTGAGTGGGATAACAGCTCATGGTGCCAGCGGCCTGGTTTCCCAGTGGGACAGAACTATAAAGTTGGCATGAGTGCGCACTGTCACAAGTCGGTACCCATCCTGATATGACCTTAGATGTTGCTAGGATGTAAAAGAACAACAAACAAACATCGTCACAAAGGCTGCGCAGACGCAATTAGACAGCGCAGGACGCAGGCTAGTGTTAGCCGAGAGTTGTTAGAAGAAGTGCAAGGAATCGCGTGTTTGCATGAATGCCAACTACTCCCCTCCCACCCCACACTCAGACTTTCACACTCCCCATCCCACCCACCCACCTCCGTCATTTCCATAAGCCATTCACCCATCCGGTACATATCCACCTCTCCAATCTCCCTCACCTTACACCCATTCGGCCACCGTTTCCCTTTTCCCGTCCCCTTCTCTACTGCAATCTTCCCTAACTTTCTCTATCTGTCATTTTTCCTTTCTCTTCTCTTCCCGATTCTTCATCCCCTCTTTCTCGAATTCTTCTCCCAGTTCTTCCCCATCCTTCCCCATCCTTCCCCATCCTTCCCCAACCTTCACTAGCCTTCCCCATCCTTCCCCGTTCTTCCCCATTCTTCCCCATTCTTCCCAATTCTTCCCCATTCTTCCCCATTCTTCCCCATTCTTCCCCATGATTCCACATTCTTCCCAATTCTTCCCCATTCTTCCCCATTCTTCCCCATTCTTCCCCAGTCTTCCCCATTCTTCCCCATCCTTCCCCATCATTCCAGAATCTTCCCCATTCTTCCCCATTCTTCCCCATACTTCCCCAGGATTCCCCATTCTTCCCCATTCTTCCCCATTCTTCCTCATTCTTCCCCATCCTTCCACATCCTTCCCCATCCTTCCCCATTCTTCCCCATCCTTCCCCAGTCTTCCCAGTCTTCCCCATCCTTCCCCATAATTCCAGAATCTTCCCCATTCTTCCCCATTCTTCCCCATACTTCCCAGGATTCCCCATTCTTCCCCATTCTTCCCTATTCTTCCCCATTCTTCCCCATCCTTCCCCATCCTCCCCTATCCTTCCCCATACTTCCCCATGCTTCCCCATTCTTCCCTATCCTTCACCATTCTTCCCCATTCTTCCTCATTCTTCCCCATTCTTCCCCATTCGTCCCCATTCTTCCCCATTCTTCCCCATTCTTTCCCATCCTCCCCATCCTTCCTATCCTTCCCATCATTCCTTATTCTTCCCCATTCTTCCCCATTCTTCCCCATTCTTCCCCATTCTTCCCCATCCTTCCACATCCTTCCCCATACTTCCCCATGCTTCCCCATTCTTCCCCATCCTTCTCCATCCTTCCCCATCCTTCCCCATTATTCCCCATTATTCCCCATTCTTCCCCATGCTTCCCCATGCTTCCCCATTATTCCACATTATCCCACATTATTCCACATTCTTCTATCACTTTCCCTCTCAGAAATGGTCAACGTTCTCTTTCTATTCCCGTGTCATGTCCTCCTTCAATACCCTATCCTTCCTTACCGGTCTCTGCCACATATTAAACCCTCCCTTTCTTGCCCTCCTTTTTCCTTCCTCTTCTATCGCCCACGTTCTCAATCCTCCTACTCTTTCCACCACCCAACTATCCCACCACCACTTATCTCCACCACAAACCCCCTCTCCTCTACTCTCTCCACCACCCAACTATCCCACCACCAGTTATCTCCACCACAAAACCCCCTATCTCCTCTACTCTCTCCACCACCCAACTATCCCCCTACTCCTTATCTCCACCACAAACCCCCTCTCTCCTCCTCTCTCCACCACCCACCTATCCCCCACCACATATCTCCACCACAAACCCCCATCTCTCCTCTACTCTCTCCACCACCCACCTATACCCCCACCATTTATCTCCACCACAAACCCCCTTCTCTCCTGTACTCTCTCCACCACCCACATATACCCCCACCATTTATCTCCACCACAAAGCCCACTCTCTCCACCACAAACCCCATTCTCCTCCTCTCTCCTCCACCCACCTCTACCCCACTACTTATCTCCATCACAAACCCCCCTCTCCTCCTCTCTCCTCCACCCACCTCTCCCCCACCACTTATCTCCACCACAAATCCCCGTCCTCCCATCATCTCCCTTCTTTCCGTCTATTCCTTTCCTCCATTTCAAATTCCCTCTATCCTTGAAGCCCCAGTCAGATCTCACCGGATTGAGGAACCGGACAGAAACCGGACACTGTCCGGTGAAGTACGGTAATGTACAGTTTATATATGGTACCCATCCAGCGTGTCCGTTCTATCTCTGGTGGTGTCCGGCGGTGTCCGGTACAAGTCTTGAACATGTTCAAAACTTGTCCCGGACACCACTGGACAGATGTGTACGGTTGGTGTCCGGTTTAAGTCCATTTTGTCCGTTTTGTCCATTTCAAGACCATTACTCATCCGTTAGGTGACCGTTTTGTATCCTGAAGAGTCCGTTGACGGTGCTGTGGGAATTCGGTCCGTCGGTTTTTGGCGCGTCCGTGAATAGTCCGGTTGGCGTCCGGTAGGTGTCCGGTTGGTGTCCGGTTGGTGTCCGGTTGGTGTCTGGTGGGTGTCCGTTTGGTGTCTGGTCCGTCCGTTTGACGTCTGTTTACCTATTTGTTAATGTCCGTTTAGTGTCCGTTTATCATCCGTTTAGCGACCGCTTTGTCCGGCGGCCTTTGCAACAGTTTGACGCCGGACACCACCGGACTAGACAATTCATTGTCCGGTGGTGTCCGGTACTCAGTACGGTAAGGTCTGACTGGGCCTTCACTTACCGTTCCCGGTCTGCCCGTTCCCCCTCCTCGCCATGTATGAAGCCTGAAGCAACAAACTGCATATATCATCTCAGAGGATGTCTCAGCAACTTTGAAAATACCACAGGTCGGCAATATTACCGTGACCTATCAGTTCAAAGCAGTTTGGCGAATTATCTCCGTCAGTGGCACTCTTAGTAAGGAAGCAATAGTCTATGTACCTTGACATGTATTCTTGCCTCGCCGTGAATATGCCCTATGCTGCCGACACGACGTAAAGCAACCACCAATCAATGTATTCTTGCTGAAAAAGCACATTTCACAATATATCCATACTTTGAGGCATATCATCGTTAACAAAGCAAATATAACAATATACAGCTGATATAGACATACATTTACACACATTGGCCCTGAAAGAGCATACAACAATATATACATAGATTGATGCATATTGTCCATGAAACAAGTAACGATTTATGCATACATTAACGTATATTGTTGTTGAACAAAGAAATGTAACAATATATACATATACCGGTGCATAGTGTCATTGAAAGAGCAAATGTAACAATATCAGTATACATTGACAGATACTATCGATGAAAAAGCAAATGGAACGAAATATATATACATTGGCAGATATTGGCACTGAAAAAGCAAATATAACAAAATATACATGCATTGACATGCATTGTCCCTGAAAGAGCTTATAACAATATATACATAGATTGATGCATATTGTCCATGACAAAAAATAACAATAGATATACATACATTGATGCATATTGTCGCTGAAAAAGCAAATGTAACAATATATATGTACATTGACGCATATTTTGATTGAAAAAGATAATGTAGCGATATATCCATATGTTGACAGATATTGTCGCTGAAAAAGCAAAGGTAACAAAATATATACATTGACAGATATAGGATGCATATTGTCGTTGAAAAAGCAAATGCAACAATATATATATACATACATTGACACATAATGTCACTGAAACAAATACATACATACATTGATGCAAATTACCGCTGAAAAAGCATATATGACAATATATATTGATACATTGATGGCTATTGTCCCTGGACGAGCATATGTAGCAGTATATACATATAGTGGGGCATATTGTCGTTGAAAGACAATCAAATAACTTATCAACAGCTACTGCTTGGTAAGACATCACCAACACTACAGCTGGCCAGCATTGAAAACAAGCCTGGGTACCCAGGCTTACATGCTATGGACATAATAAATACAGCCTCAATAAAAACTAAATTAAAAAAGAGCAAATGAAACAAGATATACAAACATTGACGTATATTGTACTATAAAGACCAAATGTAACAATATAAACAAACATTATCGCTGAAAGAGCAAATATATGAAAATATACATGTATACATTGACACATATTGTCGCTGTAAAAGCAAATGTAAAAATAGAAATGTTATCAATACACTACCAGATACAAACTGGATGGACCAGACATCTATTACAAATAATAACAACAACAACGAAGAAAACCCTTAAAAAAAACAAGTTGAGTTGCTCTGTTTAGACACTGCACTCTGACATACCCGCAATGGTAATTGGAACAACGTGAACACAGCAATATATAATTATGGACTTTTCTTACAGTCTTAAGTTCTCGGTTACATAGTCTTTTTGTTGATTGCGGTGTGAGCCTAGAGATGCTTATAATCCTATTACTGTGTCATTATTGTGGGGTGGGGCGGATGGTACAATTTAGTAGGTGAGATGTCGTCTTCAGGCTACCGTGTCAAAGTAGATCGAGCCTCAGCGTGCAGTCAGTTTTATAGAGAATTTGTTCTTAGCCGGGATGGGACATATGTAATTAGTTTAATAAAGTTATGATAGGTGGAGAAGGATCGCATCCTTGTTTATAGGGTGGCTACAGCCTTAGTGCCAAAAAACCCGGTATTCGGTGTTGTACGCATTATTTTAGCATAATTCCATCGAAATATATGTGATATATATAATGTTTACACATAGTTTTCAGCACGGTGTCTGGGCGTCCAAGGACCCGTGTTGCATAGGCATCATGGACCATCAAACACACACTATTTACACACCAAAATGTTAAACAGCAGTAATAAAGAAACCCACCACCACAGAAACTGTTTTTGCATGATAACCGAAATTTGCCACATACAACAATTAATAAATAAACTTCCTCATGAAGTTAATCTACTAACTTTCATATTATTGCTGCACAACCATTTACAGTCTACACGTACATATATCAAGATCTTGCTGCTAATGACTTTTAAGTTATTGGTTTGACTCGACTAGGGTTCGAACCACGATCCCACGATCTAGCAAAACGGGAGACGGACGCTCACCACATTCTGGTATTTATGTTGTAAAGTCGTCGGCTGGCAGCTGTAGTTGTGTAGGCAGGCTAAATCACTACAGGCAAGTAGAAGAAAGGCAGAGTATAAAGTGCACAGAGGTGTTCTCTGTGGCGGAGTGGTTAGAGTGTCTGACTTTTTTCTAGATCGGACTCCTAATCCGAATGTTGGTGGTTCAATTCCCCGTGCCCCCATCTCTGCCAATTTGGATTTCCACCGCTGTGTATAACTTACAGCGACATCAAAGGCCAGTTGCTCTCATACCATGTCTATGTGGTGTGGGAGGTTAAAAATCCCTTGGGTCAGTAAAAGTGTAGGCTTGGGCTTTCTATCGACAAACTGTCTAATGGTGAAAACAAGCCTATTCAGGCTTATCCATGATAGGCAGTATAAATCTTCAACCACAGAAAGACAGAGAGCTTGCACCCTCAGGTGTATTCATGCCAATCAACAGCAAGCCCGCTTGTAACCATGCCTTGGTTGTTTTGGCCTCACTGCCCTGTTGTGTCTGGGTGTGCAGTGATCCGTATCTAACAGTTGGGGGGGGGGTGGTTGTGCGCAGAGCTTCTAAGGCTATATCACACTAATAGTAGTGCCCTCTCACACTATCTATTGAATACACAATGTATATCTAATATAAGTAAAGGATCACCAACACTACACAATACCAGATGCATTTGGTCACATTACATCATTTACCTTTATATAACATTTGTAATCCCTTATAGACCAGTTCACATTACCCACCAATGTGTATTTATCGGAATATGTTACGATGTGATCACAATGACGACATTTTTCCAGTAGTGCTTGATGTAGCACAGAATTTCTAACTCGCAGACGATATTTGAGATCAACTTGAAAATTGGTGCTTACTTGAAAGCTGCATAGTCCTGTAGAATCTAATGCTCGGATGTTGGCTGTGCACGTAGGCTATGAGGAAAACAATACACACACAGAGAAAGGAAGAGAGTAAAGTATAAGAGAGAGAGTCCAGCCCTCTGGTTTATTGTTATATAATTACATGGGTTCTTGGTAGGTTATCATACCACCTCCTTCCACCAATAGGAATCGAGCATTCCTGGTCTCACAAATAGGATTCCATCATTCCTGGTCTCTATGGATACCAGGCGTCTGCCCACCACCAGAAGCTGTATGGCCCCTTGGCCACCACCAACCTTGACCCTTTGAGTGTGGTGACCACTACCCCAGCAGAGGGGGTAGGAACTGAGTGCAATCACACCCAGAGCTGATAGCACAACTATGTATATTTACATCCCACTCAGGCACCACCAGCCCTTCCATATATATATATAGATATATATATATATATGCACCTGGAAAAGTACACCGATCAGTACTAGAACAATTGCATTCCCCCCTTGCCGAGTATCAGAATATTTTACAGTCCGATAAGAACATCAAATTTTCAAAATCATAACAATTATCTAGATTTGATTACAAATCTTTAAATTAGATATTGGTGGGCTTATCAAACTTGTGTCAACACATAGAATAGAATAACGAGCCAATTTAATAGAACCTCTTATTGCAGAAGCCTACAGCATCAGAGTTTTGGCATGCACCAACATTTTATTCATGTTGCATGTTTGCTCTTCACATATTTCAAAAGTTAGCCATTTAAGATAAAAGTTACTTCAAACTATAGTGAGGCATATTATTATGATCAAGATAATATCTTTATCTTAGAAAATGACAGAAACTCAAAACCATGGACTATGGAAATTTATCCCCTGGCAATCACAGACTGAAGAGTCCAGCAGGGGCCGTATGCACGAATCAGGGTTAGGGCCGTAACCGCGGCTAGGCTAGCTCCACACGGCTAAATGTGAGAAATCGGTATGCAATTACTGACATTTAGCCTGTGGAGCTAGCCTAGCCGCGGTTACGGCCCTAACCCCGATTCGTGCATACGGCCCCAGCAATGTGAGACCTCACTGGTAAGCACTTGCACACTGGCTTACTCAACCTAGTCACGTGATCTAGCCTCGTTATGAATACCCTTTCTGAAGAGCAAGGTTGGGTCGTCATCCACGATTATTGCATAGCATCCGATACTGATTTCATTGGTCACGATCTTCTTTTGAAATTGTTTCCAGAAGCAATGGTCGCGGAAACAGGAGGACTATCAATTCAAACTAAATTTAAAGCTGCATAGTCCGATGAAGCATCACATCTTCAAAACCAAAGGTTTCAGCTAGACTTGATTATGCATATCAAACTTAGATCCTGATATTCTGATATTAAGCATTTGTTGCCTCATAGAATTATTGCATATTGAGTCAATTTAATAGAACACGTTTCTACATAAGCCTATGGTGTCAGAGTTTTGACATAACTTGACACGTTTTCACTTCAAATATCTCAAAAGTTAGCCATTCAAAATAAACGTTTCTTCAAACTAAAGTAAGGTAGATTACAATAATCAATTTAATATCTCAGAAAAATGATAAAGTAACTCAAAACCATCAGAATATGCAACTTTAAATAAATATTGGAAAGCAAACTCAGCGTTCCTTTCAGGCATTGCGCTGGTCAATCCATATTTGAAGGAATGGTAGAAACGTCTATGGTCATATCAGGACAGGTACCAACTCATGGTGCCTTTATAGTACTGCCCCACTGGGAAATCAGGCCGCTGGCACCGTGATTCAATATCCAACTCAGTCACTTTATCCTGACACTGTGTCACTTTATCCTGACACTTTATCCTGCCTACACAACTCACGAATATGTGGTTGTGTAGGCAGGCTATGGTGAAATCAATACATACAAAGAGAAAGGAAGAGTATAAAGTGTGAAAGAAGAGAGAGAGTCCAGCCCTCTGGTTTATTATTTATATGGTTATATGGGTTCATTGTAGAGTATCACCCCACCCCTTTCGCCCAAAGGAAAACAAGCATTCTTGGCCCTACCAATAGGGATCCAGCATTTCTGGTCCCCATGGATACCAGTGGTCTGCCCACCACCACCAAACTGTATGGCCCCATGGCCACCACCAACCTTGACCCTTGAGTGTGGTGATCACTATATCAGAGGGGGAGGGGGTAGGCCCTGAGTGCCCTCACACTCAGACTTGCCAGCACCACTATGTCTATTTACATCCCACTCAGGCACCACCCGCCCTTACATATATATGAGCCTGTCTCAAAAGGTGGTAGCCCTTCATTTATTTGTCCATAGTAACGGTTGACACAAAACAGCTCAGAAACAGTTACACTGAAAACACAAGGATATTTGCTTCAAATCAATACGGATTCTATTGGGATTATGAAACTCCATGTAAAAGAAAATCAGTTTATCCTGAGCAAATGCATAAGTAGATAGTGTGTTGATTGTTACTATGGACATAGTTTTGTCCCATATTGCTTAGCACCTTTTGAAACAGTCTCATATACATACATGTGCTTGGTCACGTACACCAATCAGTAATAGCAAATTTGCATTTCCCCATATGCCGTAAATCGGGATAGTTTACAACTGAACTAACCAGTCCTTGCCCTATCCTATTTATGCTGAGCGCAATGCCAGGAAGCAATAAGTATAAATGTTAAAGGCATTGCTTTGACTCGACCAGGAACCAAACTCCTGATCTCCCGCATGTGAGACACACGCTCTCTCATTTAGGCCATTGCGCCCAGGGCAAATATAGAGCAATGGTACACATTAGTGGACTGTTAATAGTTGCTAATATTAATAATACCAACCATCATGTAATTGTGAATAAATGCCTAATAACTCTCTTCACTTAACCGCATTTACTGAAGTGGCAAGACCTCACTAACACAATGGAACAATTATAAGACATTTTGAACATTAACTCTCCACTCATCTATCGCATAACTGCCCCTGCCTATGTTAGTAAATAGACAGTGTTCCTATCTACTTGACCGGGCATGGTGGCCGAATCGGTAGAGCATGGGCCTTGCATGCAAAAGATTAGGAGTTTGCTTCCCAGTCGACTCAATCCAATGACTTATCAACTTTATACTAATCGCTTCCTAGCCTGCCGCTTGGCATTAACAGGATAGTGCGAGGACTGGTTAGCCCAGTGTCAGCATGGGGGTAATCGATTAATCAACTCGGGTCACCCGAGCCACTTTTTGGCACATGGAAACATCCTGCAGAGTCAGGTTGAATAATCAAATACGCTTCTCCACGCTCGGGGTGGAAAAAATGTTGGCTTAATCCAAAACCTTTTTTTATTTTTAATAACCCACATAACTACAGCAAAATAGGATTTAAATTGTTTTATGATGGCATAGTTTACTTATATTTCCATTTCATTAATCTATATTATTACCCCCAAAAACACATGTATGACTGGTACCGGAACCTGTTATCCTGCAGGACGGTACCAGCGCAAATCATGACGTCATCGCTGCTAGCCACCCCAGCCAAGAGGCGGGTTACTAGGGTTGGGTCGTTTTGCACATGGCACATGCATTTGACGACTCCACTCGCAGTATTCTATTTGAAATTCTGATGACTCGGGTGAGCCGAGTCGCCCGGGTTGTGTTAATCGATTACGGCCAATGATGTGACTGAGTGGGATATTCTTTCATGGTTTTTGGGGGGGGAGGCTGATTTCCCAGTGGGCCAGCACTATGAAGTCACCATGAGTGTGCACTGTCACAAATCGGTGCCCATCTTGCTTATATTGTGATCGTTTGAATGCAATGGATCAGTGGTAGGCTGTTATGAGAAGTAGTAAAGACCTGCTTTCATTGGACTATGCAGGTCTAAGACTTTGCTCATTGGTTATGTTGGTGAGGTCAACATGGGTAATTTGGCCACGAGGCAACATGCTGGTAGTTTTCCTCACTAACACATGTACACCCACTGATCATTCTAGCCCTGCTCGCCAAACAAGTAACTTCGCTCTCCCACCCACCCTGGTGTGAGTGCTGCTAGTAGATAGTAAAAAGTAACCGAATAAGCCCGTATAATGTTATTAACATGTACCTTTTCTATCTCGTCAGAGTAGTTGTCTCGGACCAAATTGGTCGCCTGTGCACGCACGCATGCACGCAGACCCCCTCGTCTGTATGAATCGATGCCCAACAGCTACCCTGAACCTGGTCACGATGCGATGTTATTGTTATACTCTGATTCTGTTCATTTTGGCACTGTACTAACCGCTCATTGAGTAAAGATTAATTTTGATTTAATAATAAACTTTGTTATCTCCAGCCTTGTCTCTGTTTGTTGCCTCGTGAGCCGAATTGCCCGCTCTTTAGGTAAAGTTGCATAGTCCGATGGTTTGAGTGTTTGTCATTTTACTGACATAAATATATTGAATGCATTGTTATAATCTACCTAACATTGCTCACGGGTACAGAAGACAATACGGGTGGGGGCGGCGGGCAGGAGGGAGGGGGGCAGGCGTCAACCTCGCCGTGACCCCGTGCCCAGCAATGAACCCGCATGAGCGCAACCGCTCATTCCTGACCTTTAGTTTGAAGGAACTTTTATTTTAAATGGCTTAGGGCTTTTCTCAAAATTGTTCTTGTAATAAAATAGTGTAAATTACTAAAGTTAAGCATGGCTCGAAGGCCAGTGCTTCGGAGTTGAAAAGGGACTGTTTTCAGATGAATAACACTTGCTTTAAAAAAAAAAGAAATGGTTTTGAGATATTTGAAATGGGAACATGTCAAATTAGTTTTGGCAAGCATGGTAAAGCTCTTACACCATAGGCTTCAGCAGTAACAGGTTCTATTAAATTGCCTCAGTATTCCCTTCTATTTGGCAACAAATGCTGAAAGCGGCTTTGTCTCACATTTTTAAATAAAAAGAATGATCTACATGTGGCTCTACATATCTAACTTAGATACTGCCACCACATAGAAGGGAATACTGAGGTAATTTAATTGAACCTGTTGCTGTAGAAACATATGGTGTCAAATGTTTGCGTGCTCGCCAACATTATTTGTGTATGCTTTCACTTAAAGTTGCATAGTCCGATGGTTTTGAATTTCTGTATTTTTTATGAGATAAATATGTTAGATTGATCACTAGTATCTACTTTACATTAGTTCAAAGTTACTTTTATTTTAAATGGTAAACTTTTGAGATAGTTTGAGTGCAAACATGGAAAATTAGTTTTGGCAAGCTTGCCAAAACTCTGACACCATAGACTTCTGCAGTAACAGGTTCTGTTAAATTGACTCAGTATTGCCTTCTACGCAGAAACAAAATACTTAATAAGTGCATCAGTATCTAAGTTAGATATGTAAAATCAAATCTAGATAATTGATTTGGTTTGGAAAATTTGATATTTCATCGGACTATGCAGCTTTATAAGATCTAAATAGTTAGCAATTTAACATAAAAGTTACTTCAAACTAATGTAAGGCAGATTACAGCAATCACCTTAATATACTTATCTCAGAAAAATGGCTGACACCCAAAACCATCGGACTATACACCTTTAAATGACTAACTTTCGAGATATCTGAAGTGCAAGCATGTACAATTAGATTTGGCAAGCACTCCAAAACTCTGACACCAAAAGCTTCAGGAGTCAAAGTTTCTATTAAATTGCCTCAGTATTCCCTGCGACAAATTCTTAATAAGTGCATTAGTATCTAAGCTAGATATTGAGACTTCAGGCGCAAAAGCACAGAAATGCCAATGCACAAATTGAGTTTAAATAACAGATTTGTACATGAAAATAAGTTTAAGCCTCCCCAATTACACTTGTTATATGACCACATGGTTCTGGAGCGATAAACAAAACAGCAGGAATATACAAATATAAACTTATTGAAGGTTTGATTCCAATGTTTATATCCATTTTTGGAATGGCGTTTACATGGATGTGCACCTCAACTCTTCATATATGTAGAATTAGATCTTGATAATAATTGTTTTGGTTTTGACAAATTTGATGCGTCATCAGCTATGCAGCTTTAATGAATGTGAGCCGATACTGGGGGCAATCAGGGACAGCGCTACTCAGCTGGAACCCCGTAGAAATCTGAAGCGCATATCCCTAAGGCTTGCCACAATGGATGCGCTATGTACTAGATGCATTAACCAATGCAGGCCACACCTGCCCACCAGGCCATACATTTGTATAGGCCCACAAGGGGTCTGGACAAGTTTGGTTTTGCACTATGTGCGTCCAGAATGCATACAAAAAACCCACTTTGGTTTCTGATAAGACTAATACCCACATTTCACCTTTGTGTAGTGAGCGCTATCGGAATGGATCATGGACTCCCTTCTATGTATAGCGAATATGGCGAATATGGCGAATATGGCGAATATGGCGAATATGGCGAATATGGCGAATATGGCGAATATGGCGAATATGGCGAATATGGCGAATATGGCGAATATGGCGAATATGGCGAATATGGCGAATATGGCGAATATGGCGAATATGGCGAATATGGCGAATATGGCGAATATGGCGAATATGGCGAATATGGCGAATATGGCGAATATGGCGAATATGGCGAATATGGCGAATATGGCGAATATGGCGAATATGGCGAATATGGCGAATATGGCGAATATGGCGAATATGGCGAATATGGCGAATATGGCGAATATGGCGAATATGGCGAATATGGCGAATATGGCGAATATGGCGAATATGGCGAATATGGCGAATATGGCGAATATGGCGAATATGGCGAATATGGCGAATGGTAGACAGGAAGTGTGAACACTTATTTGTCTCTCTTTTCTTTTTTTTTTTGGTACATTAGTTGTCCCAAGCAGGGGAAATCCCAGTCACAGACGACTGGTCTTCCCTACTCCACTGCTGGTCGATAGAAAGCCCGAGCCTACACTTTTACCAACCCAAGGGATTTTTAACCTCCCACACCACTTAGACATGGTCTGAGAGCAACTGGCCTTTGATGATGCTGTAAGGTATACACATCGGTGGAAATCCAAATTGGCAGAGTTGGGGGCACAGGGAATCGAACCGCCGACCCTCAGATTAGGAGTCTGACCTAGAAAAAAGTCAGACACTCTAACCACTCCGCCACAGAGATTGTATGATATGTATAATTTATGAAGGCGGAGGCAGAATGTTATAATGGTTAATCTTTATTCACGATACAAAGAATCAGTATGTTTTCATCTACAGTTGGTTAGTTCAGGTCAAATGTCAGTCTCTTCATTTACAGGTCAAATGGTGGGCGGGTCTCGAACCCTCAACTCTACCCGTTACCTGTTTTATCAGAGGTGTGGGTGGGTGGGTGAAGTTCCATTGATGGCGGCTAGGATGGTTGTGATGGTTTGAAACTGGAAGAGGTTGGTCACGTGACGGTTTTGGCGGGAATTTTAAAAGTCAGTTTGTGTCGGGGCAGCCCGAAGGCGGCGAGTGGGGTTGGTTCCATAGGGAGCATCCAGGCGGCGTGCGCGGTGGCCGTGGTGGAGTTAGTTCAGTGGTTTGAGGCTAGGTGACGCCAAGAAGTGGATTGAGCTAATGCGTTGTTCTCTTTAATGCATAATCTTTATACACATTGTGTATGCGCGCGCACCTTGGCTGCAAACCAAAGGCACACGGCCATTGAGTTTGCCGATACGCGCAGTGCAAAACGTCAATTTGATTCTAAATTAATAGAAATAAAGAACAATAGACAAATTCATTTAATATAATCTGTTCATTGAATATGTTATCTCTTTGTGGGCCAAACGGTTTGTTTCTGGATGGTGTGGTTTTAGAGATATTTCCCCTTTTCTGTATGAAGATTGCGCAGAGCCATTGAGTTTCTCAATATGTGCAGTGCAAAACATCAATTGTACTCAAAATTAATAGAAATACATAACACTAAGCATTTAATTTGAATATAATCTGTTTCCTAAAGATTTGATCTGTTTGTGTGCCAAGAGGTTTGTTTCTACGTTGTGCAGTTTTACAGATATTTCACTTTTACTGTAGGAAGATTGCTCACGCCATTCGTCCATTGAGTTTGAAGATATGCGCAGTGCAAAGGTTCAATTTTATTCCAAATTAATAGAAATTTAGAACAATATACATATAAATTTAATATAATCTTTTGTTAAATATGTTATATCTTGCATTCATAATGCACCCACGTTTTTGCCAAAACCAAGTCAAAGTCAAAGCCAAAGCTTGGTTAAACCAATGATCGGTTAATCCAAATAAATGCCTAGGGTCCCCTCAAGTTTGGTTTAACGGGGTTATATTGTATATATATACAGATCCACACACATATATATGCATATACATATACATATATATATATACATAATAGTGTCATTTATGTATTAAGGAATTGTACTGTATGGCCGGAAGACCAGTACTCTGGCCCTGACAAAAGATATTATTCGATGAATAAAATACACTTTAGTAAAAAAAAAAAAAAATATACAGCTGATATACACACCTATATATACGGTTGTAGAACGCAGTTAGGGGCTGACTCCTGCTGTAGGGCAGAAGCAGCTCAACATATAGCCGGACTATGCATACTTCCATAAATGTCCTTTAAAAAATATCTCTCTGCTTGTATTTGAAGTCGACTTACATTTGTGTATCTATGCAGTAAGTGCTTTATACATCACACTAGCGTATGTTTGGAGAGTAACAGTTGGGTCTTTCCAGGTTGACTGTCCTCCTATTGGTCGCAGCGGTTTACATATAATTGATTGACAGTCCTACAAAGTCCTACAAAGGCTGTGACTGTTTAATTGACAGCTTCCTGCCCCTACCCAAACCCAATCCACTTCCGGTGCTTTCTAAATGAATCGTCATTGGCTCCCTCCACCACTGCCTCCCACCTGCATGTCTACTCCAGCAGTTGCAGCTGCAGGTGATAAACTTATCTATACTGCCGACCCCCGAATAGGACCGACCCCCAAATAATTAATAATAATGTCATGGGGGTGATGAAAATAGGAAATATTGTGGCTAGAGCGGGACTTGAACCCACATCTCTTTGCATTCCGGGCCAGTGCGCTAACCATTACACTACCCAGTCTCCCTGCTGTCACCACTCTACCCACGCCTACCTGTCTATGTGGCTCCTTGCCTGAAAGGTCACTGCAGACCACTACACTCGTCCCCCTGGAATTGTAAGTCTTTTAATGCTTACAATTACATACATACAGGCAATGTACTTACATATACATACACAGGGTAGGTTCAACAACTATCCAACTCGTAGCTTGTACAGGATCATGGTCACGGCAACCGGTGTCATGGGGGTGATGAAAATGGGAAATATTGCGCCTAGAGCGGGACTCAAATTCACATCTCTTTGCATTCCGGGCCAGTGTGCTAACCATTACACCACCTAGTCTCCCAGCTGTCACCACCCTACCTACGTCTACCTGTGTATGTGGCTCCTTGCCTGAGAGGTCAGTGCAGACCACTACAATAATAATAATAATAATAACAATAATTATTAATAAATATATTTGTATTAATATAATTAATATATGTTATAAATGTACAATGATCATGTGGAAATAAATAAATATTAACTAATCGCTGTCAACCACCCTGTTTGCTGCTGACCGACCGGTCCCAGCAAAGTTCCACAAGCTGTTTCCGTTTGGTTTCAGCCAATCAGAGCTGTTCTTTTCCATTTCCTATTGGGCCGTCATTTGCAATGGAAAAGAGTCAATTGCTGTTGTCCACCCTGTTTGCTGTTCGACGAGCTATTTCCGTTTCTGTTTCCTGGATTTTGGTGCTTTCATTTTCCACCTCTATGAGTATGGGTATTGTTTATGTATATATGTATACACGTGTTAGTCCATAGCCTCCCACTTGGGGGTATTATCTTCCCCCGCCATGTCCCTACTGTTTTCTTACCGGTTCCTTTGTACACTTGTACCTGACCATAGTGTTGTATACATTTCCAGACCAATTGTTTGTAATGCTTTGGCATTGTGGGTAATCAGGATCGCGAATACAGACCAAGGGCGTGCCACTACTAAGGACGTCTATTGTGTCGCCGACTAGCGGAATTCTTTAGAACTATGTAACAAACTCAAACGCCGACGAGCGGGTCTTTTCTAACCTGATCACCGATCGGGTAAACAGGACTTGATGACGTATTACGCAGTACACTTGAACTGCCGATGCGCCCCTTTTGGGAAGACTTTCGCTATATAAGGCGGTGCAGCGCCGGGGTTTGGTCGACCAGAGGAGCCAGGAGACAATAACCAGCCTTAAATTGGCCTCCCACCCACCCCACATGGGAAAGTGGAAAGTAGGGCCATAGCATCTCTAGCCTCGTTTCTTAAGCATTTGTGAGCTGACATTTGTATAACCTGACGTTTAACTTTCCTTAATTAAAAATGCCATAACTATATTTGCTGTGTTTGCATTTTTCCTGATTATGCTTTTTGTTTGTTCTTTGTTTGTTTAGTTTGTTTATGAATTTATTTACCCTGCTCATAACGGATAAGTATGTTAATACTTGTGTTCACTGCTGGGCAGCACTAGTCCAATTTGATTCACATCTTTGGAATTTAGTTTTAGTAATAATTTAGGTTTTCTTGCTTCTTGTTTGTGTTACTTAGTTTGTTCATGTGTTTTCGGTTTACATCCTCGGAACATCTAAGGTCATATCCAGACGGGTACCGACTTGTGACATTGCGCACTCCTGGGGTCTTAATAGTTCTGCTCCACTTGGGAGAGTACACCACCAGCACCATGACCTGATATCCCACTCAGTCACATTATCCTGATACTGAGTTGACACCAGTCCTTGCCCTATTCTAGTAATACCCAGCGTTAGGTTAGGAAGTGACATGTATCAATTTTATAAGCTGTCGGTTTGACCCGACTGGGATTCAAACTCCCGACCTTCTGCATGGAAACGCTGCACTCCATCGATCTGGCCACCGCGTCCGGCCATCAGGTAGTTCACGATTATCTAATACTAATAGACAGTAATAAGTCTGATGATCGGGAGTTCAATTCCTCGTTGAGTCAAACCAATGACTTACAAAATTGATACTAGTCTATTCAGACTTATCCACGATATGCAGTATAAATCTTCAAGAAAACAAAAAGATACTTGTCGCTTCCTAACTTGGTACTTGGCATTAATAGGATAGTACAAGGACTGGTTAGCTCAGTAACAGGATAATATGACTGAGCGTGATATTGGGTCTTGGTGTTGGTGCCCTGATTTCTCAATGGGGCAGCAGTATAAAGTTGCCATGAGTACACACTGCCACAAATCACTACGCGACCTGATGTGGCCTTAGATGTTGCCAGTACGTAATACTCCAACGACCATCACAGTAGCGGTCCTAACTATGCTGACCTTTGCTGCTCAGAATGATCAGCAGGTGGCAGTACAGTAGCAAGGTCGGATTATTGAACCCGCTACAAGCAGCCATTCCCAACAGAGGTCACGTGCCATGCAGCTGAAGGTCAGGTGTATTCTGCACCAAGCATAGTCTACTGCGGAGTGGTTGGTTGTTGGAGTTTCACATCCTGGCAACATCTAAGGTGATATCAAGTCGGACACAGACTTGTGACAGTGCGTGTTCCTGGCAAGTTGATAGTGCTGCCCCGCTGGGAAATCAGGTTGCTGGCACCATGACCCAATATCCCACTCGGTCACAATTATCCTGACATTGAGCTAACCAGTCCTTGCCCTAACATAATAATGCTGAGCAACTGGCTCTGAAGCGACACGTTTCAATTGGTCGTAATGCGAAGCATTACGTTTGATGCGAGGAAAGGAAGAGACCCTCCCCCGCCCCGGGCTGTCGCGCTGCGCTGACACCTCACCCGACGCCGCCGCGCGCTGCTCCCTCCCCCGCCCCCCTGTCGCGCAGCATTCGGGCCTCACCCGCCGCCCGCCGCTCACCCCCTCTCGCCCTCCCCCGGGCCGGCAGCATTCACACCTCACCTGCTGTCGCCCGTCCCCCTCCCCTTATAAGGCCGCCCGCCGGCCTCCCTCAGGCACTCGCCCTCCTGCCGCCTCCAGCTCTGCTCCCTTTTTCTTCTTTGGTAGTCTTCACCTCGGACCGCTGCATCCCCTCGGACCGCCCCAGGATGCCCAGACACGGAAAGGGCACGGGCCGCCAGAGTTCCCGGGCGACCCCCCTGGCCACGCCGGGACCCTCCTGGGCGCGCCGGGAGGCGCCTCACCCTCCCCGGCCCCGGCGTCTCCGTCGGCACCCTCGGGCCCCACCTCGGGCACCGAGACAAGTCCGATTCTCAAGGCTCTCCTCGACCTTGAGGCCCTCCAGCGCGCCACCACCGCCCTCCTCTACGCCCGCCTGGACGCCCTCGAATCGGGGAGAGCCCGAGGGCAAGCCCCCTACACCTCGCCGACCGCCCCAGCACCTCGGGCGCGCGCCGCAGGCGACCCCTGCCCCCCGCCGCCGCCTCAAGCGACTCTGCCGGGGGCGGTGCACCCCCAGCAAGAACACGGCAGCCGTCTCACCACCGCGCCCGAGGGGACACCAACGCCCGCCCCGAGGCGGCGGACGGCGTACGGCACACCGCCCATCCCAGCACCTCGGGCACGCGCCCCCGGGGGGGCGCGCCTTCCCCCGCCGCCTCAAGCACCCCGGAAGGGACCCCGGACGACCGCCGCGGCCACGCCGGCCCCCTCCTCGGGCACACCGGGAGGCGCCTCGCCGAGCTTGGCCTCGGGTCCCCCCCTGGCGCCTCGGGACCAGCCCTCGGGTGCCGAGGCCGCCATCCTACAGATCACGGCCCCTCGGCGTCGGACGGCGCACAGCACACCACCCATCCCGTCACCTCGGGCACACCTCGCCGGGGGAGCGCACCCCCCGCCGCCACCTCAAGCACCGCCCCGGGGAGCACAGACCTCGGCCGCCTCGGCGACCTCCACCGACAACCTCCCAGCGACCACCGATCGCAGCGCTGCCCAGTCACAGCCGGTGATCATCACCTCGGACCTCACGCCTCAGACCACAGCCCAGCCCAGCCTCACGAGGAACCCTCTGCCGACATCACAGCCGCCGACCCTCACGACACCGCCGTCCACCGACACCCTGGTGACCCACGTCACCTAGCCATGGCACCCTGGAACTACCTCCAGCCACCCTGCCTACGCTCTCACCGCAGTCACCATCGGATTGCTGGTCACCCACGTCACCCACGTCACCCACGTCACCCACGTCACCCAGCCATGGCACCCTGGTACTACCTCCAGCCACCCTGCCTACGCTCTCACCGCAGTCACCATCGGATTGCTGGTCACCCACGTCACCCACGTCACCCACGTCACCCACGTCACCCACGTCACCCACGTCACCCACGTCACCCACGTCACCCAGCCATGGCACCCTGGAACTACCTCCAGCCACCCTGCCTACGCTCTCACCGCAGTCACCATCGGATTGCTGGTCACCCACATCACCCACGTCACCCACGTCACCCAGCCATGGCACCCTGGAACTACCTCCAGCCACCCTGCCTACGCTCTCGCCGCAGTCACAATCAGACTGCTGGTCACCCATGCCCCCAGGTCACCCTGGTCACCCATGTCACCCAGCCATGGCACCCTGGAACTATGTCCAGCCTCCTGCCGCCTTCCAGCTCTATTCCAGTCACAGCCGGGGATCATCACCTCGGACCTCACGCCTCAGACCACAGCCCAGCCCAGCCTCACGAGGAGCCCTCTGCCGAGATCACAGTCGCCGACCCCCACGACACCGCCTTCCTCACCCCGCCCAGCCCTGAGGACTTCGCTGCCCTCCTGCTCATACCTCGCCGGACCTCCTCACCGGATCCCTCCAAGGATCGGGCCTCCTCTATCTTTGGCCGCCCGCTCCTTGTCGACGTAGGCCCCGGACACTCCCGCCCAACACAGGGAACCCTCACCTCGCACCTCACACCTCAGACGACACAGCCCAGCCTCACGAGGGACCCTCCCCAGACAGCCCAGCCGCCGACCCTCACGACACCGCCTTCACGACCCTCCTCTCACCCAGATCTCCGGCCCCCGCCTCGGGTGCCCCATGCCCCCGCCTCGGGCGCGCCTCGAGCCCTCTCCTACTCTTTGGTGGAGGGCTCCTCGGCACCCCCTCACTGACCACCCTCAGACACTGACTCTGCTTGAACTTTATCATTACCCTGTACATTTCCCTGCTCCTCATGAGCCCTTATCTCCTGTTGCTCCTTATGAGCCCCCTGTTTATTGCTTGCCTTTGCATTGCTCCTCATGAGCCTCTTATCTCCTCTGTTGTCATTATTTGTATTGCTCCCCTTGAGCTGTTCCTCTGTATACTCTGTTGAGGCGTAAAATAAACGCCTCTTCTCCACCCCTGCCTTGCTTTCTTCCTTTTCGCGCATCATGTAAGTCATTGGTTTTAACTCAAAAATGAACCAGGGTTCAAACTAATCTAAAACTTCCTGCCTGGGAAGTCAGTCAGCAGAAGCCTCCTGAGGATTGAAGAATTTTCAATGGCATTTGTGCACCTTTTTTTTTCTTTAGTCATTTCAGACATTTTGTATTCAGCATTTCAACACATACAGTATAACCCCATTAAACCAACCTCGGTTAAACCAAACTGCAAAGGCTAAGGCTCGAATATGTGGCTGTGTAGGCAGGCTAGGGTGAAATCAGTACATACAAAGAGAAAGGAAGAGTATAAAGTGCAAAGAGAAAGAGTCCCGCCCTCTGGTTTATTATTTATATGGTTACATGGGTTCATTCTAGACTATCACCCCACCCCTTTCCCCCAATGCGAAACAAGCAGTCTTGGTCCTACCAATAGGGATCCAGCATTCCTGGTCCCAATGCATACCAGTGGTCTGACCACCACCACAAGTTGTATGGCCCCATGGCACCACAAGCCTTGACCGTTGAGTGTGGTGATCGCTATCCTAGCTGAGTGGGTAGGCCCTGAATGCACTCACACCCAGACCTGCCAGCACCGCTATGTCTATTTACATCCCACTCAGGCACCACCAACCCATACACATATGTGTATATATATATATATATATATATATACAAACATGAGCTTGGTCACGTACACCGATCAGTAATAGAACATTTGCATTCCCCCTATGCCGACTATCGGAATATTTTACAAAACGATAGGTTAATCCAAACTTTTTTCGGCGGCCCGGCAAAATACTACCATTTATAATATAAAAATGTTGGTTAAACCAAAGTCGGTTAATCCAAATTATTGGTTAATCCAAATAAAAGTGTAGGGCCCCATGCCACTCCTGTATGGTTAGACCAAATGTTCATGTGGTTATAAGGTCATCTGAGACCCCACCAACCTTTTTATATGATAAATGGTAGTATTTTGCTGGAATGCCAAAAAAAGTGTGGATCAACCGATCGTTTGGTTTAACCGAGCTTGGGTTAATGGGGTTATACTGTATATACATAAAAAACAATAATCAAAGTGGTCACATACATTGTATATTATATGTGCAAAACATGCTTACTCAAAGTCAAAGTTAAAGCTTAAGCTTGGTTAAACCAATGATCGGTTAATCCAAACAAATGTCTAGGGTTCCTTCAACATTGGTTTAATGGGGTTATACTGTATTCTACAAACATAAACTAAACTGTTGGCAACAGAAATTGTACGAAAAGTGTAACCATTAATGGTTGTTTGGTTCTTACCTCCTTTCAACATCTAAGGTAATATGAGGACAGGTACCGACTTGTGACAGGGCGTACTCATGGCAAATATAAAGTGCGGCCCCACTGGTAAACCAGGCCTCGGGCATCATCATCATCATGCTGTGGGTCGCGATGCGAGAAAGACTGCTTTCATTACTTGACTGCCGCTCTCGGTGTTTTGTGCGGTTGTGCATTTCATGAAAGCTGCCTGCAAAAATGTTGAAGTGCTGCTGGCTTTTGCAAGTTACCAGCGGCACTCTCTCGGGGAGCAAATAGAGGTTTCACACCAGCAAGAACATTTCCAGACAGGGGCAAAACTATTTGTCCCTGCATTGGTCTGGAGATGTTGGGAGTTCCATATATCAACCGCCCTTGATGCTGCCACAGTGACATAGTTTTCTGTTCAGCGTTTGCTCCCTTAGCCTTCGGTTCTGTCAAGAACCTGTACCACAAGGCAGCGATTTACAACTCTGCAGGGCAGGGATGTCAAACTCCCTGAGGTATTGCAATACCTGAATACCAAGTACAGTACAACCCCGTTAAACCAAGCTTGGTTAAACCAAATGATCGGTTAATCCAAACTTTTCCCGGTAACCTGACCCAATATCCCCCTCAGTCAGATTATCCTGACACTGAGCTAGCAAGTCCTTGCCCTATCCTATTAATACAGAATGCCAGGCTAGGAATCAACAAATCTCAATTTTATAAGTCAATGGTTTGACTCGACCAGAAACCGAACTCCCGATGTCCCGCACGCAAGGCCCGCGCTTTACCGATTCGGCTACGGCGTCCTGCGAGTGAAAGAACATCCGCATATATCATGCTGGAGGGAGGACTTGAAATTAGCGGATTGATATCATGATAGCACTGGCACGTGGCCGCCAAGCCGCTCCAGTTCCACTTCCGGAGCTGATCACAGATGGATAGCAAATGCAATAGAATCAAAGACGTATGGCAGATTCAATTATATGACATATGCTTCCGACAAGGACAATGACATTAGATTAGGTTCCCATTGAGAAATTCTCTCGCTGGGCCCATGAAAAGGCTTAGCGGTCATTTATTTAAGTCAAAAGTTTCAACGGGAAGAGTCGGTTAGAGCGGTGATCAGCAGATGCGTGTAATGTATGTGTGTTTCAGTTGTGTTGTTATCCGAACGCCCCCAGTGTGGCACAGGGTTAAGTTGTGAGAGAAGGTTCTAAATAAAGAGAGTTGCAAACTAGAACTTACAGGCCGTAATCGATTAACACGACCTGGGCGCCTCCGGTCCACTGAGTCATCACATTTTCAAATCGAACACCACGAGTGGGGTCGACAAAAACATGTGCCCTGTGCAAAACGACCCGAGCCCAGTAACTCACCTCTTGGCTGGGTGGCTATGAGCGATGCCGTCAGATTTGTGCTGGTACCGTCCTGCAAGATAACAGCTACCAGTACCAGTCATATGTTTTTTTGTGTAATAATTTAGATTAATGAAATGGAAAGGTAACTAAACTATGCCATCATAAAATACTTTAAATCCTATTTTGCTTAAGTTGTATCGGTTATTAAAAACAAGGTTTTGGATTAAGCCACCATTTGTTTCCACCCACAGTGAGAAGAAGTGTACTCGATTATTCGACCCGAGTCTGTAGTATGTGCGCATGCGCCAAAACGTGGCTTGGGTGACCCGAGTTGATCAATCGATTACGCCCACAGTGTCGAAATCAACTTATATTACATGGTGTCACATGTGGGGTTCGTCCTTGGGTGAGTGTTGGCCTGATTGTGTGCAAGTGAGCAGATGTCCAGGTTGCTTGGCAGAGCCTCAACCAGCATATATGCAGAGGCTAGAGAGTTACCAATGAAAACACCATAGCCTATACCATAGAACGATCGATGGATCCAAGCGCTGGAACACAACATTGTAAATAATATTGATATAATAGAGTACACATCATAATAATATGTACCATTACATTATGGTGGGCCGGGTGCGGTGGCCTAATCGGCAGAACATGGGCGTCGCATGCGGAAGGTCGGGAGTTTGGTTCCCGGTCGAGTCAAACCAATGATTTAAAAATTGATACTTGTCACTTCCTAGCTTGGCACATGACTATAAAGTCGGCATGAGTGTGCACTGTCACAAGTCAGTACCGATCCTGATATTACCTCGGGTGTTGTCGGGACGTTAAACTCCACCGAACCACCTTCGCAATCACAAGACAGTTTTATGTCCCAGAGAAACGGTGTGAGCCGGTAGGAAATTGAATTGACAGAACGGTTTGCCCCCTTATGATTATGGCCTTAGGTTGGTGGGGAAGAACGCACATAACATGCTTAAGTTAGCTCAAATTTAGCCTTAGGTATTAATTAAAAGTTGGTCACCATTGGAAGCCAACATTAGCCAAACCATTAGTCAACATTAGCCAACAATAGCCAACATGAGGCCAACGCTAGCCAACATTAGTCAACATTAGCCAACATAGGCAGCATTAACCAACATTAGCCAACATAGGCAACATTAGCCAACATTAGCCAACATTAGCCAACATTAGTCAACATTAGCCAACATTAGCCAACATTAGCCAACATTAGTCAGCATTAGTCAACATTAGCCAACATTAGCCAACATTAGCCAACCTTAGCCAACATTAGCCAACATTAGCCAACATTATTAGCCAACATTATTAGCCAACATTAGCCAATGGTAGGCCAATGCTAGCCACCATTAGCCAACATTAGCCAACATCAGCCAACATCAGCCAACATTAGCCAACATTAGCCAACATTAGCCAACATTAGCCAACATTAGCCAACATTAGCCAACATTAGCCAGCAATAGGCAAACTTAGCAAAAAATAGCAAAAATTAGCCAACATTGACCAATATTCGGCCAACATTAGCCAGCATTGACCAACATTAGCCAACAATAGCCAAAATTAGCCAACATTAGCCAACATTGACCAATATTAGGTCAGCATTAGCGAACATTGACCAACATTAGGCCAACATAAGGCAACATTAGCCGACATTAACAAACATTAGCCAACATTAGGCCAACATCTCGTTGTTCAAGACCCCGCGTGGGTTTAATGCTATGAGTCAGCATTGGGTCAATAGTATTATATGAGCCAATTCTGCGAAAAAGATCCAAATTAGAAATACAAATGCACAGAGGAAATCTAATATAAGTGTTTTTAATGACAGACAAATCAAATATATGTCCCGAGCCGCCCATATAAATGCGCAACACGGAAATCGGCGCACCGGGTAAAGGCCTGCGACAAATTGGCGTGTCGGCCCCATTAAGATAAGCCGGGGCGGAGGCCGTGGCCCCAGAAGTCAGTGGGGTCAGCGCAGGACCGGCCAGAGTGTGGTGGGCGCTGTCGGCGGGCTAATAGGCATGACTTCGCCATTGAGATAAGGCTGGGGGAGGGCTAGGCCACACCCTGTCGCAACCCAGTCACCGCCACTCGGCATTGCGGGCGTCGGTTCATCATGTGCTCTGAGCTGCTCAGCCTTCGCTTTCGGCTGCTGCCTACACTAACGTCCCCTGGCACTCCGCGTATCCGCCATGGCGGAGGATGGAGATTCTGCATCCGAGTTTACCTTCCTCTATTGGGCCTCCCAGGCAGGCCTCAACCGGACGACGACCGGTACGATGTCCCAGGAGGAGTTGACAACCATGCCAGCCCTCCTGGCGGTCAACGACGACGACTTTGGAGCGCTGGACGTATCGCGTCGACAGCATGCCCTCCTCTGGGTCGCGCTCACAACCCTCGGGAACCAGATGTTCCAGGACAGCACCAGTCCTGGGCGGGGGGAGGACAGCCAACCCACACCAGCAGCCCATGCCCCCTGACACAGACTTGGACCTGACCCGCACCACAACCTCATGATACGCTTCAAAATCAGCAAGGCTCTGCGTATCATAGACTATCTGCCCCGCACTGACCATGAGTGTATCGCAAAAAAGTGGAAGGAGAACCTCCAGGTACTCCACCGTCACCGCCGCGGTGACTACCGATATGCCGGATGTTCGCCAATACGGGGAAGCACTCATACTCTCTATGCAAGTACAAACATGCCAAGAGGGAATAGGCGAAGACAGGAGAAGCCCTGGGAGAGGCTGCTCCCCCACCTCGACACCCCTTCATGCACAAGAGCGGACCAAAGTGCACAAGAGCAGACTAGAGCAGAGGAAAGCAGAGTAAAGCAGACGAGAGTAGACGAGAGTAGACGAGAGTAGACGAGAGTAGACGAGAGTAGACCAGATTAGACGAGAGGCGAGAGGCGAGGGTCCAGAGGCGAGAGGCAAAATGGGTTGGGGATGAGGTGGGGATGGAATGGGATGGGGTGGAGGGAGACGGGGAGAAGGGAGACGGGAGAGGGGTGAGGGAGGGAAGAGGGGGAAGTCAGGGGAGGGATGGGCTGGGAGGGAGGGAGCTGGTAAGGACTCTGTAGGGGGGATCACGGTCGTCTGTGGGAAGGTTGGAATGCATTAGGTTGCGGAGAGCGGGAGAAAGGGAGGATGAGAGGGAGAGATTGAGGGAGGGAAGGAGAGACGGAGGGTGAGAGGGAGGGAGGCAGGGAGCGAGGGAGGGAGGGAGGGAGCCTGTCACGGTCACCTGTGAATCCACAGTGTCAGCAGCACAAACATGGTATGGCATGATAATGGCCTTCGTTCACTTTACTACTGCCTCATGATGGCATTTTAATGCAAAAAGGTTAATGCGTAGCAAGTGCAGCATTGCCATTTCCTCCATTTGAAAAATGGATTTTTTTTAACAACCATGTTGTAGGATATATCAGGTTATTTTCTAAAACTGAGCACCACTTTTTTTGTTTCCACGTTACGATGCTGATAACTAATTCTTTCCCTTTATTGATAGCAATTCAAATAATTATGCTAGCCGATGTGGATTAAGTATGTTAGCAATGCTACATGTATTTAATATATGACACAAAATATATCAAAAGTATGCTTGTATTATTTTATACCAAAATGAAAATGTGAAAATGTACACATTGACAGCATGCATTTAGCATAATATATTTCAACTTGTTTTCAATTGTTTTTCTTGTGAGAGTGTATCTAGCTTGGCTTGGCTATGCATTTCTAAAACACTGAGTCCTGCCTTGGTAGACTGTTAAAAGTGCCCTGTATGTTATCCTTTGGAGCTTAGTTTCCTGTTGTTGTGTAAGTAGGCGATATATCATATCATTGTTGTCTATGATGGGTATCATTGTTGTTTTATACAGGAGCAGTGCTGCATTTTCACTTATATATCTCCTCATCTTCCTGAATGTTGTCATCTTCAGTGCCATTCACTGGTTTAGCCTGTTCAATTGTACATTTGTATTTAGATTTGCATCGAAAGTTGTGCCCAGGTATTTGTATGAGTTTACTTCATGGAGTAGGGTTCCTCTCATCTGCAGTTGAACTGAACTTACTTACTCTAAGATTCTGTTTGCCTCCTCTGCAGCTTTAGTAGGATATATATCATGAATTGTGAGTGCCGCCTCATCGGCAAATAGTGCACATTTTGCTTTTTTCAAGACTAGAGGGAGATCATTTATGAAGATTAGGACTAGTAATAGTCCAAGGATGGGGCCCTGTGGTCCTGTGGTCCTCCAGTTGTTACGGTGCAAGTGGAGGACTCAATATTGTTTAACTTTGTATGTTGCTTTCTGTTGTTGAGATAGCTATTGAGGAAGTTACAAGTTTTAATACCCAAGCCTGCTCTTTCTACTTTATGCATTAGTATTTTATGGTCAATTGTGTCGAATGCCTTCTTGAAATCAAGGAAGACAGCAATCATCAGCTCTTTGTTATCCATGTTAGACAGTAGTTCATCCATTAGGGATGCTAGTGCCCCTGTTGTCGATTTGTTCTTCCTGACATGCAGTATTTTGGGTTTCTGATTTTGGGAATTGGGTTGACCGTGGCCAGTTTCCAGTCTTCAGGTAAGATGCCTGTATTGATTTTTATATTATAGGTGTGTGAATTCTATTGTTAGTGTTAATATTGCTGTTTTTATCAGGGAGGCACTAATATCTTTGAATGCTGGATGATTTGAGTGGTGATATTTTATTTACTCTGTCTAGTACTTCATATTATGTTGTTTCCTTGGAGGTCATAGTTTTCAGTATGTAAGGTTGTCTGGTAGATTTTGTGTTTGGTCGCTTGTCTTGTCAAATTTACTTGCTAACTTTTCTCCAATGTCAACAAAGTAGTTAGTGATTTCTTCCGTTTGTTGATTGTCTGGTATTGTGTTCCCTGTTTCTTCATTAGTAAGTTTGCTGATTATTGCTTTGTTAGTTGGTTCTATTGGCAGCATTTCCTAGCGGTGTGTCTATGTTTGTGTAGCTGGTCTTGGGATACCTAGCCTTTCCTTTTCTCACCTCATTTCTTGTTCTTTTACTCACGCATCTCACTATAGACTCATCTCCAGGATCTTTGGTCCACTCAAATTTCTGTCTAAAATAATCCCTATCTTGTTCTAGCTCAAGTAGTTTGTTGTTGATAGATCCTGCAGTATTTGTTCTTAGCTTAAGTTCCACCAAGAGACAGTGCTCATTTGCAGCTTTTTTTATTGCATTGTATAACATTTGTTAGCATTGGTTGGGGTCGTGTTCTGTTAGTAGGTCTCTTTGGTTTATTTCCCTGAGTGAGTCTTCTAGGTCATTGTGGTTGTAGTTTCTGTACGAGCGTCCCCAGTGTGTGGCAGTTCTCTTATAATTTCTTATCTTCTTTTTTAGGAAGTATATTGGCTTATGGTCACTTATGTTTTAGTTGAGGACTCCCACTTTGGTGCAGTGGTTGATGTTAGTGAAGGATAGGTCTATTGTTTTATCAGTTGTTCTTGTATCCCTTGTTGGTTGGTGTATCATTTGTTGTAGTTCATGTTCTGTCACAAATTGCCTCACAGTTCCTTCCAGTGTCAGTTTGTTACCGTTCTAGTCCACATTAAAATCACCCAGAATGAGTATCTCATATTTGTCTACATTTGGTATTTGGCTCATAGATGCACTTATTTGTGCAATTCCTTCATCTAAGTTACCATCTGGTGGTCTATATATGTTACGAATGAGAATATTTCTGGTGTGGGGCCTAATAACAAACGCCCATTGTATTTCAATATCACTATTCAATTTGTTTTGGTCTTCATGTTTGGTGGTATCGATGGGTAATTCTGATTTCAAGTATATTCCGAGCTCACCTCTGGATTTAGTTCTGCCATTTTGTAGCTTTGTTCTCCTGTCCACTCTTATGAATTGGTAGCGTGGTATGGTAGTCAGTCTGTCCTCTGTGTTTCCATTTAGCCAAGTCTCTGATATAGTGAAGATGTCAAATGATGATTCTGGTCAACCTAAGCTGGTCAATCTTGTGGGTTAGACTACGGAGATTTAGATGACCTATTTTAAAACCTGGTTGGCCCTTCAGTTCGGTCAGAGGAAGCACACCAGCCACTGCCCCACACAAGATGTACCCCGCAACCCCCAGGCACCCCCCAGCCCCCAAGATGTTGTTCATTCTTTGTCTAGGATTCTTTGTCATATGTAGTTGTGTTTGTTGTGTGTGTTTATCCCGGCTGCATCCCCAATTTTGTGTTGCTCTTGCATCTCATTATTCTGGTGTGCTAGTTATGTTTGTCTGTAAAAGTGCTCTCAAGGTTTGCTGTTTTTTTGTGATTTTGGTTAATGTAGGATTTGGGTTAGGGTGTTTTGGCAGCAAAATATTCTGAGACCAATATTGTCTGTTGTGTTAGGGTTGTCACTAATTTGTTGTAAGCTTTGGGGTGATTGAATTTCTGTTTCATTGCATTTGTTAATACAGATACATGTGATTTACGTGCATATTATTAACAGGCACATGGCTAACTTATCAACAGTCATTTAAATGGTTAATACAATGTTATTTATAAGATGTTTGTTAGTTCTATTGTCTGTAATGGAAACATACATGTCAGCATGGTACTTATCAATTGCCTCTAATGGAAACATACATGTTACCATTGTAATTACAAAGTTTATGTAATAGAAACATATGTGTCAGCATGGTAATTATCAATTGTATGTAATGGAAATATACATGGTATCATGGTCATTATCAAGTGTATGTAATGGAACCATACATGACAGCATGGTAATTACCAATTGGATGTAATGGAACCATACGTGTTAGCATGGTAAGTATCAATTGCATGTAATGGAAACATACATGTTAGCATGGTAAGTATCAATGGTATGTACTAGAAACATACCTGTCAGCATGGTAATTACAAATTGCATGTAATGGAACCATACATGTTAGCACAGTAAGTGTCAACTGCATGTAATATAAACATACATGTTACCATGATAATTACCAATTGCATGTAATGGAACAATACATGTTAGCACAGCAATTATCAAGTGCATGGAATGGAAACATACATGTTAGCATGGTAAGTATCAATGGTATGTACTAGAAACATACATGTTAGCATGGTAATTATCAATTGTATGTAATGGAAACATACATGGTAGCATGTCCATTATCAAGTGTATGTAATGTAACCATAGATGACAGCATGGTACTTATCAATTGCATGTAATGGAACATACATGTTACCATGGTAATTACAAATTGCATGTAATGGAACCATACATATTAGCACAGTAATTGTCAATTGCATGTAATGGAAAGATACATGTCAAACCCCCCAAAAGCAAGGTGTGGAGGTGTAGGGGTGGGTAGAGAAGGAGTGTGGTGGGGATGGGTGGTGGAGTGCGCTAGGTTGCAGATTGTCAGCGTGGGAGTAGGTGGAGGTGGGGGTGGGGGGTGGGGGTGATGGGGAAGCGGTAGGTGACAAGGTGTGTGTAGAGGGGGTTTGGGGAGGCAGACGTCGGGCTGTAGCATACCAGTGAAGGCTGTCAAGATGTCACGCCTGGTATATGTCAGATAACATACCTACACTGGTCACTGTGTGAATTCCCCAGGGCGAGCCGTGGTTATTAATATGTATAGTATGTTACTGTTTGGGGGCAGGGTAGGCCTGCTGAACCTCTAAAGAAAAATAGTGCCACTAATGTTGAAGACAGATTCTCTCGATATATATATATATATATATATATATATATATATATATATAGGGTAATTCTCTAAAACTGGGCACCAAAGTATGACATGGAAACCGAAAGTGAAAACCTTCCAAATAATAGCAAAAATCCTTCCAAATAGTAGCCTCATCCAATGTCCTATGAAGGTTTGAATGTTTTGCATATATATACGTCAGAGTTGAAAAAATGAATTTAAGTTTTTTAAGTGGATCTTATACAAATTGAGCAATAGATTAATATCACTTGTGAAACATGAAAATCAAAAACACATCCAGAACCTCATTTTAACATATACCACATAGTCAAACAAGATTTTACTGATTACTGTTAAGCAGACATGGTTATGACTTACAAGAAACAAGTTGAAAAATAAGTTGAACAAAAGGTTAGCTACATGTATGGTGTCAATGTGTAAATTTTCACATTTTCACTCTAGCACAAAATCATGCATATATAATTTTTATATCTTATGGGGGATACATTTTATACATGTAGAACTGCTAACATACCTAATAGACAAAGGCTACAATAATTATTTTACTCGCTATCGATGAAACAAAGACTTAATTATCAACATCGTAACGTGGAGACCAAATATGTGGTGCCCAGTTTTGGAGAATGACCCATATATATATATATATGTAAGTATGCATTAAACCGAAGACAGTGTGGTGGATACAGTCTTTATTATTTTATCGACATCAATTATCAATGTGGTAAGTATGTGGCTGGGCTACAAATGCCCTACCGAAAAATTAAAATAAAATAATAAGTACAGCTATCATAGGCATTTCTGCCGACTGGCGAAGTGAGCACCCGGGGAGATCCATGCAGTATATTTCACACTTGGCGCCGGCTGGTGGAATAGCGAACTCCCTCCCACCCGGTTCATCAAACCGGCGAGAGAGGGCAGCACCATGCGAATCTTAAATTAGTATATACTTAGTATATATGTTGCTATATACTCTGTATATATACACCCGTATATACAAGTGTACGGATAGCTAGATGGCTCCACTGTGCGTGGCTCCGCCGGTAGTAAGGGTTCTAATCACTAGGTGGCGCGCGGCGCAGGTCCTCGCCCACTGTCCGGGCTCTGGGCGTCACTGCCTGCACGACCTCACACTAGCTCCCTTTGATTGTGATAATCGATTGTTTTCTGTTTTTTGTTGTTTTTGTTGTTGTTGTTATTGTTATTATTGACAGGGCAGGGCGGGTTGTGCCCATCCAGTGATTATGTTATTTGACTATTGAGTTACTTGTGGATTATGGAAGATTCTAAATAAATACATACATGCCAGTCTACCGGGGTTTCAGGCGTTCTGACATATCAATCAATCAATAGTTCCATCCTCTAGTCGAGGGTTGGATGCAATGGTTCTCCACTTGTCCCGATGTTGTGCTGTTCTGATAGACTGTGAATAATTCAAGCCTGTCCACTGTGAAATATTTGTAAACCATGATGTTCTTGGTCTCCCTCTCCCTCTGCTGCCATTCACCTTCCCTTCCAACAATGTACGGTATATTGAACTCTGACGAATGATGTGGCCAAAATAAATAAGTTTCTTTGTCTGTATAGTGGCAAACAAGCTTTTCTTATTTTTAATTTTTCTGAGAACTTCTTTGTTGGTGATCTTCTTTGTCCATGATATTTTCATCATCCTTCGATAAGTCCACATCTCAAATGCTGCTAAACGTTTGTACATTTTCTTAGAGATTGTCCATGTCTCTGCCCCATACATTAGAGTAGACCACACATAACACTGAAGAATACGCTTCCTTGTTTGTATTAATATCTTACTTGATGTTAACACTCTATACATTTTGGAGAATGTTGTTCGGGCTATTGTTATCCTTCTTTTAATTTCTTCCTCACATCTCCCATATATATCTCTGACATATATATATATATATATATATATATATATATATATATATATAAACCTTGCTATGGTGGAGGAAAAGGAAAAGGAGAGCAAACGACAGCAAAGGAGAGCAATCGAGGAGTTTATATATATCTATATAGCTATTTATATGAACAGTATATGCTGTATAGGAACTCAATCAATCAATAGTTCCGTCCTCTAGTCGAGGGTTGGATGCAATGGTTCTCCACTTGTCCCGATGTTGTGCTGTTCTGATAGACTGTGAATAATTCAAGCCTGTCCACTGTGAAATATTTGTAAACCATGATGTTCTTGGTCTCCCTCTCCCTCTGCTGCCATTCACCTTCCCTTCCAACAATATTGAACTCTGACGAATGATGTGGCCAAAATAAATAAGTTTCTTTGTCTGTATAGTAGCGAACAAGCTTTTCTTATTTTTAATTTTTCTGAGAACTTCTTTGTTGGTGATCTTCTTTGTCCATGATATTTTCATCATCCTTCGATAAGTCCACATCTCAAATGCTGCTAAACGTTTGTACATTTTCTTAGAGATTGTCCATGTCTCTGCCCCATACATTAGAGTAGACCACACATAACACTGAAGAATACACTTCCTTGTTTGTATTAATATCTTACTTGATGTTAACACTCTATACATTTTGGAGAATGTTGTTCGGGCTATTGTTATCCTTCTTTTAATTTCTTCCTCACATCTCCCATCATTTGTAATCTTTTGTCCGAGATATATGAATTCGGATACTTGTTCTATGTTTGTGCCATCTATGGTTATATTGACATTTGGTTTATCTGTCTTTTTACTTATAACCATTGTTTTGGTCTTCCTGGCATTCATCTTCATGTTGAATACTATTCCAGCTTTATTGATTCTATTCACTATATCTTGTAGGTTTTTCTCACTGTCTGCTAGTATTACACTGTCATCGGCATATCATAGGAACTATATGAGTATAATAACCCGGAATTCTATACTCGCCACTCACAGCCACCCACCAGTAATCGGGTGGTGGGGCCTCAGGCTAGTCATCCACTGGTGCAACCTACTCAAACTCAGCTCCGACGGTGGTGCCACCTTTGGCCTTGCTCATAATCCTGAATCACACTATTAGTTAGATATGGATAGTGATAAGCTCCTCTACACTCCCCCCACCCCTGAGATGGCGGGTGGGGGCTGGCGGGGGGGGGGGGGGGGCGCACACTCCATACGCTCAGAAGATTGTTTTGTGTCAGATGTATATAATTAGCTGAGAGAAGTAGACCCAGGGTCAGCTTGATAATCACGTGACACGCCGAGTTCTCTGATCTGAGGTTCTTCTATTTGGGTCCATACTATCAGTGCAAATATAGGCCATCAATCACATGGTTATATATAAGCACAAATCCTATATAACAGTGACAAGAGCAATAGGATGAAGGCTTGTTTTAGATAATTGAACACCACAAACCTGATCTCAATTTAAAAGTTGGTATTTATTTCCCCTGACAAATTTAAGTTACAGTTCAATAGTAAGCCTTTGTTGTACAATATGAAGTCTCAGATGTGGGGCCCTAAGTCTTAATATGTGGGGTGTGTGGGACGGCAAATTAGAGTCCTTGGTCGGTCCTGTCCTGGGTTCTGTCATTTCCTGCTCCTGTGTCGAGGTGAGAATGTCTGTGGAGCCCGGGCCTTATATAGGCCGATAGCGGCCTTAAGGTACTGGCAAGTTTTTAGTTTCAAAAGACTCAAGGGGCGCTAGTGTCGTAACTATGCAGTAGGAAAGGAATTTTCATGAATAAGATTAAATATCCAAATTGAAGAAGCAATTTCCTTGGTTACAGAGAAAGAAATGAGCTGCTAGACGATGTATGTGTCGAATCACAATATATACAACAGAGGGCAGCATCAGTGTCAACAGCATGATGTGGAACAACCTACCAGCCAGAACCAGGGCAGCGTCCTTTTACCTAGAATTTAAAAACTCACTAAGCGTGAGCCTACATCAGATTGGGCAGGCCCTTATTGCAGTCACAGTAAAGTATGTTTCCATTGCATCACCATACCGTAAGTGGCAGAGAACCGAACCCTCAGCCTCAGTTCTCCCACCCTATTTTGATTTGTTGCTGTTCCTCCGTTATTTCTCATTAACCATATACAATAACAGAGACAGTCCAAATACAAATGTCAAATTTAAGACCTAAATTCACTGGGATTGGTCCCACTGCTTCTCTGGTCACAGCTGGTCCAATGTATTATCAACAACCCCACCCCAACAATATAATTCATAAACTCACCTAACTAAATTCACTTGAGTTACACTAGAATATTTCTAACAAACATACCTTTATATACCGCTTGCCTAACTGCAACTGAACATTGAAACTTACTACAACTTTACCAACTGAATACAGAAGATAACTTCTGCTTACATTCTAAATACTATGTAAATACTCACATTGATCTGACTAATATTGATCTAGTTATATGACACTACTGTTACCATATTGCTATGGAACTTTTGGGTTACAGAATTTCATTGTATTACATGCTGCAAATTGTGTATTTAACAGTTATTGTATACCTTATTCTATATAACTTTGGTGTAAATAACCCTGCATTGAAAAATGTCTGGGAGACCAGTGGTTAGGCACTGACAAAAGACTTATTCAGCAGAATAAACATATTTACAAGAAATAAAATGCATGGTGTCAATGTGCAAATTTTCACATTTTCACTTTAGGACAACATCATACAAGGATACCTTAGATAGCTTTTGTGAGATAAATTAAATATAGGGAGCATATATATATACATATATGGATGTAATTATATAGTATTACTTAACACATAAGGGCAACACTAATTAATTGACTTCCTATCAATAAATGAAGCCATTAATTATCACCATCGTAACAAGGAAACCAACTATCTAGTGCCCAGGTTTAGAGAATGACCCATATAGTTTATAATCCATCATGCAGTGAAGGTATGCACTGGAGTTGACAGCACGCAAAGCGGCGGAAATAGGAACTATCAGGGTTTAATTTGAAGGTGATCTCTCCTTTGTTTATACTCTCAGAATTCACTATATAGCATATATGTCCATAGCAACCTGGACACGTCCACATGCACGTGGCTACCTCATGGGAGGATAGGGGAACTAAGGGTAAATTGCTTGCATTCTATGCCAATTGTAAAATATTCCGATATTCGGCAAGGGAGAATGCAATTGTTCTATTACTGATCGGTCTACTTGGCCAGGTGCATATATATATGTATGGGTTGTTGGTGGCTGAGTGGGATGTAAATAGACATGGTGGTGCTGGCAGGTCTGGTTGTGATTGCACTCACGGCCTAGCCCTTCTGCTGGGGTAGGGGTCACCAAACTCAAAAGGTCAAGGTTGGTGGTGGCCATTTGGCCAGACAGCTACTGGTGGTGGGCAGACCACTGGTATCCATGGAAACCAGGAATGCTAGATTCCTATTGGTGAAACCAGGAATGCTAGATTCCTATTGGTGGAATGAGGTGGAATGATATCCTACAAAGAACCCATGTAACTACATAAGAATAAACCAGAGGGCTGGACTGTCTCTTTTACACTTTACTCTCTTACTTTCTCTTTGTCTTTATTATTTGTCCTCATAGCCTACGTATGCAGCCACAGATCTGAGCATATACTCTACAAAACTAGTAACCTCGACGAGGGGTTGGTTTCTACACAGTGATGCTTCTAAGCGCTCTGGTGTTATACTCGTATAATCGCTTATATACAATATATAACATAGAGATCACTCTGGTGTCCTAGTAATCATTTTATTGACAAAAGAGCTACACACTCTAGTATCACAACCGGGCATGGTGACCGTATCGGAAGAGTGCAGGCCTCGTGTGCGGGAGATCGGGAGTTCAATTCCCGGTCGAGTCACACCGATGAACTCTAAAATTAACATTTGTCGATTCCTAGCATGGCGCTCAGCATTAATAGGATCGGGCAAGAACCGGTAAGCTCAGTGCCAGGATAATGTGACATCAGGTCATGGTGTCAGTGACCTGATGTTCCAGTGAGAAAGCACTATGAAGTTGCACTGTCACAAGTCGGTACCCTTTCTGATATGACCTTAGATGTTGCTAGGGCATGAAATTCCAACAAACACCCAACCAACTGTAGAATCACAAACAATGTAGGGGTCATCTAAAGTTCATTACCCATGGCTCTCTTTCTCTAAATAGGAATAGTAGCTTTACGTCCACATAGCATCTTGGTCGTCGCTTCTTGTATCCGCCATGAGTATTATAGAAATGTGATGGACCTTGTCCTACTCTGACAGCGTCCTGCTATGGCATTATTTGTTGCTAGGACGTAAAAGAATAACAAATAAACTAACTCTGAATGTGGAATAATTGAGAAAAACCAAGTCAGCTTCAATCCCCGGGGGACCAAGCGGGATGCCCGAATGATTTAGGGCGTCCGTCTCCCGTGTTGGTAGATCGTGGGGTCGCGGGTTCTAACCCTGGTCGAGTCAAACCCATGACTTAAATATGGATACTTGTCGCTTCCTAGCCAGGCGCTTGGCATTATTAGGATAGGGCAAGGACTGGTTGGCTCAGTGTCAGGATAATGTGGCTGAGTGGGATATCAGGTCATGGTGCTGGTGGCCCGGTATCCCAGTGGGGCAGCACTATAGAGTTGCCATGAGTGCGCACTGTCACAAGACGGTACCCATCCTGATATCAACTTAGATGTTGCTAGGGTGTAAAACAACAACAACATCAAACCCCAGGGTGCTCCCTGGTATATACCGCCACAGGTTACAAGTGATCCATTACGACTGCCCAGTCGGGTACTGAGCATACATCCGCCTGTTGGTGAAAAGTGAGGGGTGGCCAGGCTAATGACTGATCCCGCTAGCATCCTGCCACCTCTCGCTTCTTCTTAGCAAACAGGGGTCAGCGCAGTCGGTACTATGACCATGTCATATTGGGGTTCATTATATAATACTTGAAGCTGAAAGTGACAAATAAGGAAATACTCGAACGGACGGGGCTGCCCTCTATGGAAGATCTTCTGATGAAAACTAATCTCTGGTGGACTGGACACCTCATGATGATGTCATCAGACAGGCTACCAAAGCAGATCCTCTATCCTCAACTGTCTTCTGGTTACAGAAAGAGAGGGCGCCCTCATCTCTGGTTCAAGGATACCATCAAGAGAAATCTGAAGCTGAGAGACATTAAGACCGACTCATAGACATCACTCTTACAGCAGAGAGCTAAATTGAGAGAGGCAGTCATGTAATGAAAGCAGTCTTTGTCGCATCGTGACCGACAGCATGATGATCATGATGATATACTACTACAGAAATATACATGTTTTTGCTTTCCGATATTCATTCTCACAGAACATGTTCTATAGCAGAGATTTATTTGCATCGAGCAGAAAAGTATATCTAGTAATTTGCTATGTGGATGGGCTCCAAAACAACTGTCCCTTGTTATTTTTAATTGAACTTTCCACGTCGATGGTTGGTGAACGGTGCAGCAAGCTTGTGGGACGATCTACCTGTACACTGGCAGGTGACCAAGCTGAGGTTGTTGTTGCCAACTCACATTATTCCAGGAAGATGAAACTTGTATCCAACTTCGGAACCATAATAAGGTCACCTTCATTCCAAATGACATCTCCAGGACAGAGTCGACACGACATGGTCGTGTATATTATTCCGCGAAGGGGCATCATTTGTTGGTTGGTTGTTGCAGTGTTATGTCCATATTGATGAATGGAACTCGCAACATCTCCCGACCAGCCACTGCAGGGACAAATAGTTTGCACCTGTCTTGATGTGTTCTTGCCGGTGTTCGACCTATATTTGCTCCATGAGAGAGTGCTGCTAGTAACTTGCTAAACCCAGGGGCACTTTGTCGCTTTGCAAGCAGCTTTTATGAAATGCACAACCGCATGCAGTTAAGTAATGAAAGTAGCCTTTGTACCATTGCCACCAATAGCATGATGATGATGTCCAGGCAACATCTAAAGTCATATCAGGACAGGTACTTACTTGTGACAATACGCACTGATGGCGAGTTTATAGTGCTGCCCCACTGAGAAATCAAGCTGCTGGCACCATGACTCAATATCCCACTCTGTCACATTATCCTGACACTGATCTAACCAGTTCTTGCCCTATCCTATTAATGCTGAGCTCCAGGCTAGGAAGCGACAGGTATCAATTTTAAAGTACTTGGTTTGACTCGACCGGGAACCAAACTCACAAACTTTTGCACATGAGGCCCGCGTTCTACCGATTAGGCCACCACGCCCGGTAGCAACATTCGTCGAAATAACATCAATTCTATGTTGACCATCCACGTGGAAATAATTGAACCACACAAACACGTTATCAATTTAAGAGTTGGTATTTATTTTCCCCTGATATGTCGGTTTAACATTAATGAGTAAGTATATATATATATCTTGTGTAAATGTAAGGCCTAAGATGTGGGACCCTATTAACTTTTGCAGGCAGCTTTCATGAAATGTGAAAGAGAGGGCGCCCTCGTCTCCGGTTCATGGATACCATCAAGAGAAACCTGAAGCTGAGAGACATTAAAACCGACTCATGGACATCACTCTCACAGCAGAGAGCTAAATGGAGAGCGGCAGTCAAGTAATGAAAGCAGTCTTTGTCACATCGCGACCGACAGCATGATGATGATGATGATGATGATGGGACACCAAAGTTAAAGTCTCTACCCAGTTGTGTCCTTAGTGTGTCCTCCCTGCTCCTTGTCAAAGTGACAATGTCTGTGCATGGCGGCCTTATATATAGGCCAGGAGCGCGTTTTGGGCGCCAGTCATTTTAGTTCCAAAAGGCACAAGGGTGGCGCTCCTGGTACAAACTATGCAGTTGGAGATGGAATTTTCCATAAATAAGATAAGATATGCAAATTAAGAAGGCAATTGCTTTGTTTACAGCACCATAACAATAATCGGTAGGTGGCGGCATGCATACAATCACAGAGTTTCGGGTAGATAACCATTACAATATGAAATCATCTACACTCGACCAGATGGGTTATTGTATCTAGTATATCTCTGATCAACAGCGTAAGCCGGCATAGGCTGGCACATGACGGCGTACGTGTAGCGTATGGCAGCGTAGGGCGGCGTATGCCGACGTATATGACGTAACGCGCCTACGCCGCCATACACTCCCGCAAAAAACCCTAATGTGACAGCCCCTTTATATTGATATGTGCGTCAAACTAATCTTGTCTAATTTCATTTTAAAGTTGCATAGGCCGATGAGTTTCTATAATTGTCTGAGATAAATATGAGTGTAATCGTTATAATCTACCTTGCATAAACTTGAAGCAACCTTCATTTAAAATGGCTAACTTTGGAGATATATGAAGTGTAAAAATGCCAAATTAATGTTGGCATGCTTACCAAAACTCTGACTCCATAGGCTTCAGCAGTAACGGGTTCAAATCAAATAGACTTAATATTCCATTATATATAACAACACATTCTTATGTGA
Organism: Branchipolynoe longqiensis; assembly: GCA_030323885.1. Lineage (NCBI taxonomy): Eukaryota > Metazoa > Annelida > Polychaeta > Phyllodocida > Polynoidae > Branchipolynoe > Branchipolynoe longqiensis. The sequence continues at coordinate 6,058,282 of CM059200.1, forward strand.
GGTGTAAAGTAATTATGCAAATATTATTATGTATGTCATGCTCCTGTCTTTTATTGTTCTTATACCTATATTGCTCCTGTAAACATTCCTTTGACATTTCCTTGCTTCTCTGGGTTACGGGAGGGTGGGGTGCGGCCTGGGGAACGCGAGGCCTGCGTCCAAGCAGTTCCCCTAATTCCCCTCCTTTTCTCCAGGCGGCGCCTCACCCACCTACTAATGGCCCATTTCGCCACCGATTTAGTTCAAATAAATTAAAGGTAGGTCTTAACGGCCAGCCAGAGTTATAGGCTCGATCCACACATCTCTGACTTGTCTCCTCTTTTATTGTCTCTATTGGTTATGGAAGGAATTAATAATATAGCGCACCAGTATCTAAAGCCCAGTCACACATAGCCGGACGAGCCCCGGATTTTGAGCCAGACCACCCACGGACCAACGGCCCGGACTGTTCCGGACCGCCACGGTTTTTGCCTTGCAGTCACACTTTCCTGAACGAGCCCCGGACGAGCCCCCGACCAAAGGCCGGACTGCCGCAGACCAAAGGCCGGACCGCCCCGGACCGCCCCGGACAGCCCCATACCACCCCCAGACTGCCCCCGGAATGGCCCTGGACTGGCCCAGACTGGGCCGGACCTGCCCCTGACTAACCCGGACGAGGCCGGACCATCCCTGGAGTGCCCCGGACCACCCCCAGGCTATCCCGGGCCACCCCTGGACTATCCCCGGACCTCCCCTGGACAACCCCCGGCTGTCCGGGAATAGTCCGTGGCTAGGCCGGGGGTAGTCCGGGACAGTCTGGGGATGGTCCGGGGATGGTCCAGGTCAAACCGTGACTCAAAATGACCCCGCACCATCCCCGGAATAGCCGGATCACCCCCGGACCACCCCCAGACCACCCCCGGATCCGGCCGGACCAGGCTGGATTGAGCCCGGATCACAAAATCCCCTGGACCGCCCCGGATGTTTTAAACACTTTAAAACATCCGGGGCCGAGCCCGGACGGCGTGTGCCGAGCCATGGATCAGGCCGGATCGGGTGGTGTCGGCATGGACGAGCCACGGACGAGCCACGGATCACCCCGGATCGCCCCGGACCACCCTGGATGGCGGTCCGGGGCTCGTCCGGCCCCTGATCCGGGTATGTGTGACTGGGGCTTAAGTAGTATATATCGGTTCAAATCGATATCAGTGTTTTGCTTTCGAAAATGTGATGCTTTATCAAACTATGCAACTTTAATATGTAAACTCAAATGGAAATTTTAGGGTAATACATTATATAGGGGATGTTTTAGTTTCTGAAAAAAACTAACATATTTGATTGTCGGAATGATGACAGCTTCAGCTCAAACATGGATTCATTCACCCAAATGGCATTTGTCGGGTTTTGCGCCTGGACTGTTCAATTGTCCATGATGTGCGCAACATGGGTAATTGAATGAACAAGACTTTGAATCTCAGTAGATTAGGGCACCATGGCGCCGCCTAGATTCTTTTCTTATAACTAATAATTTTGGCTGCTGATCGACGTGCCGTCTACATGATACTTCTTGAACATCCTATTTGCACAGTTAACTTAATTACGCAGTTAGATTAAAAATCAGACTGTTGGCGACATCTATATTCGCTTTTAGAACTAAAATGGCCGCCGATTGACGCGCCACCTATAGTGATTTCCAGTCAAAGCCGATGACGTGGCGCTGGAGATCTTCACTTCGACCAGACTTTTCAAACTGAGAGGACGTACTTCTTCCGGCCAGATTTGCCGTCCCACCCACCCAACTAATATGATGTAGCGATAGGGTTAAGTGCCTGTAATCCTTGAAATATCTCAGGTCATCTCATTATGAAAGAGTAATGTAACAAGTTAATATAGAAAGCATTAAAATTGCCACTTTATACTACTGTCTCGTTCTGTTTTTAATTCGCTAAATACTTGCAGACTAGGACAATACAAATTCGGAGTGGACGCCCGCTTTCCTGGGGAAAACTTTCAACATGAGCTGGTAATTAGGACTATTACTAAGGGCATATGTAGCTTCCCATGTGGGTAGTAGGAATCAGGGCTTTACAGGCCTGATGCTACTTCTCTGAAATGTTTTTCTGTCCGCATGGGGAAACACCTGAAATGAGAGTCTGTTGATACAATGTGTTCCGGTGTTGTATTTCAGGACGTTAACTGGTAGGCTTTACTATAGGAAAATGTACGTTTGGCTATACCCAGTGAACCTGTATTAACTGGCAATACATATTTATATTACAAGAAAGGGGTAAATATGCAGCACCAATTAAATGACTATCGGCCACATTTGGTGTTTCATTTAAGAGTAATTAAAGATTAAATTGACATTAAAACAGAAGGAATTGTATATTTTACATGTCATATCATGGTGGTGTTATTCAACTGGCAAATAATATTCATATCATTCAAGAAAGCATCTGCCGGTTTTATATTTATGTGACCAGCGAAAAGATCTGGTGATCGTGTCATAGCAAAATGTGCCTTATATATGGAAACTGTTGCCTCAGGGAATTGTCAAGAATGAGTATGTAAACACTGTGTGCTGTGTATCTGTCACTGAGCCCCTGGTCAGCCCTCCCGGACCGACCAGCCCCTGGAGAGCATGCTCCTCACGCCATCACCCCCCACCCCACAGCCCCCCCCCCCACCTTCACACACACAGTGAACTGGTGAGCAACAGAGGCCACCATCCTCTGCTTGCAAACAAGGGTGGGAGGGGGCTCCCATGGACAATTAGGACAGAGTGCGGGTGACTTAGCACAGATGAGTGGGTTGAATAACACACATATAGGAAGTGTTATTTTATTTATTTACAATATTTGCTAGGACAATTTGGTGGGGAATGATGGGGGTGGGGTGCACATACATGCATACACATGCACGCATACACATGTATGCATACATACATGTATGCATAAACATCCATACATACATCAATACACATCCATACATCCACATCCATACATCCACATCCATACATCCACATCCCTACATACATCCATACATCCAACCATCCATCTATGCATACGTACATACATGCATACATACATGCATGAATTACATGCATGCATACACACATACATGCATACATATATCTTAGCCAACACCCACCCTGGTAGGAGGGTGTGTGTGTGTGGAGAGTCTAGTACTGCAGCAGAGCACCAGGAATGTGTGATGGCCACCCTGAGACACGATTACTCTGATTAGTAGAAACAGTGTGTGTGAGGGGGTGGGGGTGTAGAGGGGTGACGGTCGTCGTAAGCAGCCTGAAGCGGACCTTGATACTTACTCCAGTTCTCTACTGCTCCACCCCTCACCTCAGACACTGACACCAGTATATCACCCCCCACCCTTTACACATATACACCTAGTATCCCCCTCTCCTTAGAAATCGCATTGCTCATGGGGTGAATGGGGGGGGGGGGGGGTGTCGGCAAGCACCTGGCCGGCTCCCTGCGAGGGGTGCAACCCGCCACCCCCTCGGACGTATATATATATATACATATATACATATATACATATATACATATGCATATATGTATATGTGCTCTATAATATATTATGGGAATATAAACAAGGACACTACCACTGAGCAGTTCTCCCCCTCTATTTACTCTACACCTGAATGTCATGTGACTTAGCTAGTACCCACTCCTATTCATTGCCTAGCTTATTTCCTGCATCCACCACTGCACGGCCACCTGTGAGTGGCTCATGGCTGCATGATACCAGCTGTGGCTGATCACTACCACTGCCGCTCCCGCTCAGCAGGACGGATTTTATATATGCATATATGCATATATGCACATACACACGTATACACATATACACATATACACATATACACATATACACATATACACATATACACATATACACATATACACATATACACATATACACATATACACATATACACATATACACATATACTCATATACTCATATATTCATATATTCATATACATACAAGCTACAGACAATGAAGGTGGGTTGAGATAATATATTCTCTGGCATAGGGAATATTTGCCCTAGCCTAAAAGGAAAGTTCCGTTCGCAAGTGACAGAGGTAGCGGCGGAAGTATGGTTCGGCGGTGGTGGAGCCACTGGTGCCCGTATCAGTAGGAGGCAAATACATGCAGAGAGCCCATTGGCCAATACTATAGTATCGGAATAACATAATACAGTGGTTTTATACTGGCATAATGCTTATACATGACATATATACATATCTGTACATGCATATATGTATGCGTGGAGGTATGTATATATATGTATGTATTTATATGTATGAAGTATGTATGCATGCATGCACACCTCGACCCCATCATTCACCACCAAATTGTCTTAACAAATATTATAATTAAATAAAATACCACTTCCTACAATGAGTGTTCTTCACCAACTCCCTTAAGCTAGGATTCCTTACACGCGGTATGCGTTATGTGTATGCGAATGCGAATGCGGCAAAAAATCGAAACGCCTTGAAGTTAATGGGCTGCAACCCTTACACGCGGTATGCGAATGCGAATGCGAATGCGAATGCGAATGCGACAACTCGATCGGTCCCTGTAGCGATCGGTCCGGCATGCGGCATGCGACACGGGGTGCGAATAGAAAAGCATCAGTCGCATTTGTCCATTGATATAAGGCTGGAGGAGGCGACTGACACTTACGGACAGCCGGGACAAGGGTCAGGGAGGGGGGTTGTCAAGGCTGCTGAGTGGAAACATATGGTAGTGGTTGTGGTGGGAGTTTGGGTTGGTAAAAATGATACCAGAGCTACAAAAATAGGAATACTTATCTATAATTTGGTAATTATAAAGGTAGGAACCTCCATGTGCAGTACCAAGAGGTACATGGATATACATGCCGTATTAGGCCATATACAGTGCAGTATGGAGTATACTTGTTTATTTATATTTTTTAAATATAGCCAGTCATGTGCCGTCTGCCGCATGCCGCATACCGTGTAGAAGGAATCTTCCCATTCGCATACCGCATACCGCATGCCACATGCTGCATGCCGCATACCGCGTACATGGAATCTCAGCTTTATCCTGTTCTAACCCTGGTCATTCACACCCTGTCTAAATCAGTAACCATGGTAACCTCCACCCACCCATTTGCATGCATCAGGGGCCCTCCGCTGCTCACCCGTCCATAACAGTATTAACACACGGTCCACTGTGTCTGTGGTTGGGGGGGGGGGGGCATGTGGGCAGGTGCAGGAGGCTACTCCTGACCACAGGTTCAGTCAGGGAGATACCTACACACAGCATGCACACATTCATTCTCCCCCAATGCCATGAGGCAGCAACAACCATAATTAAGGGGTACTTTGCTAGGACACAAACACCAGATAATTTCCATGATCACATAAATATAAAATCTACAAATGTTTTCTTTAATAATATAAATATTATTTGCCAGTTTAATAATACCACCATGATATAAGGTGCAATACATAAAAATCCTTCTGTTTTAATGTAAATTCAATCCTTAGTTACTCTACAATGAAACACCAAATGTGACTAATAGTCATTTAATTGGTGCAACATATTTCCATTTCATCCAGCTGCTAAGACTCATACATACATCCAACAACCCCCACCACCACTCACACCCCACCACCACTCACACCCCCCCCACCCCCCACCGTTGTACCCAGCGACTGTGAGTGGGCAGGTCTGTGTTTGGGGGGGGGGGGGGGGGGGGGGGCGAGAGTGGCTGTATGGGATGCATCTGTGGTGGGTAGGGTGGAGGGGATGTGTCTGGAAGGGAGGCTAGAAGCTGGTGTCAGTGTCAGTGTGTGTGTGAGGGAGGGGGGGGGGGTAATGTACATCGGATTCAGTGTTGTTTCTACCCTTGCCCACACGCTGAGGGGGGGGGGGGGGATGTGGTTGGAAGTGGGGTTACTACGGTTACTGAAGGTGTGGAAGCTAGAGTCTGGCTAGGCAGGGGTGTCAGTGTCAGATCCCTCCCCCACCCTCTACCCCCACACACTACCCCCACCCCTGACCTCCAGCGAATCAAATGCAAAGCAATGCAAAGCATACCGACCAAGTGTGTTTACATTTGTTTTACTAAAGTGTATTTTATTCATCGAATAGTATATCTTGTCAGCGCCAGAGCACTGGTCTTCCGGCCATACAATACAATTCATTGATACATAAATGAAACTACTATCAGTTCTTTCGTGCAAATCCTTTTTGATACTGAAAGTATTATACATTTTATAAATGAAATATCTGCTGTAGTAGTAACTGTGTACAATTCCAAAAGCAAGATACAATATATCAGCCACAATAGAGGGTATTCCCGTGACGTCATCAACCGGATGCGCGGCCATTGTGGCGATATAACCATTGACAATGCATTGAGTTTGCCGGTATGCGCAGCGCAAAACGTCTATTTTATTCAAAATGAATAGAAATGCAGAACCCTAACCTTATACATTTAATATAAACTATTTGTTCAATATGTTGTCTATATGTGTTCCAAGCGGTTTGTGTTTAGGTGGTGTTTTTTTAGAAAGATTTCACTTTTTCTGTATGAAGATTGCGCATAGCCATTGAGTTTGCAGTGTGACCGTGTGTTTATTATTGTGGTTACTATCGCCATAATGGCTTCACTTCCGTTTAGCATGACGTCAGCGCATACCCGCTATAAGAATCGGGCGCATCCGGTAGAATCGGCTTGGTTAAAGCGGGGCACACATCAGGAGCTTAGATGACTTCCGGTGTGTGACATGCAAATATATGCAAATGATAAGGGTTGCAGGTGTTCGTCGCATCATGAACTACTTTACCCAGTGTTACATTGCTATCATAAATCATACACCTAACACCGGCATCTCATGGACCATATGGTGGTCTTTTTTCTCTCTTTTTTTTTTGGTCCATTAGTTGTTTAAGCAGGGGAAATTTCAGTCATAGACGACTGGTCTTCCTCATTCCACTGCTGGTCGATAGAAAGCCTGAATCTACACTTGTACCGACCCAAGGGATTTTTAACCTCCCACACCACATAGACATGGTATGAGAGCAACCAGCCTTTGATGACGCTGTAAGTTATATACAGCGGTGGAAATCCAAATTGGCAGAGCTGGGGGCAAGGAGAATCGAACCGCCAACCATCAGATTAGGAGTCTGACCTAGAAAAAAGTCAGACACTCTAACCACTCCGCCACAGAGAACTTGAACTTGGCTCCAAGAGTCCCCACTCCCATTTACCGGTAGTATCATAATCAGGTTCTAAGGTTAATGGGATAGAGCACACAAGCACATAACAAAGTAGATAATGGATTCACCCCGTACATCCAGTACTGGGGTGAAAATCAACATATTAAGAAAAACGAGCAAAGAATGTTGACAAGGCAGGGAAATGAATTGAGCTGTTAAATTCTTAATTTAAGAAGCAAAATATATTCTTCACACAAATCTTCATATTAACCCGCTACTTTTGATTTGAAATATATAATAACATGTAGTTTAAGGAATATTACAAATAAAACGAATGGCGTTTTATCGCCGCCATCTTGTCTTTTTGTATTCTCTCCCATTTCACCAACTCTGTGCCCATATGGGTAGTCGTTTGAGACTGGAGCCAGAGTTTGTACTTCCTGTTCCATACTAAAGCAGTTTTCGGCAGCTTTTACATAGGGTTTTGTGTTCACCCCTGTACTGCAAGTATGAGGTGAATCTTTTATCTAGGCCAGAGGTAGCAGCTTAGTAGACGTATCGGTATATATCGAATGAATCTCCATAAACTTCCCTAAGATTTGGAACTGGCGATTAAAACGCTCTGAAAAGCTAACCCACCATTTCATATCCTCCCTAATGTTTTTATTTAATTGTTTTGTGTAGTAAGATCTACTGAGCGTTGAAATCAAATCATAAATTTGCCGGGAAAAGTTGCGACCCCCCCCCACCCCCACCCTCACGACTTTAGAGCAATGGGCTAGACGCCCTGCTAATTTATCGAGGTCTGTTCTTTGAGGTTTCTTTTCCGACCAATAAACCATTTTAGAATGGTTCACAATGTACTTAGTGTATTCATAGGGAGGCGAAATATCCTTTTTTTTTTAATTTATCATTATTTCCAATAATTAATATAGGTCGAGGGAGGAGTTATTTTATTAAAATTAATATGAAACCCTAAATATTATATAATCCTTATTAATTTGGATTGTTGCTCAATTGCATTTACGTTTTACTATAATTATCAGACACAAATCATCTAAGTAATTAATTATTTTAGATATGTTGTGCCTATGGGCAAAGCGCACCAACAGGTTTGAAACTCTCGAAAATATGTAGGGGCTCGAAGACAGCCCCATACACAATCGGTTATCACATAAATAAGTAATATAGTTATCGTTGCCAAATTTCCAACTCAGGTCTTGACGATTTCTATTTTTGGGATTAATGGGTATAACCCTATATGCATTTTTAATGTCAACGGTCGAGGACCAGACGGGATGGCTGAATGAGTTAGAGCATCCTTCTCCCGTGTTGGTAGACCGTGAGATCGTGGCTTCAAACGCTGGTCGAGGCAAACCAATGACTTAAAAATGTATACTTGTCGTTTCCTAGCCAGGTGCTCAGCATTATTAGGATAGGGAAAGGACTGGTAGGCTCAGTGTCAGGATATTGTGACTGCGTGGGATAGCAGGTCATGGTGCTGGTGGCCTGATGTCCCAGTGGGGAAGCACTATAAAGTCACCATAAGTGCGACTGTCACAAGTCGTTGCCCATCCTGATATGACCTTAGATGTTGCTAGGACATAAGACAACAATAAACAAAATCTACGCGACCACATCGTCCAAGCTATTGTATTTACATTTTTGAGCACTTTTATTAGTTAAAGCATTCACTGAAGCTTTTTTTGGTCTACTGCAAATTGAAATCAATAATTGACCCCCGACCCACCCCTCATTTCTTTGGGATACAAAAAATGGAGTGGTTGCACCGTAATGGCTCGGGTACTCTACTGAGCATGTCTTCACTCAATTCGCTTTGCGTCTATTATATCCCTACATAATGGCGATTTAATATGTTCATATTTATTTTAGTATTGAATATGGCAGTGTAGACTGATGATGTCATTTCCAAAAATGACTCCACATAGCAGATATTTCCAAACCGGAATGGACCATTTTTGGGTTTTTAACACGTCAGTTCTTACAGTTTATGTTCTATGACCCTTGACGCCCCACTTGGCCCACCAGTGGCCATACTTACACTCGTTTTCAGTGTGCGAACAATCCGCGTCCTGGTTCCACCTATAACATGGCCTGGTGCCGTCTTTGGTGTATTCTCCCTTGTTTGTCCTTGCCATTTTGGGAGTTTTTTGGGCGCATGTGCTGGGCGCGATAGAAGCTGATGCTCACCCCAGTGTTGGCTTTTGAGAACGCGCCAAAACCTTTGGTCTCCAATACAATGCAATACGGCTAGGTCGTACTGGACGCATGCCCCTGACTGTCAGAAACTCAATGTGCTCAAGTAGGGCCCTATAGTCGCCCTTCCCAAGCCCTTCTATGGCAAGCGCCCACCGTATTGGAGGCACCAATAAGGTCATAAGCATTCAAGTGCCTGACATCATTTCGCCCATTGTGTGCTTCTTCACTGACCACTTATTGCAACATTGTCTGGTCCTGCTACTGCTGCTGTCTTACCTTGAACGGGAACCTGCTCCTCCGTTTGCTCCGTGAACGGGGCCGTGAGCGTGTGGTGGCTACCGTATGACGGAAATCTGTGCTCGTCCTCCCCGCTACATGGTACGCAAAGCGTGGTCAAAAATTGCACCGGCGATCGTGCCGGTGTTGCGGTTTCCCAGGGACACCAGTTTGCGAGGGACACATCGCTTCTGCACATGTGTCAAAATCGAACAGCATTGTCACTAACCTTATAAATTTAATATAATGTTTTTGGTAAAGATGTTTTCTATATATATGTGTACCAAACGATTTGTTTCTAGATGGTGTAAGTTGAGAGATATTTGACTTCTTCTGTATTTTCTGTATGAACATTGCTCACGACCATTGACAATGCCTTGAGTTTGATGGTATGCGCAGTGCAAAACGTTAGTTTTATTCAAAATTAATAGAAATCAAGAACCCTAACCTTATAAATTTAATATAGTCTTTATGGTAAAGATGTTTTCTATATGTCTATGAAGCGATTTGTTTCTAGATGGTGTAATTTGAGAGATATTTGACTTCTTCTGTATGAAGATTTGCTCACGGCCGTTAACAATGCATTTGAATGGAAGTGTCCCTGGCAAACTGGTGTCCCTCAGAATCCGCATCACCGGTCGCCAATCCCTCGTCCTTGCTGTCCGTCTATATGAAGGGTTCAGGCGCAAAACCATGTAAACGCCATGTTCATGAAAAGTGAGATAACCAATGGAGAGAACATTCTCTTAGTCCTTAATACCCAATGAGCAAATCAATTTTGTTTCAAAACCTTGTAAGTCCTACATTTAATCGGACCTAAAATAAGGTTTTATTGCAAAATCTTGTAAATGCCATTTGAGTTTGTCTGCAGAACCACGTAAATTGTAGCAGGCCAATCACCAGTGCGCATCAGATCACATGATGCACAAAATGGTGCTGCCCAGAATCAGTATTTTTGCATGCTGATTTTTCTAGATTCCTTCGGCGGACAGTGGTTTTATGGACATTAATTATGGAAACGTATGATGCAATTGATGGAAACATGATGTTATCACCATCTGGAAAGCGTAAACGATGTCAGCCACAAAGTTCAACACATTCTAAAGCCAAAGCAGCTTGGTACAGTGGAGAAGGTTTGATTCCTCATGTTAAATGTGCACATAACAATACCGTGTGCACTGCCTAAACTATGACTGGAAATAATTTACAATGCATAAAAGGGCAGCTCTACTTGACTACAGATAATGGTAACCAAGATGCAATCCTTGTGTATCACATGGATATAAGGCAGGTCCATCACTGGAGCCCAAGAGTAGAAGATGAAGAAAGGGCACAACACAGAGGTGTGTCCATCAAGGACAGCTTTGTGCAGGAAGATCAAACGAATATTTCAGTATGCCAGGCTTCATTTCTCAGTATATTACGTAAGTATGGACCATAAGCATTATGGGGACCTATCATGAGCCATTTCTCTCACTATACACTTGGTGGCAGCACCCGTTCCCGGTCTAAGTCGGCCATCATGGTTGGATAGAAGGGTGTAGCTGTGTGTATGTGCTGGTGGTGTAGGTGTGTGGTGGGGGTGGTGGGGTGTGATGGGGGTGTCGGTGTGTGGTGTGTATGTGCTGGGGGTTTAGGTGTGTGGTGGGGATGTAGGTGTGTGGTGGGGGTGTAGATGTGTGGTGGGGGTTTAGGGATGTGGTGGGGGTGTAGGTGGTTGGGAGTGGGGGTGTAGGTGTGTGGGGGTTGGTGGTATAGGTGTGTGGTTAGGGTGTAAGTGTGTGTGGTGTAGGTGTGGCGGGGTGTATGTGTGTGGTGGGGGTGTAAGGGGTACTAGGAGTGTAGGTGTGTATTGTGGGGTGTAGTGGGTATAGGTGTGTGGTGGGGTGTGTGGTAGGGGTTTAGGGCTGTGGTGGGGGTGTCAGTCTGTGGTAGGGGTTTAGGGATGCTAAAGATTGGAGGTGCCGCTCTTCAAGACACCCCTACACCTCCACCACAAACCACATACACCCCCACCACACACACCGTCAACCCCACCACACACACCTACACCCCCACCTCATCCCTACTCCCCCACCACACCCATACACCCCACCACACCCATACAAACCACCACACCCACCCCACCATACCCACTCACCACACACCCCAACCACACACCCCTATATCCCCATACACCCCCACTACACACCAAAATCCTCACCACACCCCTACACCTCCACAACACACCCACCACACAAACATATGCCACCTCCACCCCAACCACACGCATCACATCATACCCACTCACCACACACCACTACACCCCTAAATCCACACACACACACACACACACATCCTCACCACACCTCCACCACACAAACAGGTAAAAAGCAAGGATGCCATACTCATAGTTTAACATGATATAGAGTATGGAAATATATGTCCTGCATGCTGCCAGGGTTGGGGAGGAGCTGTGTTATATAAGAAACAGTTCAAGGTGATGGAAAAGTCCTCTGGTGAGTCCTAGCAACTGCCAAGGGGTGGACATTTCCTATCAGTGGCTCCAAACATGTACCATCACCAAGGAAGGGACGTTCTTGGTCTATATATATATGGATGTATGTATATATGAATGTAACTGTATCCAACTGCTGGTTCACCCCTGTGACCATAAAGGGAGGCCCAACTTCAGCCTCATTTGCATAAACACTCAGGGCAGCACCTGCAGCTGAGTAGGGTGGTAGCCACCTCCACTGGGGGGTTGGCTCCCACCCCAGCTGTGGGGCCACCTGATTGGCTGACTGTGGACTGCTCAGTCACCTGCACTGCCTTGACCACCTGACCACACTAAATCACAGGAGATGCACAGAATTATGTAAATGAAGGATCGATGCTCCAGGCATCCTGGACACCGGCACTCTAGTCCTGGCTCTTGAGTGAAGCAGACAAACTTTTGAGCAGGAACCCCAGACACTCTGTCTGATGCTACCTAAATTCACCTATTCCAATTTAGTGTATCCACAACCATAGGACTCCTGTCCCATGGGCTGTGGGCACTGCTTTCAGTATACAGGCTAAGTGGTAATGAGAACTAGTGTGGACAGAAGGTGAGGAGTGAGGGTGCTAGGTCACATGTAGGGGAATGGACAAGAGTTGCTGCTCAATAAAGCACAACTTATTCACTGTTCATTTGTGTGACTAGTTTTCCTTCCTCTTTTCAGTACTGATTCATGAGTTGGTTTGATTAGGCTAATTGCATCACAGGTGATATGAAGGGGAGAGTTTTGTAGTCTCATGGGGGTGCTCACAGCGGCCGAGCAGATCCGTGTTTCTATAATCTGACGAGAGAGTCAGACAAACTGAAAAGTCCCCATTACAGGGAAGTCATAGATCATTGTAGCCTAATGTCATTTTCATGTTGGGGGCGGGGTAATATATTGTAAAATTTCCCGATATTTGAGATATTGGTTAAGGTGTGAACTATTCTATAATAAATTACAAATGGTCTATATAATGGTAAATGGTATGTAAAACCGAAGGCATATAAGGTATATGTGGTGTTGGTGATCCATTAGCGATGTAAGATAAGAATTGTGTATTTTAATAGATAGTGTGAGAGGGGCACTTCTTGAAATGTACAGAGTCTTTGGAGCTCTGCTCACATACCCCCTCCCCCCCCCCCCAAGTGTTATTTACAGATCACTGCACACTAGACACAACAGGCTACTGTAGCCAGACATCACCATGCGTTGGTTACAAGGATCTTGAATGTTCATTAGTTGATATAAGAATGCCTGTTGCTGATTGGAGGTTTCTGATCAGGTGTGAGCCACCATCTTGATTCTTGAAAACTATAAATATAATAAAGACTGGAGTCTAGCTCTCCTACTTTCACTCTATATCTGCTTTCCTTCCTTGCCTGTAGTGATTTCCTCTTCGCCTACCTACACAACTAAGACTGCCAGCCGAGGACTTTACAAAATGGCGACCGTGACGAGTGCACCTCGTGTCACTGGGTAGAGTGCTAAGCACTTTACAAAATGGCGACCATGACGTGTTGAAACCACCGGGGTTTGAACCTACACGAGATATGTAGTACATTGACTGTGACTTGTTAATATTTTGGTGTGTTTCTGTATCATTTTACTTTATTTGTTATTTGTTATTTGTTATTTGATACTATAGCTAGTGCGTATTACTATATTTAATGTATTAGTGGACTGGTGGTTAAATTAACGCACATGCTTTAATTTACGTTAGGGACTAGGACTACATTTTTTCTTTATAGACTATATTGTACTAGTAGTATTTTAATTTCATTTATATTGATGCTATTCTAAATTCTGAAAAGAAATTGTTATCGACTTCGACTGGTAGTTGATAGGTGTGGATAGGTTAGTTTTTCTTCTATAGATTCTCCATTCTTTTCGCTTTATTCAGGGGATAAATTGAATTAAATTGCTTTGTCGACGAGGTAACAGATGAAAGGGTCAATTCTTTAGGGAAACATTAGTCTTTGACATCGATATTACTGTAATGTCGCATGTCTGAAGCCTTGTGTCGCCGTTAGAATCTTTTTCATTTCGGACTTTACAATATGTTTAGTTACAGTCAACTGAAAAAGGTATTATTTCCCTGGTATAGTCGTCCATTGCCGGTAGATGTTGTAACTCACTCGAGGGGTGCTGCAAATTACATAGCAGTTGTCCACACCTCCTTTCAAACTCAACTACCCTTTGCTCCAGTTCCAACTTCTCGATAGAAATTAGGAGTTGTTGCTTTAAAAGTACAACATCTGATAGCTTTGACTTCTGGTTAACGAGTTCTTTATTCACCATCCAAGGTCGAGAACCGCCAGCACCCAAGCGTCTACTGCGTCATCTCATTAGCATATTCCTCTATTCTCTCCACCTGCCTAGATCCCTTCTACGCATATATTATATGGCTCATGGTCTTCCATGCTCATTGACGCCATACTGGCCGTAATGGCTTCCTGTGGTGATGGGTTTGGTGCTGCTTTTGCTCCTTTCCTACTGGACCGTGTAGTCGGTTTATCTTCACTGGTCATACATGGATCAATTCCACCACACTCCTGACAGAATGGCATTCAACGTCTACGAGTTGTGAATGTCGAAGCTGGGCTGTGTTCAGGGTACTTCTCCGAGACGTCTCCGAGAAGTCTCCGTGATGCTTTTTGGCTTATTTCCGTTCAGGGTACGTCTCGGCGATGTCTTGGAGACGCCTCCCATTTCAGACAGGAGACGAAAAGCACCTCGAAAATGGCCACCGTATTCAGTTGTTTCAGCCAATCAGAGCGCTTCTTTTTCATTGCAAATGGCTGCCACCTATAGGGGCAGTTATTTCCAAGGCGACCAACTGATTTTGCCATTCAGATTAGCATGACTTTAGGGATTTCCCCAAGACTTGGCATTCCCTGAATGCGGCCCAGCAAATGTGGCCACGCAGTTGATCTGCTGATCAGTCGCCAGTGAATTGTTCAATACAGTCTAGAGAGGGCGGAGCACCGTATGCATGACATTATATAGGCGCAAATTACAGCACCACCGTCGTTAATGGTCCGAACCGCCCAACGGCGCATGCCGAAATCCGGACAATTAGTTATTTAAAACAATTTCCAAGCCTGTACCTACTCCATGTCCTTATAGATATATAATACATTATATAATATATATATATATATATTAATATTGGATGTTGCCAGGACATAAAACGCCAGCAACCCTCCAACCATTAAGGGATTGACGATGGTGATGATGTGATGATAATGATGCTGCGAGACAATCAATACTCATATCTAAACTGAATGAATAACAGCGTGTCGCAATTGCTACTAAGTACAGTTGTCTTAATATTAGATGTTGCAAGGATGTAAAACCCCAAACAACCAACGGTCCATTAACGGAATGACGATGATGATGATGTGATGGTGATGATGATAATGTAAGACATCTAGTACTCATATCTAAATTGAATGAATAGCAGCATGTCACAATTGTTACTAAGTACAGTTCTAATATTATATTAATGTTAGATGTTGTGACGATGTAAAACTCCCACCAACCAACCAACTATTAACGGATTGAAAACGATGACGATGATGATATGACTGAATGAATAGCAGCGTGTCGCAATTGCTACTAAGTACAGTTCTACAACAGGAAGTGGTAGCAGGATTAAAAGCTTGGATGCAACTAGCCAAGGGACAGCCATAAAGCCAGCTTATTTTATAATTGATAACAAAAGGCGGGAGAGTCTGAGTCAGCTCTACGACTCATGTGACTACACGCCTGAACTGCTATCACATTGCTATTCATGGCCATGCGTCTTTCCGACTAGACAATGGGGTGCGACATAGCTCAGGGTGTAGCGTGTCCACCTATATGAAGGTGAGGGTCATCCTATCAATCCTGCTCAGTGGACACATTTGCAGTTTGGGCTATTTTCTGTTCCAACCAGTGGGTCCAAAACTGGTTCATCACAGGAGTTTGTATGTGATGCCCTATCTGTGGGAATGCGCATATAACAGACACGTTCCTGCTTATCGGGAAAGAGTAGCCTATGTTGCAGCAGCGGATTTCCTCCAAAGAAATAAGTTGGAATGACCATATGTTTGATGTCCAATAGCCGATGATAATAATCAATGTGCTCTAAAGGCGTAGTTAGATAAAACAAAACGTTTTTTTTCCGACTACACCAGACATGGTGTTGATTATTCAATAAGTATCCGGCTGGCTAGACTGCCAGACATCCCAACGTCAATGGCAGTTTGGGAAACTTCCATCATAGATTTTGTACGCTGCATATTTTCTTTTCAGGAAGCAATGCAGATTAGACTGAACTATATGTTTGTTGGTTCGTTGGTTGTTGGGAGTTTTACATCCTGCTAACATCTGAGGTCATATCAGGATGGGTACCGACATGGAACAGTACGCATTCATGGTGACTTTATAGTGCTGCCCCACTGGGAGATCGGGCTGCCAGCACCATGACCTGATGTCCCACTCAGTCACAATATCCTTACACTGAGCCAAATCAGTCCTTGCCCTGTCCTAATATATGCAGAGCGCCAGGCTAGGAAGTGACAAGTATCAATTGTGATGTCATTGGTTTGACTCGGCCACTGTTCGAACCTGTGGGTTTGAAACCCACGATATTCGAAAACGGGAGAAGAATTCTCCACTGGCCGAAGTATGGAGCAAGCCCATTGTTAACAGACAGGACAAGGGAAGGTCTTCAGATTCAAAGAGCTCAAATCAATTTCTGGCCGATTCTAAAGCAAAATGAGCTGAAAACAAGAAAGAAAACCTTCAATCCATACCTCCTGGTAACATCTACGGTCATATATCAGGATGGGTAGCAATTATTAAGTGGACCAAGGTTTGAACCCATGGGTTCAAATCCCATGATCTACAGAAACGGGAGATGGAAACGCTCATAAGGTCCGTCTCCTGTGTTAGTAGATCGTGGGATCCTGGGTTCATATCCTGGTCGAGTCAAACCAATGACTTCAAAATTGACACTTGTCGCTTCCTAGCCAGATGCTTGGCATTACTAGGATAGGGCAAGGAGGACTGACGAAGACCAGTCTGCGACTGGAATTTCCCCTGCTTAAACAACTAATGTACCATCAAACAAATTTTAAATCATTCGTCCGCAGATTTAGCTGACACAATGCAAAATGACGGAGCCAGTGAATAACCCATTGTTGCCAACTCTCATGAAATTTCTGCGAAAGTCACGGAAATTGAAGGTTCTCATCAGTCACCCTACAAGTCATGGGTTCGACCCTCCAAATCCTACAAATGTCTGTACCTTTGGACAAAATCCAATGAAAACATATACGGTTTTACGAGTTTCTGTACTTTTGATTAAATACAAGTAAATATGGTATGCATATATCCTAAGATATCAGCCTATAACCCCTTGGAAAAGCCCTCAAATATCTCATTTTAAAAAGAAATTACTGGGGGCCATGCTCTTGGACGTCTCTAGCAAGCTTATGGCTGCCGCTACTCGTGTTCTATGCCTGCAACGCAAAACCTCAAGACTTCTCCGTACCTCCAGGTTGGCAGCACTGAAAACAATGATGATGTGTATTTTATCGAATGCAAGGTATTTTCTAGGGAAGATTAATTGAAATTGTCTGTGATGCTCAGCAACACAGGTAATCTGACATGCAGACACAGCCATAGCCTCATAGTAACTAAGAAAGGCCTTATGCTGTATTAGTATATGCCTTGTGCGCCAGCACCGCCTATATTCACTTTTGAGATACAAAACCTGATTAGCCTAAGTAAACGCTATCAGTCTGTCATCTGCAGTCGGCTTCTTGAACTAATTAACCTTACAAGCCTATATAAGGCCAGGTCCAGCAGCAGTGAGCTCACTACGAGACGGGCATAAGGAGGACACTGACCAGCCTTAAAATTGCCACCCGTCCACCCCTACATGACATTGTTAAGGGCGAGGGTTAAAGCTTCTTGACCTCACTGTATTTGAACTTGTTAAAATTGAACTTTGTATTACTCATACTCATACTCATCCGCTGCTGATTTTGTTAGGCTTATAAGCCTGTATCAGGTCGATGCATGTCAAAATTTGATTTACTAGGATTAAACGCATCGAGTACCGGATGTGTGCAATATTGCAGCCCCCTCCAATGCTTATCCAGTCTGCCTTTGAAGGCGTTGACGGAAGGCGCTTCTCTGACATGTTCAGGCAGTGTGTTCCAGGCATTTACTATCCTGTTACTGAAGAATAGCTGTCTGACAGGTTTTATTGCTCTTTCCTTCTTCAGCTTGTATCGATGACCTCTAGTTTTATAGTTGGCCAGCTTCAGGTATCTAGCATCAACCGCATATCTTCCAGTGACGTGTTTGAATGAACAAACACTTACACTGCTGGTACTAAAATAAATCCAACGTTAAACTTATCTGCTGTGTCATTGTCAAATTGTCATTCGAAATGAACGTATCACATCAGCTGTACACAAGTTAGGTAATCAATTATGGATAGGTTTATAGGTGCATTTTGGATCGTAGGTTCAACCCTTACTGAGGGCCCAGCGGAACTCCAAACACACATATTGCTGGCAATTGTTGTGTCAAGTCATACAGATTATTGTTGTTGTTTACATCTTAGCAACATCTAAGGTCATTTCACGATGGGCATCTGACGATTATTGTGTCAGGTCTGGTAAATAAATCATTGCGATGTGTGGTTTACATTTGATTTGAAGGTAATGACTCCCCGCCGCCATGCCTAAGCTGCTCACAGACAGTGGTGCTTTCACTCCATGTCTATACCGCCGCTTTTAAAATTTGGGCCGTGGCTCATCATTTGCACTTCTCCATGAGCCCACTCAGCGACAACACCTCCAGGTTTGTTGTCCACCGACCCTTCTTCCTAGACTTAAAGATGAGTGATTGTGTGACTTGGATATTTTAAGACATAAGGTCATATCAGGGCGTGCACCGATTTGTGACAGTGTCCATTCATAGCAACATTATAGTGCTACCCGACTGGGAGACCAGACCACCCGCAACATGACCCAATACCCCTACACAGTCACATTATTCAGATGCCATGCTAACCAGTCCTTGCCCTATCCTATGAATGCTGAACACCAGGATAAGTAACGAACAGTATCAATATATAAATCAGTGGTTTGACTCGGCCGGGATTCGAACTCCCGACCAGCTCAGTGGACCCATTTGCAGTTTGGGTTATTTTCGTTTCCAACCAGTGGTCCACAACTGGTTCATCAAAGGCTGTGGTATGTGCTGTCCTGTCTGTGGGAAAGTACATATCAAAGACCCCTTGCTGTCTATCAGAAAGAGTAGCCGAAGTGACTGCAGCGGGTTATTACTAAATATGTTGGTGCTGAAAAAATATGTAGCTGAACTGACATTTAAAAAAAGAAAAGCACAAATAGATGGATCCGCCAGATGGACAATGGTCTATAGCTAAGTAGCATATTTCTACATTCTTTGATTTCAAATAAAATTAAATGAACCTGTTTTCTTTTTTCCGATAATTGGATACATTTTGACATTTCGATACGCGTGGAAATCTTATATTCATGACCTAAAATAATAATACCTACCTACCCCGTTGTTCATCGGCAGTATTAACAGACATTAATGAGAAGAGGGGCCATCTTGGATTTTTATTAGCCATCACCATCGCCTCTCACCAGCTGCCATGGTGACCATAAATTACCGGAAGCAAACAAAGCGAACGCTGGCCACTCGAGGTCAAAGGGCAACACTGCCCGAAGAAAGATTCTCTGATGGAGAGGGGAAATACATTCTATCCGGTTTGTTGTGGTTTTACATCCTAGCAACATTTCGGTCATATCTGGACAACTACAGACTTGTGGCAGTGCACACTCATGGCGAGTTTATAGTGATGTCGCACTGGATGATCAGGGTGCTGGCAGCATGACACAATTTCCCACTCAGTTGCATTATCTTGATATTAAACCAACCAGTCCTTGTCCTATTCAAGTAATACTGAGTGCCAGGCTATATAGCGACGAAAATACATTGTGTAAGTCTTTGATTTGACTGGGCTGGGATTTAAATTCCCGAACTTCCACACAGAAGGCCTGAACTTTTACCCATTCAGCCCTTGCCATTTACCAGCATGAGAACAGTCGACAAAATACTTCAATTGGTTTGTTTGTTAGTTGTTGTGTTACGTACTAGCAACAGCTAAGGTCATATCAGGATGGGTATCGACTTGTGACAGTTCGCACTCATGGCAACTTCATAGTGCTGCCCCACTGGGAAACCAGCCTGCCAGCACCGTGACCTGATATCCCAAAACAAGAGACGGACGCTCTTTTCATTCGGCCACCCAGTATGGTGCTTCAACTGGAGTCATTGTTGATGCTTTTCTCGAAGTCAAAACGAGGCCCTGACACTGATCTGCTCTGAAATAATCAAAATCACTCCCCTTCCAGTTTTCCGCATAAAGTTTACAAAGTCCGATGAAATCAGCACATTTGCAAAACACTAACAAATATCTAGATTCAATTATACATATCTAATTTAGATACTGATGCACTTATAAGCATTTGTTGACAACACAATATAATGGAATACTGCATCAATTTAATTGAACCGGTTACTTCAGCAACCTACGGTGTAACAGATTAGGCATGCTTGCCAAAACTAATTTTGCGTGTTTGCCCTTCATATCTCTCAATAGTTAGCCATTTAGAATATAAGTTACTTCAAACTAAAAAAAGGTACATTATAACAATCAATTGAATATATTCATCTCAGAAAATGACCGAAACTCAAAAGTATCAGACTATGCAACTCTAAGTATTGTGTTGGGGGTGATGAAAATGCGAAATATTGCGCCTAGAGCGGGACTCGAACCCTCATCTCTTTGCATTCCGGGCCAGTGTGCTAACCATTACACCACCTAGGGTCCCTGATATCACCACACTATCCACGCCTACCTGTCTATGTGGTTACTTGACAGAGAGGCCAGTGGAGACTACTACACAATATGTGAGGGTGCCTGTATTTTGGAAATGTTCTAACTGAAAGAGTATGTCTTCTTGTGCACAGCGTTTCAGATAGATACTGGGTTGTTTGTAACCTTAGGACGGTTACGGGTTGCAGAACTGAAACATTATAGAGAGGCTCAGATAAATCGGCCCAATCTTTGGTTGAACAATCATCTTCCGGTGGGACAGTTGTAGAAGCTGGGAGATTTCATTACAACAATTAAATGATGAGTTGTTGTGGGAGTGCAGAATCTCCGGTCCAGCAGTAGCGCAGCACTTGTATCCAGCAGACAGCAGCAAGGGTTTCCGAGGAAGGGTGGGTAAAGATGAGTCCAGCAGTTCCAGCAACGAGAACAAAGCGAGAGAAACCTAAATGTAAAGGGCCCCACCCAAGCACACAACGCCCTTGGTCAAGGGGAGAAGTATGCCTGGGAGGGAAAAAATGGGTAGAGTCTAGAAAAGAGAAATGAGGAGAGTTGAGTCAAAGGACCGTGTCTATTTGCTCTATGGCAACCATTCAGTGAGCCAAAGACACGGACAGAGTAAGAGTAGAAAGTGAAATGCTGGCAGGCTCCCCCTCCTGGAACTCTTTTCAGACATATCAAGGAGGAGCAAGACCAGCGGAGAGGAGATAGAGAGAGGGGTGGATGAAGTGCGGTCCGGATATCAAGTTTCAGCATTTCAGTTGATCTGGCCATTTAAATAGCGAGCGGTGGGAGCGGTGGGAGCATTGACGTCGTCACCATAGCAACCGCCATATGTAGGCGTTTCTATCTGAATGGCAACACGTGACCATAACTCAGAACATGGTTATGACATAAACACACCCAGTCTGCTGTCTCTGTGAATTGACTTTGTGAGTGTAGACATGGAAATGCAACATGCGCACTATAGAATACTACTAGAATACATCTACCATAATTAAAGCACACGGTACATACAAGTATCAATACGGTGGCATTTATTTTGCAGTTTTAGTCACAAGTTTAGTCATTTCAGGTATAGATATCATGCTACGAAGGCACTTAACCCTACCCATCTAGTCTTAAAAAGCTGGGGTGGGTGGGATAGCAAAGTAAGCAGTGTGAAGAAGTATGTTTTATCGATTTGAAAGCTAAGGCAAAGTGATAACATCTTAGTTATTCGTCATAAGGTTTGCATGTTTTTAAGGCTAGGCGACGCGTAGATCAGCGGCCATTAATCATTTGTTTCTAACACTACAGGGGCCACCTTGTGCATCCTTAGTGACAGAATGCTGTATGCCCCGCATGCCAAATTACCCATCTTGTGCAAGATGAACAATGCACCCACTGCAACAGATTAGTACAAACCTTGGGTTGGTTGGTTGGCTGTTGGATTTGACACAACTTCCCGTTGTTGGATTTTACGTCCCGGCAACATCTATGGTCATATCAGGATGGGTACTGACTTGTGACAGTGACGTCACTCATGACGGTGTTATAGTGCTTCCCCATTGGGAGACAAGACCACCAGCACCATGACCTGATATCACACTCATTATCCTGAGACTGAACCAACCAGTCTTTGCCCTATCCTAATAATGCCAAACGCCTGGCTATGAAGCGACAACTATCGATATTTAAGTCATGGTTGAAACCTGTGGCTTAGAATCATGTGATCTACCAAAGCGGGAGATGGATGCTCAACTCATTCGGCCATCCCTTCGGGTTTCTAATAATAAGTTGGGACCCATGCTTGGAGAGTGAGGATGCATGTATTTTGGATATGTTCTAACTGTCTCCGTCCTGATATGACCTTATATGTTTGCTAGGACGTACAACAACAACAAACAAACAAACAAATCTAACTGTTTTC
This sequence comes from Branchipolynoe longqiensis, assembly GCA_030323885.1. Lineage (NCBI taxonomy): Eukaryota > Metazoa > Annelida > Polychaeta > Phyllodocida > Polynoidae > Branchipolynoe > Branchipolynoe longqiensis. Next base: position 6,081,342 of record CM059200.1, read on the forward strand.
TTGTGCTTAGCGTTTTAGGTGATTTGGCCATTTAAATAGCAAGCACTGGGAGCATTCGCATTAGGCAACATAACAACCGTCATGTATCGATGTATCTAGGCGGGGTTGGGGGGTGGGGGGGGAGTGGGGCAATAGAGTGTCCACCTGTTAAGATGTGCGTCATCCGAACGATCCTGCTTGGTGGCCCCATTTGCAGTTTGGGTTATTATCCAATCCAACGAGTGTTACGCAACTGGCTCATCAAAGGCTGTGGTAGGTAATGTCCTGTCTGTGGGAAAGTGCATATGAAGAGATCATGCGCAAAACCATGTAAACGCCAATCCAAAAATGGAGATAAACATTGAATTCAAACCTACAAAATGTTAATTTTGTTATATTCCTATTTTTTTGTTCATTGCTCCTTACCAATATGATCATACGAAAAGTGGAATTAATGAGAATTACGATTATTTTCATGTAAAAATCTTTTATTGAAACTAGATTTTTGGATTGGTGTTTACGTGGATTTGCACCTGAACTCTTCATATAAAAGACCCCTTCCTGCTTATCGGGAAGAGGAGCCTATGTGGCAGCAGCTTGTTTCCTCCAAAGAAATATGTCAGAATGACCATATGTTTGATGTCCAATAGCCAATGATCAAAATCAATGTGCTCTAGATTTGTCTTTAAATAGAACAAGCTTTTCCTTTTCGGGTGTATCCAGGCAAATGGCATCACCTAACCATAAATCAAAACATAAATCAGCCTAGTCTCCTAGTGGGGCAGCGCTATAAAGTCGCCATGAGTATGCACTGTCACAAGGCGGTACCCGTCCTGATATGACCTTCAATGTTGCCAGGATGCAAAATTCCAACAACCAACCAATCTGAGATAAAAGTACAAAGAAAAAAGCATTCCAATTGTTAATAACCCAGAATCTGGTTGAGTTAGGAGACCAGCAGTTCTCTCAGCATTGTTTCTCAGGGTCGACAACTTCTCCGGCTGTCAGTCAAAGAAGCTGCAAAATGAATGCTCTCATTGCCTTTAAACAAAGCAGACAGAACTGCAAGCTCAGCAGAATGAGAGGTAATTAAGTCATTTTCCAACAGTCTCTATCGTGCAGTTGACAGAATGCTGGATTTCCTCACACATCTTAATTACAAATGCTGTCAATTATTAGTGATATTACCTGCATGAGAGGAATGGTTTGCGATATCTTATAATTGATTGCAATGTTGGCAGGAATGACGCACCTCCTTTCTCCCCTGCCTGCCACGCCTTGGACTCATCTTAAGGTGGACGAATGAGTTTATCTCTCTCTCGACCTGATTGGCTAGTGGGCTTTCACAGCTCTCCCACGATTGGTTGTTGGCTGTTCCGGTCTCTTCACTTCTTCGTGAGCTGCTGATGCAGACATTTGTCGATGTATCCTGCTAAATTAGGTTGGTACTGGGTCCGGTTGCCGAATCGGTAGAGCGCGGGCCTCGCATGCGGAAGATCGGCAGTTTGGTTCCCAGTCCAGTCAAACCAATGACTAATCAAATTGATACTTGTCGTTTCCCTAGCCTTGCGCTCTGAATTAATAGGATAGAGCAAGGACTGGTTAACTCCGTGTCAGGATAATGGGACTGAGTGTAATATCAGATCATGGTGTTAGTCGCCTGCTCTCCCAATTGGGCAGCACTATAAAGTTGTCAAGAGTGCCCACTATCACAAGTCAGTACCCGTCCTGATATTTGTTTTTGTTGTTGTAAATATAGTTTATTCATTGAATAAAATCTGTTATCAGTACCATGGCACTGGTCTTCCAGCCATGTGACAGTATAGTTATTTACAATATATGTTTATGTAGTCTGATATTGTCTTCAGCAGCTAGCTCAAGTCAGCTGAAATAACAATATTAATCATTCCAAGACATGCATATGATCTAGTTTGACAATTCACATATAAGATAGTAGTTATATGGTGTATACATACATACCTAGATACATACATGTGTATTGTTTAGACCATTACATTACGGAGTGGTTAGGCGCATAGTTTCCCTTCACAGGTGTGTATGCCTATTGTGTGGTGAATTGCATAATTATCATGTTGTTGGAGATGGGATTTTGATTGTAATGTTTGCATTGCGTTAATATGCGAATAAACTGATGTTCCTTCCACCTTGGCCTACGGTCCTCCTTTGTCGCGTATTCAGATGGAGTGTTAGTAGAATGGGTTGTTTATTCTGTTAGATGGAGTGTGGTTAGCTTGTAGGGTTATGCTTAAAAAGGTTAATACCTGGGGGGGGGGGGGGGGGGGGGGGGGGTGACTACATGAAGTAGTTTGAGTAAGTGGGTTGTTAGTAATGATGGGATAAACTATGCTTGGAGGATTGTAAATTTCAGTCATTTAGTAGTCTAGTACAGTCTTTATTAGTGTCTATGTTTATAGCAATACTACCAGACTGATAGGAATTTTTTTGAGTTGTTGGGCAAATAAGTTGTGAGATTGATAACTTGGTTTGTTGGCAGCAGGTAAGGGAGTTTGGCTTGGTGGGGGAGTGGGTGGCCATAGGTGCTTATAATAGGTAGATAATTAAACATGGCAACCTCATCACTAGGCCTGGAGTAGGGCCTGATTGACTCGGTGAATTCTGACCAGATTTTGTAATTCTAGTTGTACTTGTGCATGTCTAATTCTGACTTGGAGTTCATTCCATAATTTGCTGCCTTTGTACATAGGGGCTCTTGTCAGTCTAGTTTTTAGTGGTTTAGGAACTTTGAGGAGTGTAGCATCCCCCTTCCTGGTAACTCTGGTGGTATGATCAATGTAGTTTTCATCCTTAGCTCTGACAAACATAAGAGATAGCAGATGTGCATCTCTCCTTTGCTCAGGTGTGTAATATTAGATCTAGTGTGCATTTCATTCAGTGAGAGAACCTTGTCCCTATATACTGTTCTAAGAGCCAAATTTTAGGTTCTCTGTAATTTATTTTCTTGTTGTTTTGTTTAAAGGGCATAGATTAGATCATTATAATCTACTATTGGCAGTATAGTTACCTTATACAGTTTGAGCGCTGTGTTCTCACTCATGTAACATTTTATTTTTCTAAAGGTTGTCATTCTCATAGCTAGAATTTGGTTCAGCCTCGATAGTTGCTGGTTCGCATTCAGTGTAGAGTCAAGTGTCATTCCTAAGTATTTGTATGAGTTCACCTCTCTTCGCACTGCATTGCCTATACATAGCTCTCTTTTTTGTGCTTGGGATTTTCTAGCTTTTGTGCCAAATGTCACATATTCAGATTTGTGTGTGTTTAAGGTAAGTTTGTTATCAGCACACCAAATATTTACCTTTCTTAACACCGTGTTTATTATAGTAGCTTATAGTTAATCAACAATTCATTTATTAATGAGGCAAGTGCCATAGTGGTTGACCTTTCTTTCCTGAAGCCATTTTGTTGGGTGGCTAAATAGTTAGTGTCCTCAAGAAATGTTATTATTTGGTCGTGAATTACCTGTTAAATTATTCTCCCAGGGAGAGGTAGTATGGATATTGGTCGCAGTTCATTACACAACTTTGGGTTACCTACCTTTGGTGTAGGGGTAACTGTTGCTCTCTTCCATTTTTCTGGGAGAATTCCTGTAGTAAGTATGAGGTTGTATAGGTATGTAAATTCATCTATTAAAGCCTTAATGGTGCCCTTGATAAAGGATGAACTGATGTCCTTGAAGGTTTAAATGGTGACAGGTTTTGTACTTTCGTAAAAATCTTCTCTTTTGTTGTTTCTATAAGATCATATCTAGGTTGTTAACTACAATGTTATACTTTTCCTGGACATTATCTTTTGGCTGAAATTGTTGGCTAGGTTAGCTCCTATATCAACAAAGTAATTGTTGATCTCTTCTGCTAGTTGAATGTCAGGTATTGTTTCACCAGTGCTCTCGTTTATTAGATTACTGATCTTTGGCTTGGGATCGGGCTCTATTTGATCTAGTTCATTCCAACATTTCTTAGGGTTTGGTTGTGAATGATGGCCTGGTCAAGATAGTACCTTAATTTGGCCTTTCACACCTAAGTCCTGGCCTTTCTAGTTATCCATTTGGCTATGAATGTATCCCCTGGGCCTTTGGTTAATTCAGCCTTTTGGCAAAAGTAGTCCTAGGTTGCCGAGAGTGCTGACTTGTGGTGTTGACTTCTTTCCAATCCTGTGAAGTGAGAGAATCATAGTTGGGTCTGCATCAGTGGGATTTAGGAATTTAACCAGGTACAACACAAACTTTCAGAGTCAGTTTCCACCTTTCTATCGATTCTAAGTGAGGATGGTCGAGGTAGTCTTTTGATCTTTGCATCGACCATGCACAGGTTGTGCGTGGCTATTTGCAGTTTCTGTCTGTCACTAGACTGTTGGTGGTAGCTATCCTCTAGCAGCGCCGTCAGCCTCTCCATGTCCTCGGTGGCATTGAGTTTGATGTCATCCGTGTTTTTGTTTGTGTCTGCAGAAATTGGATTTGTGTCTGCAGAACTCTTTCTTAGTTCTGTGATAGCACCCTTAAGTGAATCCAGTCTTGCAAGCACTAATGCAAGGGTATTATTTCCATGTTCCTCATCATGGTCTTCCCTTGGGTCATCCATTGTCTTGAGTGGAGACTTGGTCGCTGGTCATACTGACAGTGTTTTCCCAAGGGTGCGGACATTGTTGCCAAATGTTTTCTGTGACATCTCAATTTCATGTTAAGTGTGTTCACCAAACAACAAACACTCCCAAAACAGCAAAAGGTAGTCAAGCATGAAGACATCAGTTAGGAATATTGTCACCTGTATCAGTCTTTTGCAGTGGGAGATGTTTGGCTGTGATGTAGCCAGTAGTCACTCTCTCAATCTACTGGTATTAGCACTCACTCAGTCAACAATAACACTAGCTTATTGAGTGATATCCAATCAGTTTCATTCCAGATTAGTCCTGAATTTGATATCCTTATGTTCTCTTACTTCTAATGTTCCTCACTGAGCAGTGTTTATCCGTATTTTAAAGTAGGATATGTGTATTTTGCCATTTGTTTACTCTAGCTGATAACGCACGTGTTTACTCGCGCGTCATTCTCGTTCTTACCTTGACCTTAGATGTTGCCAGGACGTAAAACACCAACAAGTACTCCGGTGATGGTGCTGGTGGCCTGATTTCCAAACGGGATAGCTCTATAAACTTGTCATCTGTGTGCACTGTGATATATGCGTAATAGATGTATAGCTATGTGGCTAATATATATATGTTAACGAGATGCAGAGTTTGAGACAAAGGAATTATGCTAATGAGATGACGTCATGGAAAGTTTACCCGGCGGGCTGAGCGCGCACTAGGCCATGAATAAACCATTCAATATCTAGAAGTCAAAGTGTTCAGACGTTGTACTTTCACATGCACTTGTAAAATTTTCCGACATAATGGCATGAGGATCTATGGGAAATTACTATAATAAATTGCAACTTGTCTATATAATGATAAATGCTGTTATATAAAAACCAAAGGCATATGAGGGATATGTGAAGTTGGTAAACTATTAGTCCTTAGTTATAGAAATTGTATAGTAAAATAGTCTTTGGAGGAGTGTCACTTCCTAGAAATACTCTTTGGAAGAGTCACCTCACATACCCCCTCCCCCCATGGTGTTATGTATGGATCATTGGCCACCACAAGGCACTGTAGCCAGCATAACAAGGCCTTGGATACAGCAGACTGAACTCTGATTGGTGGATCAAACCATATGACCACTGCCATCTTGGATTCTAGAAAACCTATATAAAGTAATAAATGAAGGAGTCTCACTCTCCTACTTTCACTCTTCACCTACTTTCCTTCATTACCTGTATTGCTTTCCCTTGGCTTGTCCACACCACCCACACCACCAGCCGGCGACTTTACACACTGTCACACGTAGGTACCAGTCCTGATATTACCTTAGATGTTGCCAGGACGTAAAACCCCAACAACCTTACTTTGATATCTTTGCTTGGTAGTTCAGGACCTGGATACTACTGAAATGTGTGGTAAACTTGTGTTACCTGCACTATTATAGATCGCAGACAAAGACCATTGTAAGAATATAGGGATTTTCGGTTCAGATTTATATATTGGCAAAGAACATATGAGAGTTATAAATAAAGGGCAATTTGTTTAAGCTAAGACATGTACACACACACTTCTCTGGCAGTTAAACCATTGCAACTCGCATCTTTCCTTGTGATTCTTATTTTCTATAGTCGCGATAAACAATAATGTTTTGATTTTTTTGTAGATTAGTTGATTAAGCAGCGGAAATTTCAATCGCGGACAATTGGTATTTCTCATTGCACTGCTCCATGCCATATCCTAATAATGCCGAGCGTCAGGATAGGAGATGACAAGTATCAAGTCATAGGTTTCACTCGACCAAGGTTAGAACCCACGATCCGACGATCTGCCAGAACGGGAGCGGGACGCTCAACTCATTCGGCCATCCTGTCTGGTTATGATGTACTCCTCACGTGGTGCACCGGTCCTACAGGTCCTAGACCATTTATCTATGTTTTACCGGTAACGTTTAACCGTCCGTCTCCCGTTTTGTTAGATTGTTGGGTTCGAACTCTTGTCGAGTCAAACCAATGATTTTAAAATGTATACTTTTCGCTTCCTAGCATGTTCGCCCTGTCCTGATAAAACCTTAGAATGTACAATTCCAACAACAAACCAACCCGCGGGTTTGACTCCCACGATCGACCAAAACCTGAGCAACACCATATTGGTGCTTGCTAGAAGAATCCAGAAGCAGCACTAGGTGGCAGCACTAATGTGTCGATGAAGTGAAAGGTGACGCAGTGAATAGTTTGATAGCGTGGGAACAAATCGGACCCCCGCCCCAAAAAAATAACCCACTCGCTCCATGTTCAGCAATCAACATCATAACAGGTTGTAAAATTGTGCGATATTTAGACATTGGAGGATGGTGTGAACTAGTCTATAGTAATTACGATTGTTATTTACGGATCACTGCACACCAAGACACAACAGGGCACTGTAGCCATAAACAACCAAGGCTTGGATACAGTCAGGTTGGATGTTCATTTGTTGGTTGAAGAATGCCTAGTGCTGATTGGAGGAGCTGGTCAGGTGTGACAGCCATCTTGGATTCGTGAGACTGTATAGTAATAAACCTGAGGGTGTAAGCTCTCTTCTGTGCACTTTCTACTCTAACTTTCTCTTGCCTGTAGTGGTTTCATATTTAGCCTACCTACACAACCACAGCTGCCAGCCGTCGACTTTATAAGGTCATGTTATTTGAGGCGGAGCGTGACAAAGGGATGGGAGAACGAGAAGAAGATGTGTTATTTACACAGGGATGCTAGGTGGGAAAACACAGGACGGGATGACCACATGTGTTGAGCGTCCACCTCTCGCTTTGGTCGGTTGTGAGATTTGAATCCTGGTTGAGTCAAAGCAATGACGTAAAAAAATGTATATTTGTCGCTACCTAGCCTGGCACTGGGCATTACTAGGATAAGTCAAGGGGCAGTGGAATGAGTAATGTCACTTGTAATAAACATTGTCTGTAACGTGCATTTGGTGAGAACGGGACATAGCTCAAGCTCAGGCGGTAGAATGTGTGGGTCATCCGATTGATTCCGCTCAGTGGACCCATTCATAGTTTGGGTTATTTTCCATTCTAACCAGTGGTGCGAAATTGGTTAATCAAAGGATGTGGTATGAGATGTCCTATCTGTGGAAAAGTGCATATAAAACACCCCTTGCTGCTTATCGGAAAGAGTACTCTATGTGGTGGCAGCAGCAGAAATATATCACAATGACCATATATTTGATGTCCAATAGCTGATTAGAAAACTCAATGTGCTCTAGAGGCATTGTTAAATAAAACAAGCTTTCCTTTTGGTTACCTGTATTTCCTTGTCCACTCGTTCCTTATTTGATCATTGCCCGCCATTGTTCTATTTCTATGCGTCTGAGCAGAATTCCCACCAGCCACCTCTGATGCATGCCGGAATTGCATCCAAATCCCTGAGGCATCTCAAGCTGTGTCACATCACAGTCAGGCTTGGTTTATTTAATGATACTTCTAGAGCATATCCAACCTGGTTAATCTCCAAATCATATCAAGAACAGCATCTACCCACTGCTATCACTTACAACATTTATAGTTATCGCTTCCTAGCCAGGCACTCGCCATTATTAAGATATGGCAAGGACTGGTTGGCTCACTATCAGGATAATGTGACTGAGTGGGATACAAGGTCACAGTGCTGGCGGCCTGGTCTCCCATTGGGGCAGCATTGTAAAGTCTCCATAACTGTGCACTGCCAGCAGTCAGTACCACCTGTCCTGATATGACCATAAATGTTTCCAGGACATAAAACTCCAACAACCAAGCACTCCACTGTCAAGCTGGCCTTAGATCTTGCCAGGATCTAAATCTCCAACAACATAGCATCTACTCACTTCCGGTTCTTGGGTATCGGGGGCATAGCTAGACCTTTAACGATTTGGACTCCTAATTTCGGCAGGGGGTTTAGGGGGCCGCTTAAGCTTAAGCTGGAGGATTTTACACATTTTAGACTTGAGTTTTCGACACTCCGGACTACTTCATGCCTCCTCTCTCTCTCTCTCTCTCTCTTTATTATTTTTTTTGTTTTTTGTTGTTGACAAAACGATGTGGAAGTTTTGGCGTACGCGCATACGCCTAGCTACGCCACTGGGTATAGTACAGGGGTTTGGGTTTGCGCAGCAGTAGCCAACGGCGTCATGCCCTTCAGGTCACGTGACCATTAGCCATTCATCACTCCTTGGTCCTCGCGCTCATAGAAACTGCTCCATTATTCATGTCAGGGCCTTGACAGAGCAAAGGAGAATGTTGGCGTTCAGCAGGTTTCCAGCTTCTGATCTGGCTTTCCAGGAAATAAGGAGCGGAACATAGGTCAGATGTTAGAGTGTCCAGCTCTGAATGTGTGGGTCATCCTATCGATCATGCTCAGTGGACACATTTGCAATTTGGGCTATTTTCAGTTCCAACCAATAGTCCACAAGGGGTTCATCAAAGGCTGTGGTATGTGATGTCCTGTCTGTTGGACATTGCATAATAAAGACCCATTGCTGCTTATCGGAAAGAGTAACCTATGTGGTGGCAAATGGTTTCCTCCAAAGAATGATTAGATTAATATGTTAATATGTTAATATGATAAAAACCCATGTGCTCTAGCAGCGTCGTTAAATATAGCAAACTTGTTTCCCGGAAATAAGGTCAAGTACAGTAGTATATGCAGTATACCCATATACAAGGTGACAGACAGGGCCCAGTGAAGGGCGGTCACGTGACTGTCACGTGGTGATGGGAGAACCAATAAAGAATGACTTTCCACATCTTCATTCATTCTCTAAGGTTGCGAAATCTGTTGCCTTTCTGGGGGATTCCTGTCTGTTTTTTAAAGCAACTTTTAATTTGAATATTTACCTTCTCAGATATTTTAAGCATGCCAAATTAATATTAGAGTAATGGCGTATATGATGCCACATATCATGATTTGTTCATATTGTTTGTTATTTCTTATTAAGTATGTCGGGGAATTTGACTCTAAGAACAATAGTTTGTTAAATAGACCATGGTGGTTCACCAGTAAAAATGACTAATTCCAGAATACAAACAGCACAATGTTATAGGCAAAATAAGATGTATTTTGTTAGGGTCCATCCTCAACATTAAAGTAGTTGCAGACTGGTCGAGTCAAACTAATGACTTAAAAAAGTAATTATTGTTGTTTCATAGCCAGGTGCTTGGCATTATTAGGTTGGACAATGACTGGTTTGCTCAGTGTCAGGATAATCTGACTGAGTGGGATATCGGATCATAGTGCTCGTAGACTGGTCTCCCAGGGGGGCAGCACTATAACGTCGCCATGAGTCTGGATATTGTTTTCCCAACAAACACCTTAACCATGTATATGCTGAGCCATGGCCAGGGCTGGTGAGGCTTCCAGCCTCGATGAACATGTAGCCTACATTACTCACCGACGGGCCTATGGTACCTACTAATCGCATTGCTTGGCCATGACCGTCAATTTGTTGTTCAATTTTTTTAATTTGTGGTTGTTGAAGATTTATACTGCCTATCATGGATAAGCCTGAAGAGGCTTGTTTTCACCATTAGAAAGTTTGTCGATAGAAAGCCCAAGCCTACTCTTTTACCGACCCAAGGGATTTTTAACCTCCCAGACCACATAGACACGGTATGAGAGCAACTGGCCTTTGATGACGCTGTAAGTTATACACAGCGGTGGAAATCCAAATTGCCAGAGGTGGGGGGCACAGGGAATCGAACCACTAGCCTTCAGATTAGGAGTCCGACCTAGAAAAAAGTCAGACACTCTAACCACTCTGCCACAGAGAACACCACAAGTTGTATTGCATTTCCATGACATCCCCTTAGTTGGTTGCGTAAAGTTAACAACATTTAACCGGACGACCCTTGTGGTGGGTGGCCGCCTGATGTAGAAATAAAATGATGTCATCTGGCTTTCTCGGGTGGGAGTGCGACGTAGCTCAGACAGTAGAGTGTCCACCCATGAAGATGTCGGTCATCTTATCGATCCTGCTCAGTGCACTCATTTGAAATTTGGGTTATTTTCTGTTCCAACCAATGGTCCACAACTGGTTCAGTGAAGGCTGTGGTTTGTGCTGTCATGTATGTGGGAAAGTGCATATAAAAGACCCCTTGCTGCTTATCGGAAAGAGTAGCTTATGTGGCAGAAGCAGGTTTCCTCCAAAGAAATATGTCAGAATGACCTTACGTTTGACATCCAATAGCTGATGATGCAAAAACCAATGTGCTCTATAGGTGTCATTAAATAAAAGAAGGTTTATTTTATTTATTCAAATTATCGGTGTTGCTTCAGCAATGGTTTGAGAATTGCGTTTCATAAAGCCAAATACAGTACAAACCCGTTAAACCAAACGATTGGTTAATCCAAACTTTTGTCGGTGGCCCGGCAAAATTTAACAGATTGGGATTTTGATTCTGGACAAATCCAAACCTATGAATTACAAAATTGATACTTGTGCTTTCCTAGCTTAGCCCTCGGCAGGATAGGGCAATAGCTGGTTAGATTAGTGTCATGAGAATATGACTGAGTGGGATATTAGGGATGGGTGCTGGCGACCTTGTCTCCCAGTGGGGCAGCACTATAAAGTTCCAATCATTATGCATTGTCACAACTCGGTAGCCGTCCTTATATGACCTTAGATGTTGCCAGGACATAATATTCCCAACAACCAACCAGCCAGCCAATGTTAGCGGGAAGTATCATCATCATCATCATGCTGTCGGTCGCGATGCGACAAAGACTGCATTCATTACTTCACTGCCGCTCTCCATTTAACTCTCTGCTGTGAGAGTGATGTCCATGTCGGTCTTAATGTCTCTTAGCTTCAGGTTTCTCTTGATGGTATACTTGAACCGGAGACCAGTGCACCCTCTCTTTCTGTAACCAGAAGACATTTGAGAGTAGAGGATCTGCTTTGGTAGCCTGTCTGATGACATCCTCATGGGGTGTCCAGTCCACCAGAGATTCTTTTTGATCAGAAGATCTTCCATAGAGGGCAGCCCCGTCCATTCGAGTATTTCCTTCATTTCATGAAAGCTGTCTTCAAAAGTGTTGAAGTGCTGGTGGCTTTTGGTAGTTACCAGCGGCACTCTCTCGGGGAACAAATAGAGGTTTCAGACCAGCAAGAACATGTCCAGACAGGCGCAAAACTATTTGTCCCTGCAGTGGCTGGTCGGGAGATGTTGGGAATTCCATACATCAACTGTTCTTAATGCTGCCGCAGTGACATAGTTTTCTGTTTAGGGTTTGCTCCCTTAGCCTTCGGTTCTGCCAAGAACCTGTACCACAAGACAGTGGTTTACAACTCTGCAGGGTAGGGGCATCAAACTCCCTGAGGTATTACAATACCTGCATATATATACACATAGAGATATATATATATATATACATATCATCATCATCATCGTGCTGTCAGTCACGATGCGACAAAGACTGCTTTCATATATATATATATATATATATATATATATATATAACCAGTTTGTAGAATCTATTGCTAGGATATGTGGCTGTGTAATGGTGGCTTAATCCAAAACTACAGCAAAATTGTTTTAAGATGGCATAGTTTAGTTATATTTCCATTTAATTAATCTATGTTAGTACCCAAAAAACATGTATGACAGCTACCGGTGGCTGTTCTCCGGCAGGATGGTACCAGCGGAAATGTGACGTCATCGCTCCAAGCCACCCCAGCCAAGAGGGTGGGTTACTCGGGTCGGGTCGTTTTGCACACGGCACGTGTATTTGTTGACTCCACTCGCGGTGTTCTATTTGAAATTCTGACGACTCAGGTGACCCGAGTTTCCCAGGTCGTGTTAATCCCGATTACGGCCCTGGTGTTTCTGGTTGGTGTCCTTGTGACACCAATCCTCACATACCAAACTAACTTGACATGCTGACTAGTCGGTCATTCTCTACGTCACGCCGACTCTGACTCTTGAACAACTGACTCCAACTGTCACTCGCTTCTGTATATATATATATATAGATTAGTTAGACGAATCTTACCTGGGTATAGATGATGGATAACTGTTGTTTTACCGAGGTAGAAGCCTCGGATAGACGTGGGCTAGGGAGAGGTAAGCACATCCGGTCCAGCAATCTTTACCTACTTAATCAGGAGAAATGAGCCAAATAATCTAAAAGTACATTAACGGTGATAATGGTACCAAACTGTGAAGTTTTGTTGGTAAAACCAAAGAATAGACGTGGAAGGGAGTGGCGGGAGGGCCCTAGCCCACGTCTATCCGAGGCTTCTACCTCGGTAAAACAACAGTTATCCATCATCTATACCCAGGTAAGATTCGTCTAACTAATCTATTTTACCTCGGTATACAGCCTCAGGCTAGCCTCAGGCTAGGGAGAGGTTTACGTAAACTCATTTATCCTGTATTCTAATGTCAAAAATCAATAACAATTGTTAAACATGTATGAACATCAACCAGCAAAATTAAAGAGTTTTGGTGAAAACGAAGTGTATTCTCACCTACTGCTGATCTAGTCTTGTAGCAGCTGTCGGGCTACTGTGCTCGACTTTTCTAATCGTTTGTTGTAGTGGGTTGCAAACGACCGTGCTGTCTTCCATCCTGCATGGGCCAGGATCCGCTTAACAGAGATGCCCAGGAGTCGTGCCTTAGACACCATCGCACCCCTTGTTGAATGGGAGGCATATTTGTCCGTGTCTACGCTGCCATTTTCAACATTCTAATTGTCCATCTCGCTAGAGTATCTCGCGAAATGCCTTTGTGTGGCTTAATAAAGCTCACCAAAAGCTGTCTTGACTGTCGTAAGTCTTTTGTCTTGGATATATATGCCCTAATGCCGAGACAACACAAAGTTTTGAGTCTTCTGTGAAACTACTAACACTAATCGTAGATAAAGGGTCACCTAATCTGTTAGATTTTAATAACTTTGACAAATCAATGTGGCCTCCTTTCTATCTATCTCTAGGCCGTCTAACGATAACGCTACAATAGTTTGACCCCTGTGTCCTGTTACTAACAAAAGGAGCAAAGCTACCTTAAAAACCTAATTGTTTAAGATCTAAAAGCTTATTATGAGGCCACTGTTTGAGTAAATCAAACACTACCGACACATCCAAAAGCGACTGTATTTCGGTTTTGGGTGGATTTCTCTGATAAATCGACCTAATAATCCAATGAATGAACATGGTGTTTTCCAATGTCTCATTATTTATCCGTGGCAGGATAACGATAAAGCACAACGAGCAGCATTAATAGCTCCGAACCCTAATCCTTCATCCTCCAACCCTCTGAGAAATTTACCAACTTGTGAAATAGTAGGATTCATGGGTTTAACTTTGTTAACTATACAAAAACACCCCATTTCCTCAAATATGTAGTATACATTTTAACCGTACCTTTACGCCAAGCATCTGCCACCAGTCTTTGTTGTGTAATTTTATCTAAACCAAATTGTTCTAAATATTTATTTAAAAAGGAATGCCCACAACGGGGTTGTGGACACGTCCCCTCGTCGTTTTAGAGGGCCTTGGTGTGTCAGATTGTCTGGCGATCTTCGGAATCGGAGGCAATCTTTGGCGGCTGCCTGTAATGCCCGGTAGCCAAGGCTGCGTGTGCCAGTCGGGAAACGATTAATATTGCGTGTGCTTTGTCCATCCTTATTTTTCTGCTTACCCGGCTGATCAAGCTGAATGGGGGGAAGATATAATAAAATTTATTCCCCAGGTGAGAGAAAAAGCATCTATATGCCATGCATCCGGTTCTGGCTGCCATGAGACATATTTATCAATCTTACAATTGTTCGTGAAGCAAATAAGTCCACTTCAGGTTGGCCCCACTTTTGGCACACTGTGGCGAAAATTTGTGGCTTAAGAGCCCATTCTAAGTGGTCATAAAAATTGTCGACTTTTATGATCCGCTAAAGTGTTCTGCTTTCCGGGAATATAAGCTACTGTTAACCAAACTTTCTTCATTTGGGCCCAATCCCAAATTTTTCGGGCCATAGCATTACATGGTTTTGACTTTGTCCCACCCATATTGCGTACATATGCCATTGCTGTGGTATTATCCGTTAAAATACGGACGTGTGTACGTGGTACTTTAACCAAACTAGCGAGGCCTAAGTAAATAGCTCGTAGCTCTAGGACATTAATATATGATCAGAATCTTCCTCTTTTAACCAACGTCCACCAGTTTGCTACGGACTCACGCAATGTGCACCCAACCTTCTAGTGAAGCGTCAGTAGTAACTACTGTGTTGGGTTCATTCTCATCCGTAGGGGTTGGGCGGAATTTTCAATATTATCGAACCACCAATTACTATCATTCAGTCCTTCCTCGGAAATAAACATTTTTCCTTTCAAAATTGCCTTTAGTACGAGCCAACCCTAAGTTCTTATCTATCTCCAAAGATTTGATATGGGCTTTGCCATATAGAATAGCCGGGGCGTAGGCAATAAGTATGCCAACTAGCACCGCGACCTGTCTAATCTTTGGCCTACTTAAGGCGACCAGTGAGACGCCGTATCATGAAACTTAAGCAGCTTGTTATCTGGGAGTGAAACAGTCATACAGCGCGTGTTAATAATAAATCCTAAACATTTCAGTTCAGTTGTTGGGACAAAAACAGATTGTTATAATTTAAATAAAATCCTAACGTAGTTCAGGAGGGAACATAAATCTTCCACCGCTTGTTGACAGTCATCATAGGATTGTGACACAATGAAGGAATCATCTATGTAGGGAAACATAGTATGTCCCTTATTCGCCATCACCGAGAGAAAACGGGTTTCAACAGTTTAGTAAACAAACGGGGAGCACAGGCTAAGCCATTCGGCATACAAGTAAATTGAAAAAGTGTACCTTTCCAAATAAACCGTAAGAATTTCCGGTGTAGTTCAAATATCGGGACTGTATAATATGCATCCTGTAAGTCAACACTAGCCATCCATGCATTTTGTGTTACCAAGTCTCTGGCTGTGTCAAGTGAAAACATTTTGAAATGTTGATACTCTACTAGTTCGTTTAACTTAGTTAAATCTAAAATCATACGGATATGGCCATTTGGCTTTGGCCTTGAAAATATATTAGAGATAAACTCCCCTGGAGTGTGTAACACCTGTTCAATAATACCCTTAGACTCAAAGAGCGTAACCTGTTCAGATAATGCTCGTTCTTCAATCTCATTAAACTTGTATGGAAAGGTATCCGTTTTTGTAAAGGGATTTCCGTAAAGGGAATCTTAACACCGGTAACAATATTCAAAATGTTAACGTCAGAAGTAATGTCATACCAAGAAGAAATACAATTAACAATATTTCCTGCACAAAATTCCCTTACGTCTGTTTGTGTAGACTCCGCCACCCGCTTAGGGTAGTTGGGTCTGCGTAGCCATGTCTATTTGTTGACTGGTCGTGGGAAGGATTGTTTCGGGGCAAACTCCTTCCTGAACGGCGCGGTGTTGCCGTCGTTCCACCCTTGCCGGTCTCCTCGACCTCTGCCCTGGGCTGATAGCCGTAGGATGGGCCGGACCTGCCAGCCCTGGCTCCTCGACGAGGACGAAAATCCCCTCGGGGTCGACGGAATCTGGAAGAGTCGGTTTTCTTGGCCTCCAGGTTACGACCACTCTTGGCCTCCGTTTCTACCTCTTTTAAAGAGGTATGGCAGTTGGCCCCCAAACATTTTCCCCTTATCCAGAGGTTTGCTTTGATTGGCTTGGGGGGCAAGAAGAGTGTATATTCCTTGCCATCGTTGTCCATAACCTTTTTTAGACCTGGCGACTTCCTTTCCTGCTTGGGTACTGACCGCCTTGAAAACATTTTCATAGCGACGATAACTCAGAAAAATTACTGGCGGCTGTAAGGAGGGCCATGCCCTTGTCCATACCTCTAGCCAGTGAGGAGAACTTGTTCTCTGTCTGCATCCGGTTCGCGACCGGGAACGACTGAAGCGAGTACGCCCAAAACTGCTTTGTGGACGGTAAACCAGTGCTGTTTCAAATCGCTTCTTCTCTTCGTTAAGATGGATGCCAGCATCCATCTCCTTAACGACACTAGCTGGGATACCTTTGATGCCGGAAATTTGTTCTGTGATCTTATTGATCACCTCGGCTGGCTTAAAGGTATTGAAGTGTCCTTTGATAGTCTCACGCATCATGGTCGTTGTTCTGACCTTCTTACCCTTTTGAATAGGGCAGCGCTTGCGAATTCTTTCCGCCCAGCTTGGCATAAACGCCATCTCTTTCTGTATCTGAGTCGGATTCAGTAGTCGACGAGTCAGACGATGAATCGGAAGAAGAATCCTTCTTTTTCTTCTTACTCTTCTTCTTTTGCTTCTTTCACTTTCTTACTTTTGGTGGCTTTCGTGTAGTCATCACCCGAGGAACTAGCGGGTCTTTTCCGCTTTTTGCCCTTAACGTGCGTGGGCTCAGCCGCCGAATCAGTCTCAAAATCCGTGACATCCTGCCAACCAGAGTCATCTGGGTCAAACTGTTGGTCTTTGCTTTGGAGCTCTTTCATACGTTGCCTCCCACTAGCCGATTGACCTGCAAGGTCAAGTCCGCTGGGACACCTCGTAGTCATCACTGTCTCTATCCGAAAGCACGTGGGCTCCCTGAAGCGGAGACGGCGGAGCTGTCCTATCGGGAGACGTATCGTAGCCGGTAAGCACGCGTCCCTCCGCCGCTGCAGGCGGCGGCTTGTTTCGTTTCGTAGCCATCGGTTCTGTAACCCAAAAAAGGAAACTTAATAACCGGAATCAACTCAACTGAACACCGAAGTGACGCCAGAAACTGGGTTGAGGATATCTTGGTAACGAGTAACGTATTTACACCGTTCTCGAAACAGGCGTGGTAAGCTAAATTTTCCGTAGGTCTTAGGTATCGAAACCAACCGTACGTGGGGTAGGCTTCTAGAACCTCCCATCTCTCTGTTCCATACACTTCTCTCACCCACGGCTACTGCGCCAGCAAGTGAGAGAAAATGCTACGAAACTCGGAGAAAACGCCTCATCAAAAGGGGAGTCCATAAAAGAAACCCAGGATCTTCCCCAACATCACCCTCTATTAGGGTCCGAAGGAATGTCCACAGGAGATGTGACGGTGTCACCATCTCTACCCGTACAAAGCGGGTTAAATCGAACCACTGGCCAAGACAAAGGAATCCTTTGTTCTATCCGATTCAAATTTTTAAACGTCAATCTTGTCCAAACTGGACGTACGAAAGTTCTGAACTTTCCAATCTAGATGCTATAACGCATCATAAACAAGCTCAACCAAAATAATCATGATTACTTACAGTTGTTAGCTTGTTTGTAGATAAATCCAACTGGAGCAGCTCACGAGCGTCCTCCGGTCGTGAGCTTTTTATGCTAATTGCTGGACCGGATGTGCTTACCTCTCCCTAGCCTGAGGCTAGCCTGAGGCTGTATACCGAGGTAAAATATATATATATAATATATATATATATATAGCTATATATTTATTGATAGACACAATTAGGTAGAATTGACCAACCAGTAGTGGGACAGGAAACACCTCCTGACCAGCGGCCTTTGCTTACCTGTCCCCATGAGCAATAGGGTTCCAAGCTGCTCTAACTGCACCAAACAGCACCTTCCAGAATCAGCACACAATACATTCACCGGAAACGCTGATAGTATACTTGTGTCGTGGGGGTGATACAAATGGGAAATATTGCGCCTAGAGCGGGACTCGAACCCACGTCTCTTTGCATTCCGGGCCAGTGTGCTAACCATTACACCACCTAGGCTCCCTAACAAATTGCCAGTAATTCCTTTTCAATTACTGCATAGTTGGCCTGGGTGTCATCTAAGGCCTTAGATGCCATTGCTACGGGTTTACCTTTCTGAAACAAAGCGGCGCCCAGGCCAGATTTAGAGGCATCTACTTGAATAGTAACCTGCGCATTAACATCATAATACTGTAAAACCGGCGCAGTGACTAGTAACCGTTTCAACAACTCAAATGCGACTTGCTGCTCATGTTGCCAGTGCCATGCTGTGTCTTTACTCAAAACATTACGCAGTGGCTTAGTGATTTCTGAAAACTTTGGAATAAATTTACTCACATAGCCTACCATGCCCAAGGATCGTTGTATGCCTGCTTTGTCAACTGGTTGCGGCATATCAACTATGGCTTGCACTCGATCTGCGTTGGGTTTAAGGCCGTCTTGTGTGAGCACGTGGCCAACATAATTCACATTCGTTTTACAAATCTTTTATTTCTTTGGATTTAACCTTAAATTTGCCTCTCTTGCTCTGATGAATACTCATCCTAAATTACTGTTGTGTTCGGCAATTGTTGCCCCATACACCAAAATATCATCAGTTATTACATTTACACCTTGTAAGTCGCCTAGAATATTGTTCATCTCATGAATGAAAATATTGCCTGCCGTTTTAATACCGAACGGGAGACGTGTGTAGCGATACCTACCCCACGGGGTATTAAAAGTGCATAATTCCGAACTTTTCCTGTTTAGCCCAATTTGCCAATAACCACTGTTGGCATCTAGCACCGACAAATATTTAGCTTTGGCCGTTTTAGCAATAACCTCCTCAATGGTTCTTGTGGGATATGGGGTGCGCAAAATGGCTTTGTTTAATTTGGTCGGATCTAAGCAAACCCAAATTTTGTTGGGTTTCTTTACTATGGTTATTGAGCTAACCCAGGGAGTCGGTTCGAACTGTGGCACTATAACTCCTAACCTTAGCATCTTATCCATTTCTTCTTTAACTCTATCAGAAATAGCATGAGGTATACGACGTGGTGGGTCAACCAAGGGTGTTACAGTTTTATCAATGTAAATATTGGCATTAGTTTTGATGGTTCCAAGCCCCTCAAAAATATCATTATATTTATTTACCAGATTATCTGCACTGCTATGATTGTTCTCGTCGTTTTCGTCTGTTCTGCGGCGCTTGCCCACCTCGGTAGTTGTGCTTCTGACTCCCTCACGCTTGATTTTGGCGCCCCTGGTCTTGACCTCGTTGACGCGCTGTATCAGTTGCAGCTGCATGCAGGCGTCCTGACCCAGGATAGGGTTTCCGTCGGTTGTCACCTGGAAACGCATTGGGATTCCTCCCACCACGATGTGAATCTCTCCCTCTGGCAGTATACGCTGTCCCGTATATGTAATAAGACATCATTTTGATGGCTTCAGCACTATATTGTTCAGCTTGCGGTATATGTTGATTGGTATTATATTAGCTTGTGACCCTGTGTCTAATTTAAATTTGACAAGTTCATTTTGTAGTAGTATGGTGTCATACCATAGTTCTTGTTTGGAACTTCCTGCAGTTGTTAGTTCTCCTATGAATAACTCATTATCTTCTAAGTCTGAGAGCTCCACTTCATCTGCGATATGTGCTTCGATTTCATTAACATTCCTTGGATTACTTCGGCGAGATCGACACACTTTTTGGAAATGTCCTATACGTTTGCAAAACAGACACGGTTTGTCTTTTGCTGGACACTGATTTGGTGCGTGGTTATAACCACAATTGGTACACGGTGTGCGGGCTGAGCTGAACTGGTTGCGCCTGTCTTGCCATGTGCGCGCACGTGGCGTCATTGGTGCGCGACGAGTTTGGTTGGTGGTGCTGCGTGTGCCAATGAAGTTTACACACTCACTTGTTACATCGGCATTGCTGTTTAATTGAGCATGGCAGTTTTCACTTAATCTACACATATCTTTGCCCTGGTCGAGTGTTAGGTTTGGTGTTTGTAGTAGTCTGTCTCGGAGCTTATTGTCTTTGATGCCACAGACTAATCTGTCACAAAGCATAGAATCTTCTAACTGCTTGTAGTCACATAACGCGATTCGGTGTTCTAGTTTGCGGATGTACACATCAATGCCTTCATTTGTTTGGTTGTATGAGTTAAAATTGTAGCGCACTACCGTTATGTTCGTGTGTCCCTGGCAAAACTTCTCGAATATGTCTATCAGTGGCTGTATGTTGTCCTTGTCATCTGACTCTATTTTGAACGTTTGGTGCAACTTTTGGGCTTCCAAGCCCGCGACATGAAGAAAAACACAGCATTGTATTTTTTCACTTTTCGTTGCCGCTCCTGAAGCTACGGCATATATCTGATAAGCTTGCAACCACGAACGCCAGTTTAGTGCTAGATTTCCTTCTAGACTCAAAGGCGCGGGCGGCTTCAACCCGGTGTCGTATTCTCAGCGCCCGGTCATTCTCAGCGGCCTGTCGTGGCTTCTGCGCATGCGCGGATTTTCGAACGTTGCCGCGAGCACTGCTATTTGTTTTGTTTACACTCGGCGATTCGACGCTGATCGAGCTGCTACGTTAATATCGCTTGGAATTTAAGGTTAATTTAATTAAATTTCATTATTTGAGTATGTAATTCTGTTAAATATGATCGCATTCAATAGATTTCGGCGTAATCGGTCCCTAACACTGCCGGGCACCAGCTGAGCTTGTAGCCGGCGATGCCACGGGTCTTTTGACCAAGACGGGCCGCTGAGAATGACCGGGCGCTGAAAATACGACACCGGTGAGTGTCATGTGGTCGGAGTTCGTCTATATCTGACACCATGTAAAGGAAGACGCGTGGACACCGCGAGGACTGGTTGACAACTGTTTATTAATAGTTCCGGGCTTTACCACCTTGACTACTCTGACGTCACTCTGGCCAAGTAGTCCCGTACCGTGTTACTAACTAACTCATCGACGGTATCATATGCACATATATTAATACAGCGCAAAGCTTGTACAGGATCCTGATCACGGCAACCAGTGTCGTGGGGGTGATGGAAATGGAAAATATTGCGCCTAGAGCGGGACTCGAACCCACATCTCTTTGCATTCAGGGCCAGTGTGCTAACCACTACACCACCTAGGCTCCCTGATATCACCACACTACTCACGCCTACCTGTCTATGCGGTTCCTTGCCCGAGAGGTCAGTGCAGACCACTACACTCGTCCCCCTGGAAATGTAAGTCATGGCAACCAGTGTCGTGTCAGTGCAGACCACTACACTTACATGAAGGTATACATTTATACATACACATTCTGATGCAAAAGTACCCACAAACACAATATGTTCACACAAAGAAATGCTAGGTTAGAAGAATTTACTTTGATTCCACAGACTTGCTTAAATGACTTTACCAAGGTCTAAATGACAGTCGACGAACGAGGAGAGATTATCGAAAAGGGTCAGATTCACCAAGCTAATGGTGCTGTCACATTACGATGCTTCTCGCCAACGCGTGTCGATGTATGTGATTTTTTGGCTCAACGTCGGGATATGTCAGGAAGCATTAGGTGCATGTTAGGCGTGCATTGGTATTCATTGATGCACGGCGACTGTCGGCAACGGTCGGCGATGGTCGGTGGCGCACGTCAGGGGATCGGCAAAGTTTTGTGCCTGCACAAAACTTTTGACATGCAACAATGCGCGGGTGGAATAACGTTATGCTAACGCTAGGCACATGCCACATGGGCATGAGGGTCATTCCCACATGTAGTGCCAAACTGTTGCTCTGTTTGTTTGTTGTTGTTTCACATCCTAGCTACATCTAAGTTCATATCAGGACATGTCCCAAACTTCTTCTTTTTTTTTTCTCACGCGTCGATATACGTTGCCACAACATCGGCCGCATGCTACCAATACGTTGTGCTGATGCTGAAAAGTTTGATGTGTCTCAATGATTAAAAGTAATTTTGCGCATTGGTGGTATGCTGGCGAGAAGCGTCGTAATGTGACAGGGGCATTACAGCAATGTTATATTCGAATTGGCTATATATAGAAAGTAATGATGGCAACGCATTTATGTTTCCCTTCCAGCATGATTGTAGTCCTCATCCAATCAAAATGTCAGGACGGAAAGATAACACAAAACAATAGTTAAATCAGTAACGTTTTACAAAACGATCCAACGTCTGAGGCTCCTGAGTAGGCTGACAGGAAATGAACAACTAGTAAACCCGCCCTTAACTAATTGTAATTATAATCACACTATGTAATTAGCGGTGCACCACTATGTTAATAGCTCCTGGTTGGGCGTAGCAGGTGTCCCAATTAGCCGCTAATTAAAGACTGGAAGTGAGGCTAGGCTGGGATTTTTGTCTAAGCACTTAGTCTTTTTGTGTAAACATTGTATTATTGTGGATAATCTTATGCCAGACTCAAGGTACTGCTCTACTGGCCGGACGTAATCGTAGTTGTTTGCATATTGAGCACATGATATTTGTGTGGGGATAACAATAATTGAATAATTATATTTTCATATGGAACAGGTAATAATTGTGTTATACTAAGAAATGAGCAATTATTAAAATTGCATTGCGTGTTGGTTTTGACGTTTTGTCACTTTCTGAGATAAATATATTATGTTGATCATTATAAGCTACATTGCTTTAGCTTGATGCGACATCTGCGTTCAATCATGAGGCTAACCTGGAAGGATAAAGTGACAAATAAGGAAATACTCAAACGGATGGGGCTGCCCTGTATGGAAGATCTTCTGATCAAAAAGAATCTCCGGTGGACTGGACACCTCATGAGGATGTCATCAGACAGGCTACCAAAGCAGATCCTCTATTCTCAACTGTCTTCTGGCTACAGAAAGAGAGGGCACCCTCGTCTCTGGTTCAAGGATACCATCAAGAGAAACCTGAAGCTGAGAGACATTAAGACCGACTCATGGACATCACTCTCACAGCAGAGAGCTAAATGGAGAGCAGCAGTCAAGTAATGACAGCAGTCTTTGTCACATCGTGACCGACAGCATGATGATGATGATGATGACTTTAGCTTGAAATAACTTTTATTTTAAATGGATAACTTTTGAGATATTTGAAGAGCAAATATGCCAAAAGTGTGACAACATATTTTAAATGGCTAACATTTGACATATTTGAAGAACAAATATGCCCAATTAATTTTGGCAAGCACGCCAAACCAAACACACCATAGACATCAGCAGTACCAAGCTGGCTCAGTGTCAGGATAATGTGATTGAGTGTGATATCAGGTCATGGTGATGGCGGCCTGGTCTTCCAAAGGGGCAGAACTGGACAGCGGCCATGAGTGTGCACTGAAATAAGTCGGTACCTGTGCTGATATGAACTTAGATGTTGCCAATACGTAAATCTCCAACAACCAACCACTGTTATTTGGTCAAATGATTTGTCTTGCAGAAATAGAGTTAAAACATGTTCTATTTCCCTATCAGCCATCGTTCATACTGGTTGGCTCAGTGTCAGGATAATGTGACTGAGTGTGATATCAGGTCATGGTGCTGGCGGCCTGGTCTCCCAAAGGGGCAGCACGAGAAAGTTGCCATGACTGCGCACAATTACAAGTCGGTACTCGTCTTGATATTACCTTAGATGTTGCCAGGACGTAACGCACCCACTCATTAACCCTCGCCTGGCCCCTGCAAGAACTGGAACCCTGGGTAAAATATTCTGATATTCGGCAAGGGAGGAATGTCAATGTTCTATTACTGATTGATGTACGTGACCAGGTGCATAGATGTATATAGATATGGGCTGGTGGTACCTGCGTGGGATGTAAATAGACATAGTGGTGCTGGCACGTCTGGGTGTGATTGCACTCAGGGCCTGGCCTTCTGCTGGGGTAGGGGTCACCACACACAAAAGGTCAAGGTTGGTGGTGGCCATGGGGCCATACAGCTACTGGTAGTGGGCAGACCACTGGTATCCATGGAGACCAGGAATGCTGGATCCCTATTGGTAGGGCCAAGAATGCTCAATTCCCATTGGGGGAAGGAGGTTGGGTGATACTCTACAATGAACCCATCTAACTATATAAGCAATACACCAGAGGGCTAGACTCTCTTCTCTTAAACTTTACTCTCTTCCGTGTTCTCTTTGTCTGTATTGTTTTCCTCATAGCCTACCTAAACAGCCACAGATCCGAGCATTAGACTCTACACCTGGACGCATCCTTAATTAAATTCCAGGCAGGAAGGCGAGCATTCTATGTGTCTCCACTCTTGGAACACTGTTACCGTATACATGCAAATATACATCAACTTCGAATATAAGTCAACTGGTATTTTTAAAGGAAATATCTGGAATTACGCCTAATCCGACAAAAGGTCAACCTTTAGCATTGTCATCCCAGACTGTCTCACCAAGGATGCCATCCCAAGCTGTTGTGAACCACTGTGAGAATGTGGATAGGGATGAGCGTTAGACGCTGCCAGAATTGGTGTGCTGAGCCCTTCAATAAGCCATCATGGAGATCCACTGTTCCGTGATTCTTGATTTGAGCGGACGATTCAGGCTCACATCGAGGGGCTGCAGAACAGAGGTGAGACCTCCAGGGCTCGCTGCGGGAATAGTTGAGTAGTGGTTCTTGAGCATGAAGGTGACTGGTGTGATGAGGTCGCTAGGGGTCTATTAATGCTCAGTGATATCCGTAAGAAAGGGCTCCCTATGGGGATATGGCGAGTATAAGACAACCTCAGAACAGGAAATGTCCTCGACTTATATTTGAGTATATACGGTAATACTACTTATTACAAGGAAATCTCTAGAATGGCAGGAATGTTGGTTCTAGGCTAGTTCTGTACATGAATGTAAAGTCTACTGCTCGAATCTGTGGTTGTGTAGGCAGGCTATAGTGAAATCAATACAGGCCAAGAGAAAGGAAGAGTATAAAGGGTGAAAGAAGAGAGAGAGTCAAGCCCTCAGGTGTATTATTTATATGGTACATGGATCCTGTATAGTGTATCACCCCACCCCATTCTCCCAGTGAGAAACAAGCATTTCTAGCTCCACCAATGAGAAACAAACATTCCTGGTCCCCATGGTTACAGTGATGTGACCACCACCACCAAGCTGTGTGGTTCCCCTGGCCACCACCTGCCTTGAGCATGCAAGTGGTAATCCTGAATTGCAGAGGGGGGAGGGGGTAGTGGGTAGGGCTCTGAGTGCCCCTTACACACTATCTTACTAGCACCACAATGTCTATTTACCTATCAATCAATCACCACCAGCAACTACATAAACACATCTATGCACCTGGCCATGTATACCTGTTTCACAAATAGAACATTTGCATTCCCCCACCAATGCATCATTATCAGAATATTTTACATGGCGTTATCATTTTCTGCCACAAACCCATATTTCGTCGGATTCGGCAGTCGTGAAAGCAACAATAACTTGTCGTACCAGATTAATGTCTCTTTATTAATAAAGAGATGGTGTGGAAAAGAACAAGGAGCCGTGACAAGATAGCCAATCTCAGTTATTCCCTTTGGATGCATTATCAAATATATATATATGTAGTGGTCTGCACTGACCTCTCAGGCAAGTAACCACATAGACAGGTAGGCGTGGGGAGTGTGTTGATATCAGGGAGCCTAGGTGGTGTAATGGTTAGCACACTGGCCCGGAGTGCAAAGAGATGTGGGTTCGAGTCCCATCTAGGCACAGTATTTCCCATTTTCATCACCCCCCATGACACTGGTTGCCGTGATCAGGATCCTGTACAAGCTTTGCGCTGTATGGTTGTTTGAACCTACCCTGTGTATGTATGTGTTAGTGCATTGCCTGTATGTATGTAATTGTAAGCATTACAAGACTTACAATTCCAGGGGGACGAGTGTAGTGGTCTGCACTGACCTCTCAGGCAAGTAACCACATAGACAGGTAGGCGTGGGAGTGTGTTGATATCAGGGAGCCTAGGTGGTGTAATGGTTAGCACACTGGCCCGGAGTGCAAAGAGATGTGGGTTCGAGTCCCGCTCTAGGCGCAGTATTTCCCATTTTCATCACCCCCATGACATATATATATGTGATATATATAAATATATGACATATACTATTATTACGTCAAGTATGTACTGCAGACCTAAGCAAACCGTTTGGCCTCCTATGACCTCCCCATCCGTCCTGATTTGACCTTGGATGTTGCCAGTCGCAAAACTCCAACAAACAATCAAACCTAAGAACTCACTCCTCGCAACAACAAAACAAAACAATTAGTTGTATTTACCCACAAACTTATAATTGGTTTGCGGTTCTCTCGAGATCAGTTAATGTTCTTCCAACAATGGCTGAATTAGTTTCGAAATCTTTTGTGTCCCATTTACCTGTTTCGGATACCCCACATCCCCCACCACCCCCGCGGGAACTACTATATATGCCCCAATAGAAGTATGCTACCCAATAGAAGCACACCCCCCATTTCAAGATGGAAAGCACACACAAATTTATGATCACATTCAGACTGAATGCACATAAAATGAGACAATCCCACTTTATTTCAGAGGCACGACAAAAACAAATCCATGAAATTCTTTAACTTTGAATAGACGCGCATCGATTGGGACAGTGGGCATCTATTGGGACATATACTGTAGTTGAAACTAGGTGCATTGTAAATCAATAAAGCTTCATCAGTGAAACTAGAGCAGAACATGGTCAGTACTTCCGGTTCTGCAGTCTGAAGGGCATATGGGTAGGTTTTCTTAGAGCTATCAATTATATTCAGCGATGCACAACATATGACTATGATAGTTGGCTGGTTGTTGGAGTTTTACGTCCTGGCAACATCTGAAGTCATATCAGGACGGGAACAATGATACAGAGCAATATACTTTTATGTGTAATGTATTATATAGATACGGATATGGGTATGGGTATGGATATATGATATCGGAATGGGTATAGGATATGGGTATAGGTGTGGGTATGGGTGTTGTAACATAGCAGTGAATATATGGAGACTGCTTCCTAACATGTAGTTGCTTTTGATAGTGGCCGGAGCACATGTTTGGACCCTCCTACTCGTCACATCTCTTTGTTAGGACTGGCCTACCCAGCAACTATATAAGGAGTGTAGTCACACACTCTTGGCACTTGCTATCCGGACCGCACTCTATCCACACCTCTCTCTATCACCTCGCCGCCAGCCTTGCTCCTCCTTGATATGTCTGAAAAGAGTTCCAGGAGGGGGAGCCCACTGGCATTTCACTTTCTAGTCTTACTCTGTCCGTGTCTATGGCTCGCTGGTTGGTCACCATAGAGCAAATAGACACGGTCCTTTGACTCAACTCTCCTCATTTCCTCTTCTCTACCCTTTTTTATTTCTCCCAGGCATAATCCTCACCCTGACCAGGGGAGTTGTGTGATTGGGTGGGGCCCTTTACCTTTATGTTTCTCTCGCTTTGTTCTTGGAACCACCACTGCACCTATCTTTACCCGCCCTTCCTCAAAATCCTTGTTGCTGTCTGCTGGATACAAGTGCTGTGCTACAGCCAGACAGGAGTGATTCTGGACCGCCCCAACGACTTGTCATTTAATCGTTGTAAAGACTTCCCCCAGCTTCTACAACCATCCCACCAGAAGATTATTCTTCAACCATAGTTTGGCCGATTTATCAGAGCCTCTCTATAATGTTGCAGTTCTGCAACCAGTAACCGTCGTAAGGTTACAAACAACCCAGAAGTCAAGTCAAGTCACTCTTGGCACTCTACTCCCAGACATCCAGGCATCAACATCTCCAAGTCAGTTAGGCCTGAAACCTGATCTGGCTAGTTACAGCTTATGGGATGGATTCAACTTGGTGACTGTTGTGTCTGCCTTTTCCCACGTCACTGCTGTTTAGTCTGACATGTAAATAGATCATCAACTGAGACTCTGTACCTCTATGGTTGGCTACAGCTTATACCCCTGTCACACTACGACGTAACGAGCCAATGTGAGGCTAACGTGGGCATTTTTCGTCATGACATTGGGTTACGTTATGATGACGTCAGAATGACGTTAGAATGACGTCGAGCTACGTCACATTACGTTGTGTTACGTCGAGTTACGTCAAGGTTTTGGACATGTTCAAAACTTTCGACGTAGGTCGAACGTAAGGGTTTACGCTCGCCGTACGTTCTGTTCACGTTCAGTGAACATCAATGACGTTAAACGGACGTTAAACGGACGTTATTCCAACGCTGCTCACTACGTTCAACTACGTTCCACTACGTTGACCCACATTAAACCGAGTGCAAATGCCCACGGGGCGTAATGGGAACGTCAGGAGAACGTCAGGAGAACGTCAGGAGAATGTCAGGAGAACGTGCATTCAACGTACGTTCAACGTCTCATGACGTATGTAACGTCACGTAACGTTCTTCTGGCGATGGAATAACGTTCATAACGTTCCGTTAGCGTAATGACGTTTTCCTCTCTCGTTGAATGACGGTATCACTACGCTTTACCGACGTTACACTCTCGTCCACTACGCTGCATCCACGTTCAACGTGTGCCCAAATTTGCATACTACGTTGAGAAGTTCAACGTTCTTCACGTTCTCCCTACGCTGACGTCATTACGTCGTAGTGTGACAGGGCCATAACAGACAGTGGATCATCTATATCCATCAACTCCTCAAGGCAACTGAGACATAGAATAAGCACCAAGAGGTCTGAGTGTATGTATCATCCAAATTACACTACACGGACAGTTGTGAGTGTAAATGTACACTTTTTAATTGAGAAAATATGTTAGAAGTACATATTTGTGTATCGTCACTTGTCTTCTTTACTAAGAATAGAAGATGTTCCAAATTCTATGTTCTCCTCACTATATTATCCAGTCTATAATATTAGGCATTATTTATTATATGTGACAGTGTGGGTATGGGTATGAGTATGTTAATAGGCATGTGTAATGGTATTAGTATGGGTATGGATATGGTTATAGGTATGGATCCGGACCTGGACATGGAAATGGACCTTGACCTGGAACTGGACCTGGACATGGACCTGGACATGGATACGGGCACTAGGGACACTAGGCACATGGCGGCCCCAGTGCTACTGACATAAATGAGTAACACCAACATTTATGAGAGGAGTGTAGTACTGGCCATGGCAGCACATGCCTCGAATAATCAAACCACACAAATATGCGCAATCCCAGGCCTGGGCCACTATACAACATTCTTAAAGAAAACAAGGTAGTACACAACTGCTTATTGAAGAAACAAAATCCCACCTGACCCTGAGCGCAGTCACTGCTTGCTGTGTTCTGGCACAAAAGGCAAAAGAAGGTGGTAGATATTACAAATATGAAAATTAGCACTCTTATGTACTAAGGAAATCGGAAAGACTATCACCAAATGGTGCAGTCCCTCCGGGCGTGTGTACTGGCACAAACCAACACAGAAATGGGCAGGTCACGGTCATACTTCAGACCCTCCCTGAAATGCATAATGGCTAAGCAATCAATACAACCATCCCACCTAGTCACAGTACTGAAGTGTTCAGGGTGTGTTCTAGCACACTGGTGCACTATCTAATGACAGGTCTTGGGTGAAAGGATGCTGTAACAAATCACAGTGGGATGGGATCCTCCTCTCGTGCAAGCCTGTATGACATCCAGGTAGATGTACACAGTAGACTAAGATATCATATACAGGTTAGGCAACAACTCTGGAGAAAGACAAAAAAACTAACATAGAGACTACTAACACCCAAAGCTGCAAAAGGCTGGCCCGAGCAGGAACAGGTAAACACTCCTGAGTGTGGGACCAGACCAAACCACTATCACATCTGTCCAGGGTTGAAAACAAGCACCCTAACGGGACCTTATACATTATGGGGAGAATAAATACCTTGTCAATAAACCAAAAACAAAAAAACCATGGACATGAACATGTATATGGACGTGAACAAGGATATGGACAACGACATGGACATGGGCTTACACATGGGCAGGGGCATGGTCAAGGGCATGGTCAAGGGCATGGGCAAGGGCATGGATATGGATATGGATATGAACATGTATATGGACAAGGATATGGATATGGATATAGACATGGATATGGATATGGACATGGATATGGATATGGATATAGACATGGATACGGATATAGACATGGATATGGACATGGACATGGATATGGATATGGATATAGACATGGATATGGATATAGACATGGATATGGATATAGACATGGATATGGATATGGACATGGATATGGACATGGATATGGATATCGACATGGATATGGATATGGTTATACACATGGCTATGGATACAGGTATGAATATGCATATGGGTATGAATACATTGATATGCAGGCGGATATGCATAGGGATACCGATATGGATATGGATGTGGATGGAGATACGGAGAGGGATACAAATGTGAATGTGAATATGTAATGATTATGAATATGAATATATATATATATATATCTGAATATACCTCATATTTGAATATATATAACATATATTATATATATTTAAAATACTGCTTCATTAAAACTGCTGTCCGCTTTGGGGGAGAAGAAAGTACTGGATCAAAGACATGGATGAATATATACAGCAGATTCATATATATTTATATATATATATATTGATATATATATACATATCTGAACTATGACCCCGTGCTGATATGACCTTAGATGTTGTTGGGACGTAAAACAACAAAACACAAACAACAAACTGAATTATGCAAATATAAATTCACAGAAATTTCAATGTATTGGTTGTAACACAGCCCAACCCCGGTGGCGCCCCCACCCGGGAAACCTTCACTCTACCAGACTGACTTACCTCACTCTCAGAAAGGGTCTACGAGCAAAAGGCGGTTGACGTCTTGGGCGAGATTAAATTCAATTCAAGCTGCATAGTCTGACGAAAATATCAAATTTTCAAAACCGAAACCATTAGAGTAAAACTATCTCTATACCAACCCCTCCACAGATCGACCACTCCCCTGTATCGATCTCTTTATTTGGGTCCCAACAATACCATTGTAAGGATATTCTAACTCTCTAAATCGACCACCTCCCTGATACCCCAGTCACACGAGAGCCAGCGTCCGCCTCCGACCTCCTTATGCCCAAAAGGATGCCAACCTCCCAGCGTCCCATTCGATACATTGATTCAAATACGTGGTAGGCGCTAGGTTAGTGCCAGGTTGGCGCGAGGTCGGTGCGAGGGTGGTGCGAGGGCGGAGCGAGGGCGGAGCGAGGGTGGCACGAGGGGAGCGCGAGGGTGGTACGAGGGCAGTGCTGGGTCAGTGACAGTGTGGCGCTGAGTCAGTGTCAGGGCGGTGCTGGTTCAGCGCCGGGTCGACGCCAGGGCGGCGCCGGGTTGGGGAAAGGGCGTCGCCCTGGCACCGACCACATAGTGACTGCAGCATCGCATGTGTTGGCGCCGCCAGGTCGGCGCCAGAACGGCCCCAGATCGGCGCCAGATAGGCGCCAGATCGCCGGCAACTCGCCAACCCAGGGTGGCACCAGGGCGGTGCCAGGGCGGCACCAAGGCGGCTCCAGGGCGGCTCCAATGCGGCGCCAGGGTGGCAACCATTTTGAATGGCGCCGCCGGAACAGGACGCAAGGAGGTTGACCATGCAGCAGCAGCAACCTCCTTGTGTCCAAAATTTCCACAATGGAGGCCGGGAAGTTGGCGTCCCCACAGCGACAGCACTTACTGAGGGCGTAAGGAGGGCGCAAGGAGGACGTTTTGATGTCGCCAATCGATCGTAAGCAAACGCAGGCCTCGTGTGACTGGGGTATAAATGGACCACTTTTAGATTTAGATTTGATTCCACAAATCTAACTGAGATACTAATGCAGTTATTGAGTACTGAGGTAATGTAAGAGAACATGTTACTGCATAAGCCTATGGGTTCGAATCCCATGATCTAGCAAAATGGGAGATGGAAGCTCAACTCTTCATGACGTTACTATATAAAGATTTTATCTGACAAAGTGATCGAATTGGTGTTATGGATGTAAATATGTTCCATCTAAAAAAGGCTATCATGCAGTTACGCAACTGTTTCTCGACCGGTATTTTTCACTCATATATATTAAAGATAAGTAAGTGCATCCTCTTTGCTATCATGCCGTTGCACAGCTTCAGTCCTCATTATCTCAAAAGCACCATTTTGTCAGATAGAACCTTTTCATTTTAACGGCACATCATTCAGCCATCCCATCTAGTCTTATTCAAAGTACAATAAGTATATAAATGCTGTATAAGAATGATATATATATATATATTATGCTCATTGTACCACACCTATTCTCCTTTGAGTTTACTATTGTCGCCACACGGAGCCATGTCGGGTGAGGTAAGTAGGCGGTTGCCATGGTAATAGGGTAGTGATTGCGCATCGCTGACCAATGTAGCTTGGTAAACAGAGGATGATGGGTGGTCCTGAGAGATTTGGAAGATAGTTGCAGGCGGGGGCTCTTGGATTGGAAAAAAAAGGAAGCAGCAGACGACATTAAAGGTGCTTAGGTCAGCGGAAAGGGAAACAACAAGTGATAACCTACGGCAGAAGAAAGAAATAGGAATCAGATTTGTACGTAGGTTGAATTTACTTATCAGGTTAAAAAGTGTGTACTAGTCTGCACTGACCTCTCAGGTAAGTAACCACATAGACAGGTAGGCGTGGGTAGCGTGGTGATGTCAGGGAGTCTAGGTGGTGTAATGGTTAGCACACTGGCCCGGAATGCAAAGAGATGTGGGTTTGAGTCCCGCTCTAGGCGCAATATTTCCCAATTTCTTCACCCCCTATGACACAAGTGCCATGACCAGGATCCTGTACAAGCTACAGGCTTTATGGTTGTTGAACCTACCCTGTATATATATGTAAGTGCATTGCGTGTATGTACGTAATTGTAAGCATTAAATGACTTACAAGTCCAGGTGGACGAGTGTAGTAGTCTGCACTGACCTCTCAGGCAAGTAACCACATAGACAGGTTGGCATGGGTAGTGTGGTGAAATCACGGAGCTTAGGTGGTGTAATAGTTAGCACACTGGCCTGGAATGCAAAGAGATGTGGGTTCGAGTCCCGCCCTAGGCACAATATTTCCTATTTTCATCACCCCCCCCATGACAATTGCATAGTCCGATGTTTTTGAGTTTCTGTCATTTTCTTTGATAAATGAGACTGTCTCAAAAGGTACTAAGCAATATGGGACACACCTTTGTCCATTGTAACGATCAACATAATATCTGCTTATGCATTTGCTCAGGATAACTGATTTATGGTGTTTCATAATCCCAATAGAATACCTACTGATATGAATCAAATATCCTTGTTCTTTCAGTGAAACCATTTCTGTGCTGTTTTGTGTCAATCATTACGCAAACAAAAAAGAAATTAGTTAGCACCTTTTGAGACAGGCTCAAATACATTTGATTGGTCATTACAGTCTCCCTTACTTTAGTTCATAGTAACTTTTATTTTTAAATGGCTAACTTTGGAGATCTTTGAAGTCAACGAATCCCAAGATAATTCTTGGAATTGTGTCAAAATTCTCACACCCTAGGCTTCGTCAGTAGCAGGTTCTCTTAAATTGGCCCAGTAATAGGGTGATGGCCCATGGTCTTCCCACACTGTCACGCACTCATGGAAGAACGCCAAGATTTAGTTTCAGTACACTTCAACCTGGTTTATTACCAAACCTCTCTGCTCTCCGCAGCGTCCACAGTCAACTGACCCGCCCCCCTAACTCGCCAGGTCACATGTCGCCTCTATTGGTGGGTGGGGGATGAGCTAGCCACACGCAGTAGAGGGCAGCCCAGTCGGGGTCTGCCGGGTGGCTAGCCTGCCACCACCTAGTGCAGTTTGGTGTAACTGCGTAGGTGTGCGGTGTAGTGTCCGCCACCACTGCGTGGTAGTGGGGCTCATGTACAGACTACTACAATAGTATATCCTTCCTTGCAACAATAAACACTTACTAAATGCATCACTGACATGGACAATTTTCTCTTCTTTTTTTTTGTAAACATTTATATTCATCTGAATACAGTATTTATTCACTGCTGAAGTGCTGCCCTTCTGGACATGCTTAACTTTGGTTAGTTGGGGCTTTACGTCCTAGCAAGATAGGAGGCGGAGTATTGGCAACGTTATAGTGCTTCCCACTAGAGGACCATTGCAACGGTGCCCTGGCTCAATAAGCCATTCAGGCAGATTATCGTGATACCAATGAATCAGGTATGTGTCTTATCCACGTAATGCTAAGTTGTGACCTACTTAGTGTGAAGTACCAGGGTCATTCTCTAAAACTGGGCACCAAAGTGTGACATGGAAACCAAAAGTGAAAACCTTCTAAATAGTAGTAAAAATCCTTCCAAATATTAGCCTAATCCAATGTCCTATGAAGGTTTGCATGTTGTGCATATTTCAGAGTTGAAAAAAATGAATTTCGCTTTTTTAATTAGATCTAATGCAAATTGAGCAATACATTAATATTACTTGTGTAACATGAAAATCAAAGACACATCCAGAACCTCATTTCAACATATACAACATAGTCAAACAAGATTTTCTTGATCACTGTTAAGCAGACATGGTTATGACTTACAAGAAAAAGGTTGAAAAAAGTTTGGCTACATGTATGGTGTCAATCTGTAAATTTTCACATTTTCACTCTAGTGCAAAATCATTCAATTATAATTTTGATATCTGTTGTTGGATAAATTCAATATGTGTAGAACTGATAACATACCTAATAGACATAGGCTGCAATAATTATTTGACTTGCTATAAATAAAACAAAGACTTAATTATCAGCATCCTAATGTGGAGACCAAATATGTGGTGCCCAGTTTTGGCGAATAACCCACCAATGTTCGAACTCATCGTGTTGACTCTGACAGGCTTGCAAAGCAGGACCTTTCCACTCGCAAAGTGAGCTTATGCTCCTACCGAATTGAAATTTATGTGAACAAAAGCATAGTTGAGGTTAATATCTTCAAAAATCTGGTCAGACGAATAACAAACATTGCAGCTGTAATTGCTGAAATAAGACCAATTTTGTCTCAAATTGATGCGCGAAAAGGAAGAGGGAAGGCGGGGGTGGGAAAAAGGCGTTTATTGACGCCTCAACAGAGCATACAGGGGAACAGGTAAACATGCTGAGGAGGTACAAATAAAAGGAAGGGGCTCAAGAGGAGCAGTGACAGGCTCGGGAGGAGCAATACAGTGAGCAATACAGTGAGGGGCTCATGAGGAGCAGAAGAGAACAAGAGGAGGGGCCCATAAGGAGCAATGTCAGAGTTCTGGTAGAGGGGGGGGCCGAGGAGCCCTCCGCCGCAGATGAAGGAGGGTGGAGGAGGGGTAGTCGGGTGGGTGGGTGGAGGAAGAAGGGCAGAGAGCTGGAAGGCGGCAGGAGGGCGAGTGCAGAGGGAGGCCGACGGGCGGCCGTATAAGGGAAGGGAGGGGGGCGGCGACAGCAGGTGAGTGTGAAAGCTGCCGGCCCGGGGGAGGGCGAGCAGCGGGCGTCGCGTGAGGCGCGAATGCTGCGCGACACGGGGGGGGGGGGAGGAAGCGGCGAGCAGCGGGGTCTGGTGAGGTGTGAGCGCCGCGCGACAGCGCGGGCGGGGGGAGGGTCTCTTCCTCTCCTCGCATCAAGCGTAATGCTTCGCATTACGACCAATGTCACCCATTAAAAAGTATATTTGATGTAATTCGGCACAATGATTTATCAATTACATGTTTTAACAAAGTAATAATCTGTCAGTTAATATTTCCACATAATGATCTGTTAATCAACAACATTCAAGAAAATAATAACTTGTCAATGAATGTCTGCAAATGACAGTGGTCATGTCTGACAGGGCCCTAAATAAAGAAATAATCATATATCAATCCAACATTTCTAGAGTATTATTGTATAGACCTGCTGTAACTTGTAAGTTTCGGCAGGCTCACATACCCGTGGCCACAGCCGCTAAAGATACACACCAGACTTAGGGCGCATGTGCAGAAACAGTGCCGTACAACCAGGCTACGCGTACGGCTCACGTACGCGTAGCTACTGCAAACATTGATACTAGTCGCTTCCTAGCCTGGCACTCTGCATTTCTAGGATAGGGCACGGACTGGTTAGCTCAGTTTCAGGATAATGTGACTGATTGGAAAATCGGGTCATGGTGCTGGCAGCCTGATTTCCCATTGTGGCGGAACTATAAAGTCGTCTCGAGTGTGCACTGTCACAAGTCGGTGCCCGTCCTGATATGACATTAGATGTTGCCCGGACCTACAACTCCAACAACAACCTACCGAATTGACCACAGTGAGCGGTCGATAAATGTTGTCGTTGTTTGTTGTTTGTTGTTTTACATCCTAGCAACATCAACGATCATATCAGGAGGGGTACTAGCTTGTGACAGTGTGTACTCGTGGCGATTTTATAGTGCGGCCCACTGGGATACCAGGCTGCCTGCATCACGACCCAATAGGCTATGCGCTTACATTATCCTGATACTGCGCTATCCAATCCTGTATAGAGTACACCCTTCCCATCTGATTGCCTCTCATCGTCTCCTCCTTAGGCGAATCTCGCTTCCAAACGGAAGGACCTGCTCTCCCTTTGACGTCACTCTTCATTAAAATTCCCAGTTAATCTCTGCGAGAATACAAGAGCAGATTTGGGTCATTTTCGGAAACTGACCAAAAGGGAAAACCTTCCAAATAATACCAGAAACCGTTCCAAATAATAGCAGGTGTTCTCTGTGGCAGAGTGGTTAGAGTCCCTGACTTTTTTCTAGGTCGGACTCCTAATCTGAAGGTCAGTGGTTCGATTCCCCATGCCCCCACCTCTGCCAATTTGGATTTCCACTGCTGTGTATAACTTACAGTGTCATCAAAGGCCAGTTGCTCTCATACCATAGCTATGTGGTGTGGGAGGTTAAAAATCCCTTGGGTCGGTAAAAGTGTAGGCTCGGGCTTTCTATCGACAAAGTGTCTAATGGTGAAAACAAGCCTATTCAGGCTTATCCATGATAGGCAGTATAAATCTTCAAGAGAGAGATAGAAACCATGTTCATATGAACTTTTACATGTTGCGCATATGTCAGAGTTGGGAAACAAAGGAAGATATTTCAGTTTTTGATTTTGATCTTAGTCAAATTGAGCAATACAGAAATATAATTTGTGTATTAATATGGAATGCAAGCAAACAGCCAGAACATCAGTTTGAGATACATAGCAAATTTAAAGAAGATTTGATCGAATATAGTTAAGCAAGGAAGATAGTTGAACAAGTTGAAAGATTATTGGATAACTCGATGATGTTCATGTGTACATTTTCATATTTTCACTTTAGCACATCACACCAGTATTCTTTCAATACATGTTGAGGGATAGATTAAATAAGTGTAGTATTTCTAACATATTTAACAGAAAGAGCGAACACTAATTATTTGACTTGCTACCTACCAAAAAAAGAAGAAATTAATTGTCACCATCTTAACACATAAAACCAAATATATGATTCCCAGTTTCAAAGAATGACCCATTTACAAATGAAACAACAAATCACCAATATATCTAAAACTGAGCTATGCATGCCATGACAAAAACGATCGCTACTGACTGACCTTATTGATTTGGTCACTGGAGGCCAACCGGAGCAACAGCCAGTTTCTTGGCCTACTTCTAATGCCCCCCCCCCCCCCAGCTACTTCCCGTGTCTCTTTTCTACTTCCGGTGGGGTCTATCCCAGCCTGGTCCCCGGGCCTGCTCAAGTATCGGCACCGTTTCCTGGTTCAGTTTCAGTTTACTCACTCATCTTAGGGCTAATGTCTGATGATATTAAATATAAAAGCTTCAATGCTTCGGTCAATGCTCTCCCTGTGTACCACTTTATTGGTAAATGGGAAAGCCCAATTATTCATCATAATCAAATTTTGTTTTATTTTTTTGTTCAAGTGTTTTTATTTCTCTGAATAACATGTTGTCAGTGCTTATGCGCTGGTCTTCCAGCCCTAATTACAATTGCCACTACACAGTAAACAAATCTACAATACTATATAGATAGACACTTATGGGGAAATAAGCAAAACATTGGTACATGAATGATAGGTAAAGAACAAGATACACAAACAAAATAAACATGTCTGGGGAGGTAACTATGGTAAGTGTTAGTAGGGGGTGGGGCATAATTGATTATCTTTCTAGTGGTGACATACTCTTTGAAAGGGTGATGTTGGTGACGCCCCTACCCTGCAGAGTTGTAAACCAATGCCTTGTGGTACAGGTTCCTGACAGAACCGAAGGCTAAGGGAGCAAACCCTAAATAGAAAACCATATCACTGTGGCAGCATTAAGGGCGGTTGATGTACGGAACTACCAACATCTCCCGACCAGCCACTGCAGCAACAAATAGTCTTGCGCCTGTCTTGACATGTTCTTGCCCGTGTGAAACCTCTATTTGCTCCCCGAGAGAGTGCCGCTGGTAACTTGCAAAAGCCAGCAGCACTTCAACACCTTTGCAGGCAGCTTTCATGAAATGTGACTGACTCATGGACGCAACTCTCACAGCAGAGAGCTAAATGGAGAGCGGCAGTTAAGGAATGAAAGCAGTCTTTCCCATTGTGGCGGAACTATAAAGTCGTCTCGAGTGTGCACTGTCACAAGTCGGTGCCCGTCCTGATATGACATTAGATGTTGCCCGGACCTACAACTCCAACAACAACCTACCGAATTGACCACAGTGAGCGGTCGATAAATGTTGTCGTTGTTTGTTGTTTGTTGTTTTACATCCTAGCAACATCAACGATCATATCAGGAGGGGTACTAGCTTGTGACAGTGTGTACTCGTGGCGATTTTATAGTGCGGCCCACTGGGATACCAGGCTGCCTGCATCACGACCCAATAGGCTATGCGCTTACATTATCCTGATACTGCGCTATCCAATCCTGTATAGAGTACACCCTTCCCATCTGATTGCCTCTCATCGTCTCCTCCTTAGGCGAATCTCGCTTCCAAACGGAAGGACCTGCTCTCCCTTTGACGTCACTCTTCATTAAAATTCCCAGTTAATCTCTGCGAGAATACAAGAGCAGATTTGGGTCATTTTCGGAAACTGACCAAAAGGGAAAACCTTCCAAATAATACCAGAAACCGTTCCAAATAATAGCAGGTGTTCTCTGTGGCAGAGTGGTTAGAGTCCCTGACTTTTTTCTAGGTCGGACTCCTAATCTGAAGGTCAGTGGTTCGATTCCCCATGCCCCCACCTCTGCCAATTTGGATTTCCACTGCTGTGTATAACTTACAGTGTCATCAAAGGCCAGTTGCTCTCATACCATAGCTATGTGGTGTGGGAGGTTAAAAATCCCTTGGGTCGGTAAAAGTGTAGGCTCGGGCTTTCTATCGACAAAGTGTCTAATGGTGAAAACAAGCCTATTCAGGCTTATCCATGATAGGCAGTATAAATCTTCAAGAGAGAGATAGAAACCATGTTCATATGAACTTTTACATGTTGCGCATATGTCAGAGTTGGGAAACAAAGGAAGATATTTCAGTTTTTGATTTTGATCTTAGTCAAATTGAGCAATACAGAAATATAATTTGTGTATTAATATGGAATGCAAGCAAACAGCCAGAACATCAGTTTGAGATACATAGCAAATTTAAAGAAGATTTGATCGAATATAGTTAAGCAAGGAAGATAGTTGAACAAGTTGAAAGATTATTGGATAACTCGATGATGTTCATGTGTACATTTTCATATTTTCACTTTAGCACATCACACCAGTATTCTTTCAATACATGTTGAGGGATAGATTAAATAAGTGTAGTATTTCTAACATATTTAACAGAAAGAGCGAACACTAATTATTTGACTTGCTACCCCAAAAAAAGAAGAAATTAATTGTCACCATCTTAACACATAAACCAAATATATGATTCCCAGTTTCAAAGAATGACCCATTTACAAATGAAACAACAAATCACCAATATATCTAAAACTGAGCTATGCATGCCATGACAGAAACGATCGCTACTGACTGACCTTATTGATTTGGTCACTGGAGGTCAACCGGAGCAACAGCCAGTTTCTTGGCCTACTTCTAATGCCCCCCCCCCCCCCAGCTACTTCCCGTGTCTCTTTTCTACTTCCGGTGGGGTCTATCCCAGCCTGGTCCCCGGGCCTGCTCAAGTATCGGCACCGTTTCCTGGTTCAGTTTCAGTTTACGTGTTTCTGCTCACTCACTCATCTTAGGGCTAATGTCTGATGATATTAAATATAAAAGCTTCAATGCTTCGGTCAATGCTCTCCCTGTGTACCACTTTATTGGTAAATGGGAAAGCCCAATTATTCATCATAATCAAATTTTGTTTTATTTTTTTGTTCAAGTGTTTTTATTTCTCTGAATAACATGTTGTCAGTGCTTATGCGCTGGTCTTCCAGCCCTAATTACAATTGCCACTACACAGTAAACAAATCTACAATACTATATAGATAGACACTTATGGGGAAATAAGCAAAACATTGGTACATGAATGATAGGTAAAGAACAAGATACACAAACAAAATAAACATGTCTGGGGAGGTAACTATGGTAAGTGTTAGTAGGGGGTGGGGGCATAATTGATTATCTTTCTAGTGGTGACATACTCTTTGAAAGGGTGATGTTGGTGACGCCCCTACCCTGCAGAGTTGTAAACCAATGCCTTGTGGTACAGGTTCCTGACAGAACCGAAGGCTAAGGGAGCAAACCCTAAATAGAAAACCATATCACTGTGGCAGCATTAAGGGCGGTTGATGTACGGAACTACCAACATCTCCCGACCAGCCACTGCAGCAACAAATAGTCTTGCGCCTGTCTTGACATGTTCTTGCCCGTGTGAAACCTCTATTTGCTCCCCGAGAGAGTGCCGCTGGTAACTTGCAAAAGCCAGCAGCACTTCAACACCTTTGCAGGCAGCTTTCATGAAATGTGACTGACTCATGGACGCAACTCTCACAGCAGAGAGCTAAATGGAGAGCGGCAGTTAAGGAATGAAAGCAGTCTTTGTCGCATCGCGACTGAGAGCATGATGATGATGATGGGATGCAGGGTGGGCCTTGGTGATTGAACTGGTGTTCATGGTAATCTGGTACATGGTTAATATTGATTAATCATGTACCTCAGTACCATCACTACCTAGGGTATTCTATCAGACGGTACGGCAGGACAGGTTGAGCGTCTGTTTGTTATGTGGTGTGAGCTGGCAAGCTCAATCCCTGGCCGAGTCAAACCAAAGGCTTACACCAGTTATATGTGTTGCTATTTTGCCTGGTTCTCAGCATTACTAGGATAGGGAAACGACTGGTGAGACTGTCTGGGATATGGGGTCAAAATGGTGTGGCATCGTAGCCTGGCAGCAATATAAATACACCATAAGCATTGAGGAAATAAACACTTTTATCAAAGCCGCTTATATTCATAAAATATGGTCCACAACTTATATATGGTCCACAGATTTGAATATGGGGGCATTCAACTGGGCCTCTCTATCCGAATATTATGTGTTCCTTATATCTCATGAATATATGTTAATTTCTGTTGTCGTCATAATATTGATGTTTCCTTCTGGGATGTAAAAAATTGTATTCGTTATAATACAATTTTATTGGCCCACAAATGAGGTCCCCGTGTTCTGTTACTTAATTATACCACACAAAACGGTAGTAATGCGAAGCAAGGGCAAGTTATTTGTATCTAATTAAAACACAATGTACATGCACACTGACCAGGTGTAGAGTCATATTCATCAGAATGCACCACCCATGCCTACAGACATCCGGGCATTGGGGAATGTGGGGTATAGAGTACTTATGCAAATATGATTTATGTATGTAATTATAATGCTTTGTTATCATTCTGTTATTAATCGCTATTTACTATTCACGGCCCCCAACTGGACAGCCCAGGGCGGGACAACCAGAAATATAAAAGCCAGATAACATATCTAACAACAATATAAGTCAAATCAAATTCATACAAACATAACTCAACCACCTATTACGTACAGGCCTATGGACATGTAAATAAAATAGGCTAGTATAGAATTAAGTAGAAAAAAGAGGGAAAACTCTTCCCAAGAAAACCCCAAAGGACTAACATAGAACCTTAAGAAAACAACTAACATAGTAATAAGAATAGAACAAAAATACAATGCCAAGAGGGCCCCAACAAAACTAACATAGACTACTAAACATAATAACAGACTATCTATCTGCTACTGAAATGCAGACAATCAAATAACTTATCAGCAGCTACTGCTTGGTAAGACAACACCAAAACTACAGCTGGCCAGCATTGAAAACAAGCCTGGGTACCCGGGCTTACATGCTATGGACAGTATAAATACAGCCTCAATAAAAAAATTAAAATTAAAAAAATGCATGTAACCTATTTTGAAAGGGTCCTTTATTGCTTGGGTTACTGGAGGCTGGGTAGCACCCTGGAGAGCAGGACTGCTACTAAGCAGCTCCCTATTTCCACTTCTTCCCTACAGGTGACGCTTCACCCCCTACTGTTTGCCCATTCGTGCATACAGTTTTACATAATGTGATGGGCTTAACATGGTAATAACTATTCTACATTAGATAAGAAGAAGACGTTTGTTTTATTTAACAATGCCTCTAGAGCACATTGATTTTTAACATCAGCTATTGGGTGTCAAACATATGGTCATTCTGACATATTTCTTTGGAGGAAACCCCCTGCCGCCACATTGGTTACTCTTTCCGATAAGCAGCAAGGGGAGCTCTTATATGCACATACAACATTGTGTTATGAACCACTTGTGGACCACTTGTTGCAACGGAAAATCGCCCAAACTGAAAATGGGTCCACTGAGCAAGATCGATAGAATGACCCACACCTTCACAGGTGGACACCCTACTGCTTGATGTATGTCCCGTTCCCTCTACATTAGAGAAACTATATCTGCCTATGCATCTCTGATTCCTGAAGGGAAGGGATGAAGGTGGCATGGAGGTGAAGATCCATAATGACCGGAAGTCTGTGTGTCGCTAAGCGGCTGGAGGAGAAGTGCTGGTGTTGGCAGCGGCCGAGTGCTGGCTTCGGTGGGTTACGGCAGAGGGCGCCTTGCCAGAGCTCGTTGATAGGCTGGCATAAGCTTGTGAGCTGACAGTCCGGAGGGAATGTGTGGGAGGTAGTGTCGGCATCTGCTCTCCCGCTTCTGAACCCCCAAACAAATCAGCCACAATTCTTACATATTGTGGAGCAAGGAGCAATGTTATACGCAGTGTGTTTCAACCCAACATAGTGTAGCCAGCCTAGCAGTTTCCTGGAGTGGGATTCTGTTTTAGCATTTGCACCTACTATCCTACTCAAATTAATCTACACCAGATGGGATGGCCGAATGAGCTAGAACGTCCATGTCCCGCATTGGTAGACCATGGGATCGTGTGTTCGAACACTGGTCGAGTCAAACCAATGACTTAAAAATTGATATGTGTTGCTTCCTAGACAGGCGCTCAATATTATTAGGATATGGCAAGGGCTGGTTGACTCAGTGTCAGGATAATGTGACTGAGTGGGATATAAGAGCAAGGTGCTGGCATCCTGGTCTCCCAGTGGGGCAGCATCATAAAGTCGCCATGAGTGCACGCTGTCACAAGTCGGTACCCGTCCTGATGTGACCTTAGATGTTGTTAGGACGTA
This sequence comes from Branchipolynoe longqiensis, assembly GCA_030323885.1. Taxonomy (NCBI): domain Eukaryota; kingdom Metazoa; phylum Annelida; class Polychaeta; order Phyllodocida; family Polynoidae; genus Branchipolynoe; species Branchipolynoe longqiensis. Next base: position 6,125,394 of record CM059200.1, read on the forward strand.
AAGCAACAAACAAACAATTATTTTACTGTGGAGAGGGCGCCGGTGTTTTGGGTTTTAAATAATGTGTTTCCACTTGTTGTTCAAGTGATTTTATTCTGCTCGGTACCACATTCATAATCCAACCCTAAAAACAAGCACTGCGACACACTAAGCAAAGCCATAACCCAATATCTTATGTAGTAGTCCACACTGAGCTCTTAGGCAAGGAGCCACATGGACAGGTGACATGGAAAGGGTGGTGAGGTGGTTATTACACTTCCCTGGAATGGAAGAGATGCGGGTATATTCCTGAGCTAAGTGCAATCTTTCCCATGCACCTCACCAGCATGAAACTGGTGTAGTGATCAGGCCCTTGAACGACTACTGCAGTAATTACTAGCATAGCCCTGAGCTCCTGCGCCCCCCCCCCCCCCCCTCATCGCTTGTTCTCCTGTGGGGTTTTCGCCGCTACCACCCACCTCAATGGGCCCCCCTCCCCTGCCACCACCCTTAACCATCATGAACAAACCATCAATACACCGAACATCCTACACAACTATCAATCTGTTTAAGCACATTGAACATTACATAAAACAGACAAAATGTCTTGTCAACTATAAACTTAGTTTGTTTTATAAGAGAAAAAAATGTAACCCACAATGATTGTTTGAGTTGCCCCAAGTATACATCTTCTACTCAGTGCTGCTCCCCATTTTTGCATGAACCGCAGTGACTGGTGCTGTACATTATACAGCAGGAGCCACTCCCTTAATTCTACAGGATCAGTGCTGTGACTAATACAGCACTGACCAAACTTAGATTATTTAGAATGTCAATTGCAATAGTAAGATGGCCGGAAGACCAGTGCTCCGGCACTGACAAATGTCATATTCAGATGAATAAATACTTTACCAAAAAAACATCAGGAAGCCAAGGTGGTGTAACGGTAAGTACTTTGGCTCCGAATGGAAGTGATGTTAGTTCAATTCTCGCTCTAGGCCCAATATTTCCCATTTTCATCATACCCCCCCATGACACATAGATATACCGTCACAAGTAAACGGAGAACACAAGACTTCTATCTATAAATAGATACAAAATGGGATAAAAGAACAAAACAATGACAAGCTAGAGGGTTAATGCTGAGCAGTGGAGAGCTCCTTACCAGGGGTCGTGGTGGATAAGTATTAAGGTCTCACGTGAGTAAATTATGTAAGACATCAGGTACCTCAGCGTCCCGCAGCAGGACATAGATGCTGAGCACCACAAACAGGCAATCCTTTCTCCAGAAGTCAGGAATCGAATACCCAATCCGGGCACCCTGTCCGAATCGGTAGAGGGCGGGTCTAGCGTGTGTGATTTCAGGAGTTTGGTTCCCGGTCGAGTCAAGCCAATGACTTATAAAATTGATACTTGTCGCTTCCTAGCCTGGCGCTTGGCATTAATAGGACAGGGCAAGGACTGCTTAGCTCAGTGTCAGGATCATGTGACTGAGTGGGATATCATGTCATGGTGCTGGCAGCCTGATTTCCTATTGGGGTGCAGCACTATTAAGTCGCCATGAATGCGCACTGTCACAAGTCAGCACCCGTCCTGATATGAGTCTATGACCTTACATGTTGCCAGGAACTCCAACAATCAACCAACCAATGTAATACCCATGCTGATTTCACGCTGGTTATTAACAGGGTCTAAAGTGCAAATAGCTGTCACCGATATGGACATAAACAACATATGTATATATTCACATGAATATTGTCTTTCTCCACCGCAGAGGCACTGCTCTTCCGGCTATACAAACTTTGGTCATTTACACTATTTAATTACAAGAGTAATTGTTCATGTTAGCATAAAAGGGGTAATTTGCAGGCGGGGAGACAAGGGTTACACCTAAGCCCAGCAACACTATAAATACCAATGGCGCACATTGACATTTACTCCTCAACCAAGGTCCTGAACCGCAGGACTTTAACTAGTGATTGCCAAACTATGGTGGCGCCACCTTCAGACTACAACTGCACTGAGCGGCCGCCCCCCTACTCACGTGGGATTTTCTGCCAGAACTCTGTCACGTGACAAACACTGAGTAGCTCGCCATTCAGCGCTCTGACCCTGGACACTCAGCAACTGCTCAAAATTACCCCACCCACCCACACCTCTAACTGAAGAGATGATTGAGTAGGGTTGTAGGGTTCGATTCCATATATTGAATTGTCCGGTTGCATTTTGTAATCTTATTACCTGACATTATTGTGCTGTAGTTATTTAGTTTATTAAAAGAATGAAAAAAGTGTTGGATTAAGCCACCATTTGTTTCCACCCCGAGCGTGTTCGTTTATGCAACCTGAGGTCGTACGTTCTGCACATGCTCCAACAAGTGGTTCGGATGACCCGAGTTGGTTCATCGAACACAGGCTAGGTGTTCTGATCGGTTAGGACAGGCAGTAACAATGATACATATCAACACAGGAGGCAGCACCACGTGATCTCCTGATAGAGGAGATCTGTCCACGTATAGCGGTGGTGGAGCGGGCCATTAAAGCTCCAGTCACACCTACCTGGATCAAGGACCGGACGAGCCCCGGACCGTCATCCGGGGTGTTAAAAACATCCGGGGAGGTCAGGGACATCCGGGTTCGATCCGGCATGGTAGTAGTTGTAGTAGTATCGAAATCGCCTTGGACCACCCCCAGACAGCCCGGACAGGCCCAGGACCACACCAGAGAGCATGTATACAGATGAGAGGGACAACTCCCATACTACACCATGTAACAGATGCCGACTGTGGCGCTCCAAGTGGTGGTTGTTGAACAGTATATGACACAGCTGTCAAACTCAAGGCATTGTCAATGGTCGTGTGCAATCTTCCTACAGAAAACGTTAAATATCTCTAAAACTACAACACCTAGAAACAAAACTGATTGGAATACACATAGGAAACATGTTTACCAACAAGATTATATTAAAGAGATATGGTTAGGGTTCTGGATTTCTATTAATTTGGAATAAAACTGACGTTTTTCACTACGCGTACGGCAAACTCAAGGCATTGTCAATGGTTGTGTGCAATCTTCCTACAGAAAAAGTGAAATATCTCTAAAACTACACCAAATAGAAACAAGCCGCTTAGTACACATATAGAAAACATGTTTACCAAAAGGATTATATTAAATCGATAAGGTTAGGCTTCTGCATTTCTATTAATTTTGAATAAAAACAAATGTTTTGCACTACACGTATGGCAAACTCAAAGCTTGTTCAACACTAACCGCCAGGAACGCCACTGTAGCCTGTGTTACCGATTTTCGCGGGAGTTGTCTCTCTCATCTGTATACACGCTCTCTGACCACCCCCAGACAGCCCGGACAGGCCCAGGACCACACCCAGACAGCCCGGACAGGCCCCGGTTCATCCCCGGATGGGACCACTCCCGGACCACCCCCGGATCGCACCGATCGGGTAGGTGTGACTGCGAGGCAAACAAAGACGAAAACAGCCATTTTATCCGGAGGGGGGGGGGGGTCCGTACAGCACGGGCGACTGGTCCGGGGTGGTCCGGGTCAAAATCCGTGGCTCGTCCGGGTAGGTCTGACTGGGGCTTTAATTGGTGGTTGACCGGTGTGGCAGTAAATCGCAAACCCCTGGAAATTGCACACCCCGGGGTTTGCGATTTACTAGGAAATCACAAACCCCCCCTGGAAATCGCAAACCCCCCTGTGTTTTGGGACCGATTCGGGCCAAATCTATTCAATGCGACCATATTTAACAGAATTATATACTCAAATCGTGAAATTTCATTAAATTAACCCTAAATTCGAAGCGTTATTAAGGCTACCGCCGCATTGGCGGCGATATTAATCGGCGAACTATTATTATTGGGGGGTTCGTGACCTGGCGGTCACTGGCTGCAGGACTGCAGCATTACTAAACGGCGCCATTCAAACGGCCCGTAATCGGCGAACGTAATGTAAACAAATCGCCGCCGCATCGACGTCGCGTTCCATACTGGCGGCGGCGGCGATTTGTTTACTTTACGTTCGTCGATTCGAAAATATAACTAGTAATATCGCCGCCAATGCGGCGGTAGCCTTAATAACGCTTCGAATTTAGGGTTAAATTGGTAACCAAATAAGTGAAATTTGACCAATTTAACCCTAAATTCGACGGACGTAAAGTAAACAAATCGCCGCCGCCGCCGAATGGGGGGTTTGCGATCTCCAGGGGGGATATGCGATTTCCTAGGAAATCGCAAACCCCCCATGCCCATATATGGCATGGGGGTTTGCGATTTCCTAGGAAATCACAAGTGGGGGTTTGCGATTTACAGGGTTTGCGATTTCCTGCTACACCGGGTCGTCGTGCCGCTGAGACCCCGGCCTTTAATTGAAAACAGAACGAGACAGTAGTATAAAGTGGCAATTTAATTCTTTCTAATTAGCTTGTTACATTACTCTTGATGATGACAATGACCTTAGATATTTCAAGGATTACAGGCACTTAACCCTATCGGTACATCATACTAGTTGGGTGGGTGGGAGGCAAATCTTGTCGGAAGAAGTATGTCCTCTCGGTTTGAAAAGTCTGGTCGAAGTGAAGATATCCAGTGCCACGTCATCGGCTTTGACTGGAAATCCCCACAGGTGGCGGGTCAATCGGCGACCATTTCTAGTTCTAAACTTAAATATAGGTGTCACCACAATCTGATATTAAAACTAACTGCGTAATTAAGTTAACTGCGCAATAAGGAGTTCAAGAAGTATCATGTAGATGGTGCGTCGATCAGCGGCCAAAGTTATTAGTTCGAAGAATAGAATATAGTCGGCGCCACAGTGCCTAATCTACTGAGATTCACAGTCTCGTTCATTCAATTACCCATGTTGCGAACATCATGGACAATCGCTATTTAAATTGAGGCTGCAGTAATTGACTCAGTTTATTACATCACTGAAGCAGTAAGCGACCCACGGACTGATTGCCATGTCAAAGATACGCTTGGGGGGATCGGGGAACATTGTATTGCTCTTAGAACTGTCCGACCGGGCGCGATGGCCGAATCGGTAGAGCGTGAGCCTAGCATGCGGGAGATTGGCAGTTTGGTTCCCGGGCTAGTCAAACCAATGATTTATACAATTGATACCTGCCGCTTCCAAGCGACATATATAGAGTAGGGCAAGGACTGGTTGGTTATCTCAGTGTCGGGATAATGTAACTGAGTTGAATATCGGGTCATGGTGCCAGTGGCTTGATCTCCCAGTGGGGCAGTACTATAAAGTCGCCATGAGTGCGGACTGTCACGAGTCGCTACCTTTGGTGATATTACCTTAAATGTTGCCAGCACATAAAACTCCAGCAACCAACCAAGAACTGTCTGAAAACAGCAACCGATTCAAGCAGCGACCATCAACAAACAGACGCAGATCATGTTATAACTTAGAAGCTATATATCCTGCTATTTTTTTTTGTTTACTAAAGTGTATTTTATTCATCGAATAATATTTCTTGTCAGCGCCAGAGCACTGGTCTTCCGGCCGTTCAGTAGAATTCCTTATTACATAAATGAAACTACTATCACTATCAGTTACTGCATTCAAATCATGTGTGATACTAATTCAATATTTGCAGGAGTAATAGTTTATGGAATCATGTAGATTAATAGACTATCCTGGGGGTGTGATGGAAATGGGAAATATTGCGCCTAGAGCAGGAATCAATCCCCAGGCCAGTATGTTAACCATTACACCATCTAGGTTCCCTGATGTCACCAGCCTATCCACACCTACCTGTATATATGGCTCCTTGCATGAGAGGTCAGTGCATACTACTAGACTCGTCCCCTGGAATTGTAAGTCTTTTGATGCTTACAATCACATACATACAGGCAATGCACTTACATATCATGAGGCATTCTCTGTGGCGGAGTGGTTAGAGTGTCAGACTTTTTTCTAGGTCAGACTCCTAATCTGAGGGTCGGCGGTTCGATTCCCCGTGCTCCCAGCTCTGCCAATTTGGATTTCCACCGCTGTGTATAACTTACAGCATCATCAAAGGCCGGTTGCTCTCATACCATGTCTATGTGGTGTGGGAGATTAAAAATCCCTTGGGTCGGTAAAAGTGTAGGCTCGGGCTTTCTATCGACCAGCAGTGGAGTGAGGAAGACCAGTCGTCTGTGACTGGGATTTCCCCTGCTTGGGACAACTAATGTACCAAAAAAAAAAAAAAGAGAGACGAATAAGTGTTCACACTTCGTGTCTACCATTCGCTATATAGACAACCATACAGCGCCTAGATTGTACAGGATCCTGGTCATAGTGCCAGTGTCATGGAGGGGTGATCAAAATGTGAAATATTGCACCTAGAGCGAGAATTAAACCCATATCTCTTACATTCCAGGCCAGTGTGCCACCCATTTCACCATCTAGGTTCCCTGATGCCATCCCCCTATCCACGCTGCCTGTCTATGTGGCTCACTGACTGAGAGTGCAGCGCAGACTGACTTTGAAGCTCAAGTAGAGACCTTTCTCTTGCCGCCATCTTGGTTACCTAATCTCCTCAACTTTAAGCCAATATAAATAAACAATCTGCACAAAAACCTCCAGCCCCACAGTTAAACCCTCCCTCCAATCCTCTCCATCCTCTCCCTCCTCTCCCTCCGCTCCCATCCCTGCCGCCCTCTCCCTCCCCTCCCTCGTCTCCTCTCCCTCCCCTCCCTCCCTTCTTCTCCCTCCCCAGCAACCCCATCCTCTGGCTCCTCTCTCTCTCTCCTCCCTCCTTTCCCTTCACCCATCCCTCCCCTCCCTCCTCTACTCTCCCCTCCATCCCTCCCCTCCCCCTCCCCTTCCCCCCTCACTCCCCTCTCTGTCCCCTCCCCTCCTTCCCCTTCACCCATCCTACCCCTCCCTGCCCACCCTCCCCCTCCCCTTCCTCTCCTCCCTCCTGGCCTCTCCCTGCCGATCCTCCCCTTCCTCTCCCTCCCCTCCCTCCTCGCCTCTCACTGACCACCCTCCCCTTCCTCTCCCTCCCCTCCCTCCTCGCCTCTCCATGCCGACCGTCCCCTTCCTCATGCTCCCCTCCCTCCTCGCCTCTCCCTGCCCACCTCCCCTTCCTCTCCGTCCCCCTCCCTCCTCCCGTCTCCCTGCCCACCCTCCCCTTCCTCTCCCTCCCCTCCCTCCTCGCCTCTCACTGACCACCCTCCCCTTCCTCTCCCTCCCCTCCCTCCTCACCTCTCCCTGCCTAGCATCCCCTTCCTCTCCGTCCCCCTCCCTCCCCCCCTCTCCCTGCCCACCCTCCCCTTCCTCTCCCTCCCCTCCCTCCTCGCCTCTCCCTGCCCACCCTCCCCTTCCTCTCCCCTCCCTCCTCGCCTCTCCCTGCCCACCCCCCTTCCCCTCCCTCCCCTCCCTCCTCACCTCTCCCTGCCCACCCTCCCCTTCCTCTCACTCCCCTCCCTCCTCACCTCTCCCTGCCCACCCTGCCCTTCCTCTCCCTCCCCTCCCTCCTCACCTCTCCCTGCCCACCCTCCCCTTCCTCTCACTCCCCTCCCTCCTCACCTCTCCCTGCCCACCCTCCCCTTCCTCTCTCTCCCCTCCCTCCTCACCTCTCCCTGCCCACCCTCCCCGTCTTCTCACTCCCCTCCTTCCCCTTCACCCACCCTCCCCCTCCTCTCCCTCCTCTCCCTCCCCTCCTCCCCTCTCCCTGCCCAGCCGCCCCGTCCTCTCCATCTCCTCCCCTCCTTCCTCTTCACCCATCCTACCCCTCCCTCCCTGCCTACCTCCTCTACTCTCCCGTCCATCCCTACCCGCCTCTCTCCCCTGCCACCCCCCTCCCTCTCCTCTCTCCGCTATCACCTTTTCTCCCGGGATTAATTAGGAAAATGCGGTTAAGTGGTAAGGAGCGTAGTGTATTCGATCCTTTAGGGACCCAACACTTTTCAATTGTTAACAAGAGCAAACCATGCCTTAAAATCTTTAAAAAAAACAGCGCCTTCAGTAATAACACTCTCCGCTGTCAGACATGGTCCCGTTGTCTCAAGTGTTAGGTAGTTTTTAATTTTAATGGACTTTTGTGGCCCGCTTATAACAAATATTAAGGCCCTGATATAATACTGAAAGGAAATGATTTGAAAGGTGTTTTAAAACAATGTGTTGTCAATGCTTATAGAAGAGGGAGCTTCAGAAAGAGAATTATCCTTCTTTAAGGCCCAGTCACACCTTACCGGACTGGGGAACCGGAAGAGAACCGGACACTGTCCGGTACTGTACGGCGTTGTCCGGTACAAGTCTGGTACCCATCCAGCGATGTCCGGTGGTCCAGCGATGTCCGGTGGTGTACGCGGTGTCCGGTACAAGTTTTGAACATGCACACAACTTCTACCGGACACCATCGGACTGACATGTCCGGTTGGTGTCCGGTGTGTCCGGTGTGTCCGGTACATGTCCGGTACCCAACCGGTACCCACCATACATGTCCGGTACCCATCGGTTGCCATTGCTGTCCGGTTTGTCTCTTTTGTCCGGTACATGTCCGGTACCCATCCAGTATGTGTCCGGTTCTCGTCCGGTTCTCATCCGGTTCTCATCCAGTACATGTACGGTACATGTATGGTACGTGTCCGGTCGCCCGGCGGCAATTGACCCAACTTACGCTCCATTTTGGTACATTTCGATACATTTTATCACCTCGAACACCCCCGGACTAGACAATTCTTTGTTGGGTTGATGTCCGTTGCTCAATCCGGTAAGGTGTGACAGGCGCTTTACTCTTATAGTGATAACCCTGATAATGGTGCCTCTCCAATATAGCGACCACCCATACACACCGGTGAGGTTGAAATAAACACTCATTCCGACATAGCGGCCAACTCCATATATCGGTCAACGCAATAGATTGGGAAGCCAGACATATTGGTGAAGCTCTTGTAACCTGATATACCGGTCAACCCGATATATCGGACAACTAACTCCATCTGTCATGTTTTGACCCGATATGTCCCGATTATGTCAGTTAACTGCGTATAGTGGTCAAACCAATATAACGGTCAGTTAAGGATATATCTCAGCTGTAATAGAGTTCAATCACCATCACCATTGTTCAATTGTAGATCAAGTCTTACCCTTAATAATCAGTTTTGAAGTCCGAGAGCTGACCATATAAACAGGGTTTTACTCTACTTTTGGGAATATATATATACATATATTTATATTTAAATAAGATACTTAAAAGTTGGACCATCCCGAAGGGCTATAGGCGATAAAGGTCAGACGCAGCTGGCACACATTGCTTAGAGTCAATACTGTATCACACAGGTGTAAAGTATTCTGATAATGATGCATTGGTGGAGGAATGCAAATGTTCTATTTGTGAAACAGGTATACATGGCCAGGTGCATACATGTGTTTATGTAGTTGCTGGTGGTGCTTGATTAATAGGTAAATAGACATAGTGGTGCTAGTAAGATAGTGTGTAAGGGGCACTCAGAGCCCTACACACTACCCCCTCCCACCTCTGCTAGTCAGGATCACCACACGCAGGCTCAAGGCAGGTGGTGGCCAGGGGAACCACACAGCTTGGTGGTGGTGGGAAGATCACTGTAACCATGGGGACCAGGAATGCTTGTTTCTCATTGGTGGAGCTAGAAATGCTTGTGTCTCATTGGGAGAATGGGGTGGGGTGATACACTATACTGGATCCATGTACCAGATAAATAATAAACCTGAGGGCTTGGCTCTCTCTCTTCTTCCACTCTTTATAATCTTCCTTTCTCTTTGCCTGTATTGATTTCACTATAGCCTGCCTACACAACCACAGATTCGAGCCGTTGACTTTACACAGGGTCAGTTAGATAGGTTACAGTGAATATACGTAGGGAACTGCAGATAGGTAGTGTCCTTGTTCATATTCCCATAATAGATTATAGAGCACATATATATAGGCTGACTAGAGTACAAAAAGAGAAGACAAGAGAAAATAGTGCATTGAGATACATATATTCTCTGGCATAGGGATTATGGTGTAACAAAAAAAAGCTTCCTGGGCACGAGTGAGGGTCGTGCCAGTGGGGCATACATCAACTAAGGCAAATCAATAATAAAGTAGTAAATATAACATATAATTGCCTTCTGTGCCTTTATACTCACATAATGCTTATAAGATATACATCACATATATAGATATATGTATACATATATCTAGATAAAGCATTCACCCGGTACTCACAGTACACGGGTGAATACCAACCCTATATAAAAACAGTCGAAAATGTGGGTCAATGAATTGAGAGCCTAATTTCACAATCTAACAAGCACAAATTATTCTTTACATATGTCGTATAATATCTAGCTTAATAAGATTTAAAAGTGAAATCGACGGCGTTCTCTGGTCGCCATCTTTTTTTTTGCATTCTCGCCCATTTCACCAACTCTGTGGCAATATATGCAGCCATTTGATACTGGAGCCACAGTTTCTAGTTCAGGTTCCATACTAAACCCATTTTCGCCCGATTTTACATGACGTTGTCCTTCACCCATGTACTACGAGTACCGGGTGAATCTTTTATCTAACATATATCCTGATCATGGAAACCATTCGTTTGACAGTCATTAATCTCATTATACTAGTGACGGTTCAAGCAGCAAAAGGAGTCAGCGTACCAATGGGATATAAAGGCCCTGTCACATTACGGCGTATGGCGGAAGCATATTGAAAACCTACGTAGGTCCTGCGCGTGCCGGCTTATGATGACATTTGGTGACCTTTTGGCTGGTTTTGAGCGTATGTGGAACCTATGAGGAGCGTACGAGGAGCGTATGAGGAGCGTGTGGGAGCGTGCTGTGACATTTTTTGACAGTTTTGATTGGCATGTGGAGCGTACGAGTAGCGTACGAGTAGCGTATGCATAGCATATGCGCGTATGAGTAGCGTGCATACGCTGTGCATACGCTGTGCATACGCTAGGAGTACGCTCCCATACGTAACTAGTAGGTTATGCGTACGCTACATACGCTAGAGATACGCTAGGGATACGCCGGTGACACAAGTTGAGCGTATGAAAAACCTATGCCGGCGTACCCCTAGCGTACGAGGAGCGTATGCCGGCATATGAGGAGCGTATGTCGGCGTATGAGTAGCGTATGGGCCATACGCTCTCATATGTCGAGATTTTTTGAGCATGCACAAAAAAATGTGGACGGACAGATTTATGAAAGCTTATGGCGGCGTATGCCTCATAAGCCGGCATCTGGCGGCATCTGGCGGTGTATGAGTAGCGTATGAATAGCGTATGCGTAGCGTATGAGTAGCGTATACAGCGTATGCCGACGTATATGACGTAGCGCGCCTACGCCGCCATACGCTCCCGCAAAAAACCCTAATGTGACAGCCCCTTAAGGAATTAACTCTTTATTCCCAGAGATGAGCCACATATCTGACTGAAAGATATTATAGCCAATCATATCTGTAATTTCCTATTAAAGTTAGTACAGATCAATCTACTAGTTCGTCATTCTGACTGCGCATGCGCTGAAAACGGCGCTGATAGCAAAACAACAAAGACGTACGGCCATTGAGTTTGCCGATATGCACAGTGCAAAACTTCGATTTTATTCAAAATATTAATAGAGATACATAACAATTGGGCATAAACATGGATGCACTCATGCAATATAATGATATAGTTAAGACGACACTAGCCATAGTTAAGCATAAGTGCATGGCACTCGTCCTAGGCCTGCAAATGACTAAGGTCGCCCGCTGGCTCGGCCACTTCATATATATTTATATATATATATATATATATATATATATATATATATATATACAGTACAACCCCGTTAAACCAACCTCGGTTAAATCAAACGATCGGATAATCCAAACTTTCCTTGGTGGCCCGCCAAAATACTACCATTTATCATATACAAAATTTGGTTAAACCAAAGTCGGTTAATCCAAATTATCGGTTAATCCAAACAAAAGTGTCAGGCCCCAGGCGACTTCAGGTATCGGTAAACCAAACTTCCATGTGGTTATAAGGTCATATGAGACTTCTCTATATGATAAATGGTAGTATTTTGCCCGGCTGCCAACAAATGTTTGGATTAACCGATCGTTTGGTTTAACCGAGCTTGGTTTAACGGCATATACTTCAAAAACAATATTCAAAGTGTCCAGGTAGATTATATGTTGCATTCATAATGGACCTGTGTGTTTGCCAAAGCCAAAGTCAAAAGTAGAAGCCAAAGCTCGGTTAAACCAATGATCGGTTAATCCAAACAAATTTCTAGGCCACAGGGCCAATTTTCTCATGCGTACAGAGAGACGAACGGAGAAGATGGATCTCACAAATTTATTGGAGAACATCTCGTAGAATAACGTATATCAGTAATGTCTGGAGAACAGAATCGGGATTGTGTATCGCATCAAGTGTAATTCAAGAGCTCATAACGTCATACATATCGGTATCATATCGGTCAACAAAGTAGAAAATAACAAGAAATCACATCGTTATCAATGAATCAGGGTAATAGTTAGCATAAGAGTCATATCGTTAAACATGTTAAGGAAATCTAGTAGGTAGCGAAAGAATGCAACGAAAACAAGAGTCAGCCCTCAACCCTGAAAGCATCACAAGGGAGGGTCGGTGAAATGACTGGTGTGGTCAAGTGTCAGCGGGCAAGTGCGAGGAGGTAAGTGGCAGAGGTATGAAAGTAGTCCAGTGTAGGAAAGTAGTGCGATCGGACGCATTCGTAAATTATCCATGTTGATGCTCAACATGCATAATGTTAGACTAAGCCGGTCAGTTCGGCTGAAGGGCAAAGGTAAATTGATCGATCTAGGTCTAGGTTAAAGCTGAGGTTCAATATTTGCAGTATGCAGCATGTGGCATGTGGCAGGCGGCATGCGAATGCGAATGCTGTATGCAGCATAGATACCCATGCCGAGTCCCAATAGCCAATGTCTACCTTTTGTGCTGGGGGGTCGTTAAGCAAACACAATCAAACAAAAAAGATACCCATGCCATTTTGGATTTTTTTGGCCCCATATTTGTGAAAGAATGTCAAAGTTACTGTTCTTTTCTATGGCAAGTGCAGCAGCATTCACACTGCTTGGTGCAGTTTGTCGATAGAAAGCCGACGCCTACACATTTACCGACCCAAGGGATGTTTTACTTCCCACACCACATAGACATGGTATGAGAGCAACTGGCCTTTGATGACACTTTAAGTTTTACAGCGCAGTGGGAATCCAAATTGGCAGAGGTGTGGGCATGGGGAATCGAACCAATGACCTTCAGATTAGGAGTCCAACCTAAAAAAACGTCAGATTCTCTAACCACTCCACCACAGCGAACACGTTCTCTGTGGCGGAGTGGTTAGAGTGTCTGACTTTTTTCTAGGTCAGACTCCTAATCTGAGGGTTGGCGGTTCGATTCCCTGTGTCCCCAGCTCTGCCAATTTGGATTTCCACCGCTGTCAAAGGCCGGTTGCTCTCATATCGTGTCTATGTGGTATGGGAGGTTAAAAATCCCTTGGGTCGGTAAAACTGCAGGCTCGGACTTTCTATCGACCAGCAGTGGAATGAGGAAGACCAGTCGTCTATGACTGAAATTTCCCCTGCTTAAACAACTAATGGACCAGAAAAAAAGAAAAAAGTTATTGCTTATTTAAACGTTATTCATAGAAATAAATATAATACAATACAAAATGGCATTGATGATGGATCAACATTGCGTGTACTTATATGAATCCTCCCACATTTGTGCACTTACACCATTCTCATGGGATTACAGAAAAAGATTGATAGCGATGGAACTGGGAGTTTTGTCGAGCTCTCGCTAAGCAACAATTTACAATATATATATGATGTATAACAAATTATATGAGTATGAATTATAGCGGACCACTGTGTTATTCTTATTCCTCCTTAATGTGCATCGGTGTACTGCCCCCCCCCCCCCTCCCCTCTATGGGGAAGTGAATGTATGAGGGGGACGCCATTGCGCCTCACACACAAGAGGAATATAATAGATAATTATGTAGACCCGCTAATACCCCAGTCACACTACAGCTTGCGACCACTTTGCGACCGCCTGAGACCAAAGAACCCACACTCACCCATGACATCCTTGCTACCAAAACAATGGTTGCCGATGTCTGGGTGTCACTGGTGAGTCTGGGTTCTTTGGTCTAAGCTGGTCGCAAAGTGGTTGCAGGCTGTAGTGTGACTCGGGTATAAGGCAGACAAGAACGAATAGCTCCCGTGTTGGTAGACCTTGGGATCATATGTTCGAACCCTGGTCGAGTCAAACCAATGACTTAAAAATGTATACTTGTTGCTTCCTAGCCTCGCGCTTGGGAGTATTAGGGGAGGGCAAGGACTGGTTGGCTCAGTGTCAGGATAACGTGACTGAGAGGGATATCAGGTCATGGTGCTGGTGGCCTGGTCTCCCAGTGGGGCAGCACTATAAAGTTGCCATGAGTGCGCACTGTCGCAAGTTGCTATCCGTCCTGATATGACCTTAGATGTTGCTAGGAGGTAAACCAACAACATACAGACAATAGCTGTGGATATACAGTTCATTTATTAACCAATCACTGGACCCGGCTGGAACAAACCGCCGAATCAAAACAAAAATGTTTACTGCCCAAGCGGATGAGAATAGTTTGGCGCGCAGGCCGGTTGGCGTATCAGGAAGGCGCCCGGCCAGGCAGGCGCTGTGGTTATGCAGGTGATCGTGTCGCCGACTAGCGGGTAACGAGTGCAAAATACTTAATCGAACCTGGCCGGGCGGTGTTGGTGCAGACTAGCGGGAATAACAGAACCATAGTCGTATATATGCGTATATACTGACTATATATATATATATATATAGTACGTATAATTTATTATGCATGTATAAATAGGCGGAGTATTTTATTATTATTATTTATTCCATCATGTTACTTCAATATATTATTATTGTCCAATCAGTGACTTGCCCTGATTTGCCCCGGTTGCCTACTACTAGCGCCACCATCATGCGCTTTTCTCACCAATCTGCCCGGGCAAGTCACTTCCACACTGGATTTCAAACTTCCACACTGGATTTCGGGAGGGGGCTACCTGTGCTGTGTGGGTGTATTAAGTTTACTTCTGCCGATCGCCCGGGCCAGCGGACGACTAGAACCTGAGACAAGCGACGATGTGTGTCGTTTCTTCACGAGCAATGGGGGATCGATCGTCAAGTACGGTATCGTAAAAACATTTATATATCGACCGTTTCTCGGCTCGACACTTGTTACAGAGCTTACAAACGGCATGTTTGTCGACCACCTGCGGCGTGTTGGAGCTGCACGATCGACGCGGATCGACGAGAGGAGTCCAGAGTGCAGATACGCTTAATTACTCGCTTAAACATGACATTGAATCCCAGTCGACTAACCAAGTCGAGTTGTTCAAACATTGATTCATTGACTTACTGCATTCGTTAGTATTTTGACCATATCGATTTGCAGGAAACATGACTTTCGATAATATTGAAAATGCTCTAGGTATAGGCTACAGTAAGTTATAGTTCATTTGAAATAACGGCCGTTATGCAGACGTCACAGCGCTCAACGACTTGGGTACTTCCCTAATCTGCTTAACCGCTTAGCGCTTAAACCGCTTAATGAAGCGTACCTTAGTACTGCTGCTTTAGGGATTAGGGATTAAGATGCCAGGTGCAGGTTACTGCACTGACTGCGGTTCTACACACAAACAGGACCAGGTAACTTGCGCACGCAAAAGTATCGACGCACTGGCCCAAAGTAGCATGTCGACGCGCAGCGGTAAAGCGTCTTCGAAAAATATGAGACCGGCAGCAGAGCATTCCGATAGCGTCGACATGGACTCGACTACTTCAGCAATGTTGACTATATCACTGGACGACCGGGAGCGGAACGCGAGGGAGGCGATCGACACCATCAAGGCCGAGATGCGTGTAACCGACTTGGAAGACGAACTGGAGGCGTTGAAGGAGGAGCAGGAGAGACGACGAACCAGGCGCCGGACGACCGCGGCAGTGGACTACGGGGCGCCAACCCTGCCGCCACCAACACCTATCGTACTTCAACTCGGCACGCAACAAGGGACGACACGCCGCACGCGGACGACCGAAAACGGACGACGAACGTTACCCTGCCTCCTCCATCCTGGATGCGAGGATCCGACCGTGATGATGGACACTCGAACTTCGGGCGCTAACGTCGACGGTCGAGAGGGTCGAGCAGGCGGAGAAGGCGCTCTTCTAGGTCGAGCAGCGACGGCAGCTCGTCTAGACGCAGGAAAAGTAAGTGGTCTCTCAGGAAATACGGGCAGGGGAAGGACGTGCGGAAAATGAACGCTCATGAACTGGTGAAGCATTCCTGTCAATGGTGCCTGGACATCCCCTGCCTGATGATAGCCGACTACAGGTCGTTCATTGAACACGTCAGCTTTATCTCGTCAAGAGCCAGGGATGACCATTACAAGGGCATTGCACATGTGGATCACATACTTGCTATCCGCAAGCTGGGTGAGACCGTCGGGTTTGCGGCCTTCTCCAAGATGCACCGAGACGAAAGCATCGAGCATTAACATCCTCATAATATGAAGACGAAGAAGGCCGCAAACGGGAACCACAGTGCGGGGAAGCGTTCACCGGCCAGAGCAGCGCATAGGGCATGCTATGCATGGAACGGGGACAATGGATGCGTTCGCTCAGACTGTCGCTTCTCCCTTGCTTGCTCTCTATGTGGCTCCAAGGGACGCACCCAATCTAAGTGTAAAGACTGATGTTCGAAGGTTAGGCGATCCAAGGACGTTGGTTGCCAGACAGCCGATCTGGACACTGCTCTAGTCGCTGTCGTTGATTACCCCGATAACGCCCATGACGATTCTGATTCTGACATAACAAATACTGACGTTCATGCTTCTTTCCCCCTTGACAATAATCAGAGTGTTACCTTCGATGTTTCAGGTGTTGGTGACGTGGTTGCTCTCGGTAATATTAGCGAGACCCAGTTACGAGTCGGGGCATTGGGTGATGGTTTACGCTGGATGCAACCAGCTGGCGCCAGTCGTGTAGATCGCCTGTTCGTGGAGCAAGTAGATCCTAGTAGCCTCCTTGTTCATATTCGGGAACGGGAGGGGGAGCCACCCGTGACGATTGAGGTAACGAATGATTGTGTGGTTGGCTCCTGTGGGTGCGTCCATAATATATATATATATGTATATGTATATATATAAAATAAATTGAAGTATGTAATGGGGATATGGCTAGTTAATGGGTGTTTTTAAGCAGACAAACATAAATAATTACTAAATAAATCTAGCCGGTCGATCGGTGTAGGTTAATACAAAATAAATAAATAAAGCAAATGCAGTCAAATAATGTCCATTATTGTTGCTGAATGGGCCATGTCCAGATGGCCCAGGGTCCCAGGTCGTCCAAGGACCCATTCGCCCAGGGTCCCAAGTTGTCCAAGATCCCTGTCGTCTAGGGTCCTATGCTGTCAACAATCTCAGTCGTCCAGGGTCCCAATTTGTCCAGGGTCTCTATCATTTAGGGTCCTATACTGTCAAAGATCCCAGTCGTCCAGGGTCCCAAGTGGTCCAGGGTCTCTATCATATACGGTCCTATGCCGTCAAAGACCCCAGTTGCCCAGGGTCTCCAGTTTTCCAGGGTCCATGTTGTCTAGGGTCCTATGCTGTCAAAGATCCCAGTCGTCCAGGGTCCCAAGTTGTCCAATGCCCCAATTGCGCAGGCTCCTATTCCTCCCTGGTCCCAGTCATCCAGGGTACAAGTTGTTCAGGACCCAACTCGTCCCCACATCCCGGTGCTCCTGGCATGCATGTCTTCCGACAAGTCACAGACGACCAGGTCTCCAGGTCGTGCAGAAACCCAGTCATCCATCTCCTACTTGTCCAGAGGTCCTTAGCATCAGTAATGCTATTCCCTCCTTCCTCTCCCAGTCCGTCCTTACGCTCCCACTCCCTGCAACTCTCAGTTGTTCATGATCCCAGTTCTTCCATGCTCCTGACATTCAGAATATCTGTCGTCCACATGTACCAGTCGTCCACAGATCCAACCCCATCATTTATACACCCCAGTACTCCGCACATCCCAGTCCTCTATATGGCTGAGTAGTCCACACATCCCAGTCGTTCAGACACTCCAACCATCTAAGCATTTCAGTCGTCCGCACACTGCAGTATTCCACATGTCCCTGTCACACACGTGCCCCAGTCGTCCACACATCCCAGTCATTCACAGGTCTCAGTCACCCCAACATGTCCCAGTCTTCCACACATCCCAGTCATCCACACATCTCAGTCGCCCCCACATGTCCCAGTCGTCCACACATCCCAGTCATCCACACATCTCAGTCACCGCCACATGTCCCAGACGTCCACACATCCCAGTCATCCATATTTCCCAGTCGTCCACACATTCCAGTCATCCAGATATCTCAGTCGCCCCCACATGTCCCAGTCGTTCACACATCCCATTCATTCACATGTCTCGGCCGTCCACATATCCCAGTCATTCACACGTCTCAGTCGCCCCCACATGTCCCAGTCGTCCACACATCCCAGTCATTCTAAAATAGAAATATATGATAGATAAGTATTTTAACAATCTACATGACACATTGAATTGCTAAACAATGTGGGTATTTCAATAACCCAGGCTTCAAAGACATGGTTCTTTAGCAGCCCAGTCACAGAGAGAGAGGGGGACGTGGCAGTAAACAAATGACATTAGCTGCTAAATGCTTCATACATATGTACCATGGGTCTCAGATGTCTCGCTTATAGTTCCAACTTACACATGTACTTCGTCCATGCTGTTCGCTCTCCATCTTTTGCCGAACCGCGCACCATTTTATGTATAAGGGGCAGTGGGAAGAGAGCCATTTTGTTGTTGTTGTTGGGACCTTAGTTGTTTAAGCCGGCGAAATTTCAGTCGCAGACGACTGGTCTTTCTCATTCCACTGCTCCTTGTCCCATCCTAATAATGCAGAGCATCTGGCTAGGAAGAGACAAGTATCAATTGTTAAGTCATTGGATTAACTCAACCAGGATTCTATCCCATGATCTACCAACACGGGAGACGGACGCTCCCGTCTGGTTAATGGTTACTCTGTTCCTGCAATTACTATTGTTAATGGGGCTGTCACACTACGATGCTTCTCGCCGGCGACCCGTCAACGTGTGGTGTTTTTGGGCGATATTTGGTGAAATATGGAGAAGCGCTGGTGGCGCATTATTGGCGCGTCGGTACACGTCGGTACACTATCTTGGACGTTGACGGTCGGCGGACAACGTCGGCGCGCGTCATTGGTCGCTGATTGTTTTGAACATGTCAAAAACTACCAGCGACCGGCAACGCGCGTGAGTAAATGGGTAAGAACGCTTGGAGGACGTTAGGCGCGCGTCGCACTGCGTTGGACACGCCGGATTAACGTTATGGGAACGCTAGGAAGACGGCGCGCACGCGGGAGGGTCGTTGCTCACGTGTTGCGCAAACTGGGCCGTTTTTGTTTTATGCCCTAGCAACATTTAAGGTTAAATGAAGACGTCGCGCCAAACTTTTTTTTTTTTTTTTCCCCAGCGCGTCGACACACGTTGGCCGCGCGCGCATAACGCGCCGTGCTGACGCCGATCTTTTCCCCCAAACCGCCGAAAAGTTTGACGTTTCTCGACGTGCAAGATAGTACTTTCAACGCTGACGGGTCGCCGAGAGAAGCATTGTAGTGTGACAGGCCCATTACAGAATAGCTCATGTTTGTGTAATGATGTACGGGCATGCAAACTTGGCACACTACCTCGTAACCAAGGACGCCTAATCTGAGCACCATCTATATAATTATTCAGATTTTGTTATTTTACATTATAACATTTTACACCACCCAGTGGCTTTTTATGAACCTTAAGCCATATTCGTTGTCACAAGTATCTATGGACGCGTTCATACACTACCATCTAGCTATTAAATAAGAACCATGCTACCTAGCATAATTTTCTGAATGGCGCGTTCGCCTAATCCGTAGAGAGTGACCTCACATGCGGAAGGTCGGGACTTTGGTTCCCAGTCGACTCAAACCAATGACTTTAAAATTGATACTTGTCGCTTCCAAGCATGGCGCTTGGCATTAATAGGATATGGCAAGGACTGGTTAGGTCAGTGTCAGGATAATATGACTCAGTGGGATATCGGGTCATGGTGCTGGTGGCCGGATTTACCAGTGCTATAAAATTAGCTATGAGTGCACACTGTCATAAGTCAGTACACGTCCTGATATGACCTTAGATGTTGCCAGGACATAAACTCCAACAAACAAACATAATTTTCTGCTAAGACATTTCACAGCTGCACATTCAGATCACGTTGTGATGTGCACCCAGCCATACTAGACAGGGCATCCGTCAGACTTGTTTGCAATCCCAGTAAATGCAAATACCTACATGTGTGGGTTCGGGTTGCTCACTTATTCGTGTGTGAGGAAGGGATCACTGCTTGAAGGCCCGGTCGCATACACGTTAGTGGACATGGTTGAACGTAGTGGAACATAGTTGAACGTACCGTCATTTGTACTTCTCCGTCATGCTAACTAGGTAATAACGTGGGTATGCCGTGAGTTCCGATTTAATCTTTGGTTCAAAAGAGCGCTATGTTAGAGGCTAACATACTGTGGTGAAGTATCCATACTCTTAATGTACTCTAGCATACTGTAGCATACTTTAGCATATTTGGACATAGTAGAATGTAGTTGACCATAGTGGAGGCTAACATACGTTGAACGTAGTTTAACATAGTTGAACATAGTTGAACATAGTTGAACGTAGTTGGACATAGTTGGACATAGGTGAAAATAGTTGAACGTAGTTGAACATAGTTGAACATAGTTGAATGTAGTTGTACGTTGTTGAAAGTAGTTGACCACACTGGCATCCATGCCGTAATGTATTTAGCCGTACCAAAACCTGCCTTACCTTAACGTTTTTCACCAGTTTAACGTACTTACACCATGTTTGACCCACGTTAATTTACGCTATGTTCAACTACATACAAGTACGTTCACTAACGTCTATGGGACCAGGGCTTTAGACTAAACAACAAAGATGATCATTATGTGGCAAATTTAAACACTTGACAATCAAGTTCATCTGTGCCTTTTCTTTCTTTTTTGCAACACCCACCAACGACGTAAATCGTCGCTCTTTTGAAGGTTAGAAAACGGTGCTCTCACTTCGCAACCTTTTAAATGGCTCTCTTTAAGGTCATGAGTGTAAAGGTGAGTAGACATCAAGTGATTGGGTCGTCTACTCTTGTAAACCGCCTTTGATGTTCAGGAAAGTGTAGTGAATTTAGACCGAACTCAATAGGTCTTCATTGGAAGTTGGTTCTTTGTTTGTAGGCCTACAATTATGTTATATTGTCGTCTGCTATTGTTGTCTGCTTCCATCATACATTTCCACTAAATGGGATGGTCGAATGAGTTGAATGCTTTGAGCGTCCGTCTCCCGTGTTGGTAGATTGTGGGATACAAACCCTGCTGGAGTCAAACCAATGACTTAGAAATTGATACTTGTCGCTTCTTAGCCATGCACTCGGCATAATTAGGATAGTGGCAAGGACTGGTTGGCTCAGTGTCAGGATGATGTGACTGAGAGGCATATCGTGTCATGGTGCTGGTGGCTTGGTCTCCCAATAGTGTTGCCAGGATGTAATGGTGCTGTCAAATTACGACGCTTCTCGCCAACGCACGTCGACGTATGTGATTTTTTGGCGCAACGTCGGGATACATCAGGAAGCGTTACACTTGCATCAGGCGCGCGTTGGTATTTGTTGATCAACGGCGATGGTCAGCGGCGCGCGTCAGGGAATCGGCAAGCGCAAAACTTGTTATGTGTGACGATGCGCCGATGCCAACGTTATGGCGACGTCAGGGTCATGTCAAGATACGTTAGACGCACTGGAATAACATTATGTGAACGCTAGGAACACGATGCGGTGCGTGAGGCTCGTTGAAACACATTGTGCCCACCTTTTTTTGTTTTTTTTCTCACGCGTCGATATACCTTACCACAACGTCGGCCGCAGGCTACCACTACGTTGCGCTAATGCAGAAAAATTTGACATGTCTCGACGATTAAAAGTGATTTTGCGCATCGGCGGTGTGCCGGCGAGAAGCGTCATAATGTGACAGCACCATTAAGCTCCAAGAACCAACCATCCGAAAATTGCCCGATTTTCCTGGTGTAATCAGAAGTCTGACTGTGCAACTGAAACCATTACTAACAGTTTGTCTGCTTTCACTGGTATTCCTGACATTTCAGTGAAATCCAGTTTTCAAAGAAAAGTAGATGGTTCAAAGCTAAAATATATAGATTCTTACTGAAAACTGAGTTGTTTTTGTTCCACTGAAAGCGATCTATTTCCACTGACAGTTATGAGTTCATCAACTGAACGTCATCTGCTTCCACTTATAACTACAAGTCGCTGAACAGAAATTCATCTGTTTTCACTGATATACATGAGTTTATCAGCATAAATTCGTCTATTTCAATGGTAGCTTTCAGGTCGATAGACATACTTCATGTGACGTCAGCATGGGTATCTAAGTCAGTGTGCGCGCCTTTTGGCTGCAGGACGACACACTGTCACACTGCAAACTCAATGGCTATGAGCAATCTTCATAGAGAAAAGGTGAAATATCTCTAAACCCACACCACCTAGAGACAAACCGCTTGGTACACATATAGAAATCATATTCAATGAATAGATTATATTAAATTCATAAGGTTAGGATTCTGCATTTCTATTAATTTTGAATCAAAGAAACGTTTTGCACTGCGCATACCGGCAAACTCAATGCATTTTAAATGGCCGTGGGCAATCTTCATATAGAAAAAGTGAAATATATCTAAAACGACACCACCTAGAGACAAACCGCTCAGTACACATATAGAAAACATATTCAACGAATAGATTATATTAAATTTATAAGGTTAGGATTCTGCATTTCTATTAATTTTGAATAAAATAAACGTTTTAAACTGCGCATACCGGCAAACTCAATGGCAAGGTGCCTTCGTTCTGCAGCCATACACGATGTTAGTAAACAATGAAATAGGGCTATATCATAAATTCATCTCTGTTCGCTGATACAGTGATAGCTAAGGGTTCTTCAACAGAAATTCATCTCTTCGTCTCTTTTAACTGGTAGGTATGAGTTCCTGAAAAGAAATTATTCTATTTTCACTGGTGGCTAAACAAAATAACTACAATTCATCAACTGAATGTCAGTTTTCAGGGTCCGCTATGGGTTCATCAACTGAAAGTCGTCTGCTTTCACTGCTAGGTGTGAGTGCCTCCCCTAAATGTAGTCTGTTTTCACTGATAGCTATGCGTTCCTCGACAGAAATTAATCTCTTTTAACTGGCTATCAAATTCATCAAGTGAAAATCGCTTATTTTCCCTGAAGACTGCGAAATCCTCGACGGAAAGTCGTCTGTGTTCACTGAAATATGGATATTTCAAATGCAAGTTGGCCGTCATAATGTTATATTTTCCTCCGGTGTCAATTCTGAGGATTTACTGTAACCTGCATCCTTTAGCTGAAATACATATGTATCTGCTTTACCAAAAGTATCGATGGTTTTTTTTTCCTTGAAGATTTACACTGCCTATCATGGATAAGCCTGAATAGACTTGTTTTCACCATTAGACAGTTTGTCAATAGAAAGCTCGAGGCTATACTTGAACCTACCCAAGGGATTTATAACCTCACATACCGCATAGACATGGTATGAGAGTAACTGGCCTTTGATGACGTAAGTTATACACAGCGGTGGAAATCCAAATTGGCAAAGGTGGGGGGACGGGGAATTGAACCACTGACCTTCAGATTAGGAGTCCGACCTAGAAAAAAGTCAGACACTCTAACCACTCTGCCACAGAGAACACCACCATGGTTGTCTTGGAGAATCCTCAAGTTCAACTGAATGACGTCTGCCTTCCTCACCCAAGAAAGTCCGGCGCTTCGCTGAAAATCTTCATCTTACACCAAATCCCTCTATATAATTTGCAGCGCTCGGACACAAGGACAATAAAAGTTTTTTCCAAAAGCATTTATTTGTGATGGCTAATTACTTATCACTTCAAGTTATCTTTTGTCATCATTATATCTTAATAGATCAGATTACACAATCACACAATCAAGGTCGGTGCCACATAGGTGAGTGAGGCTGGCTCAATTGACTGGTGCCTGGCACCGAGATGCTGGAAGGACTGGCTTCCGTAATGTCATGGGTTAGTTGAAGTCGTTTATCAGATGCGACTGGGCATCTTCTGAAGTGAAATTAGAGAGACATATAAGTTAACATCAAGTCAAATGGTGAAATCAGCACTAACCCCTACCCATGTCATAACTTATCGTTCTATCAATTAGGGTTGGGTGGGTGGGAAAAATGAACTGGTTGGTCTGAGCTGGCGAGGTGAAGTGAGAGCAAGCATAGACAGAAATAGGTCACGTGAATCTCGAAGTAGGTCACGAGAATGCAATTAGGTCACGTTAGCCTCGCTCGCAAATTACCAATGTTGCCTCACCAACATATGTAATTTGCAGCGCTCGGACACAAGGAGAAGAAAAGTTTTTTCCAAAAGCATTTATTTGTGATGACTAATTACTTATCACTTCAGGTTATCTTTTGTCATCATTATATCTTAATATATCAGATTACACAATCACACAATCAAGGTCGGTGCCACATAGGCGAGTGAGGCTGGCTCAATTGACTGGTGCCTGGCACCGAGATGCTGGAAGGACTGGCTTCCGTAATGTCATGGGTTAGTTGGAGTCGTTTATCAGATGCGACTGGGCATCTTCTGAAGTGAAATTAGAGAGACATATAAGTTAACATCAAGTCAAATGGTGAAATCAGCACTATCCCAACAAATTTAGGAGTGCTGACGGAGCCATTGATATAGGAGTGTCTAGAAAGTAAGTTTCTATTGCGTTACTGGTCCAGGAGCCAGCTTTCTTAATTTCGGCTAAAGGAACCTCCGCTGCCCGACAAGCCTGAGCGGCACCACGCCTCAAACTGTGAAGTGTCAGAGACGGGTGTAGTGGCAAGACAGCGGCGGAGGCTATGTTGAGAACTTTTGCGAATACTTTTGCGGTTAAGTAGTCACGTGAGGGAAGCATAAATGCTGGATCGTCCCTAAGATGTGTTGACTGACTAGCATAGTTCCTCCAAATAGTTACTGGGCATGAAATCGAGCCATAACAAGCTGGCAAAGAGAAAAGTAATGGCGGATTACTACTAAACCTTGTCTTAGTAGACTTAAAGCTTACTAACAACGCGTCATTATGTATAACTACATTGTTAAACATCAAGGTATGTGGTCCCACGGTATTCGTGGACACCAAAATCAAATTGCTTTGACGCACCAAGGTAACATAACCTATTACTAAGACTGCAACGAAGACCATTGCCTCGGAGCCTAATCCGAGCAAAAACTTAATTATCTTAATAACGTTTTTAGGCGCGAGCGGCAACGCTCGTCTTACAACATGAGATGAGTTTCTCTTAATTCCGTGCTTCAAAATGCGCAACTGCTCGGACTCAAATAGATGAGCCGGGCCGCCAATTGATGCCAACCAGGTCTTAATTGTACTCAGATAATTAAACACTGAGCCAGGAGCTCGGAGCCTGCCGGCTAGGAAAATTAGTAATGACATCACATCATATAATGACGGTCTCAGTGGATCGAGGCCATGTTCGGTGCAGAAGCCTAGGTACAAGGCGAGTTGAGTGCATTTATTTGACCAGGTCCCCTCTGCTAGCGAGCTGCGGAAGGTTCCGAGTAGCTCCATGTGTTGGATTATGGAGTAGCCTGTAAGATAGAACCAAAACAATAAGCTATCTTCAGGCTACGACATTAGATCTCGAAAGTTACGATATCAAGACTTGGATTCACTATGACTTGGGTCAGTTTGCGACTAATTATCTGCTTTCTTACTAACTCGAATGCTGTCCCACTATGTGGGGCCCTACTCAGTGCATCTGCAAACTCAAATTCCTTCCCAGGTTTATGCCTCACTACCAACGTGGAATGAAACTTTGCTGCAAGGAACCATAGTTGTCTGGCGCAGGCGCAGAGAAACGGATCTCTTCCTGACCCTGAGGACAAAACTTGCTGCGACGGCAAGTTATCTGTATTAACTACTATTGTGAAGTTATGGGGATCTGCCGGCAACAGAGTCATAATCGCCAGCACTAGATTAAATGCCTCCAACCTGTTAATCACTTTCAGTTCCTCACAGACCTCTTTCGGGTACTCAACTGAGTAACACGCTACCGAGGAAAACGCCCCTCCCCCCACCAAAGTGGAGTCACACTCTATTACCCAATCTGGTGGATGCGCCAGTGGCAGAAGGAGGACATTTTTGCACAGGGCAGCATACTTCTGAAACCACTCAAGGTCTTTAAGAAGCAACGGAGAGAAAGGATGAAAACCTACTGCCGGAGCCTGCCTGAGTGCCAGAAACACTCTGCTCATGAATCTTGTGGCGGGTTTGACGCATTTCGCCACATGTTGTAGCTTGCCTGCCAAGCTTTGCAACTGCTTACGGGACGCAACTTTCTTTGTTTTCCTGTCTAAGCACTCACTCAAAACCTGCTCTAACTTCTCTTTGGGGAGCGTCACGGTCATCTTTCCTGCATCAACGATAAAACCTAACCAAATCAGCTTCGTAACAGGCGGAGAGCATTTCTCAACAGCCAACTCGAGACCAAAGTCCCGAGTTATTTGTAGAAACTTCGCATAAGCTTCTAACGCTCTTTCCTCTGAAGGCTCTACCCCGACAAAATCGTCGAGGTAGCAAAGTGAATAAAACCCCAAGCGCCTCAACAGCCACACTACCGTGCGTGTAGTCCTTGCACAAGCCAAGGCAGAGACCCTACAACCAAAGGGTGGCGCGAGATCTACGTAATAGTTGCGCCCCACTAAAATACAGAGAAGCGGCGTGGACAGCGGACAAACCCTCAACTGCCTGTAGGCCCTCGCTAAGTCGGCCGACCACAACCATGCACTGCTGCTACATTTTACCAACTGATCTGACAGTGTAGATACTGACGGGAGTGAAACACTAAAGGGGAGCCCTTGATAGTAGTCTTTTGCTATTCCTGCATTCACACTCCTCCCGACCGGGTAACTAAGGTCTATTATCACCCTTCTGACATCAGTATTCTTTTTCGGCCGTGTCAGTAACGGACTGATTTGGCAACAGGGAGCAAAGGGCGGTCCCTGGAATGGACCGATCATGGCTTTCTCTTGACATTCTTTCTGCATAAAGCGATCAATGTGTACATCAAACTCAGCATTCTTAGTATGGTTCACCAACGTTGGAGTGGGAATAAATTTAGAAGTGTAGTCAATAGGCCACCCAAACTCAAGATAATCCAATATCTGAGCATCCGGATATTCTTGGAGTGCTTCCCTCCAGGCGGCTATTTTTAAACCAGACGGAATCGGCAATTTACATGACAAATAATTTGGCAACTTCGACAGTCTTACTGCTTGATAGATTTTTACAAACTCAGGATTGTCAATTTCGAGTAACCCCGCCACTTTTGGCCAGAAAGCCCCTATAGTTGGGGCGTATTCAATTGGAGACGGCGGAACAAACTGCTTTGCTTGGTGACCATCTGTAAGTAGAGTAACATAGTTAGAACTTGTATCAAAACAGTAAAATTCTATTTCAATTGGCAATGTTTCAATAGCAGCAGTATTGACTACATCGTTAGCACTCTCGACATGGACGATATTACTTTGACACGCCCCTTTTTCGGAATCAAGCTTACCTAACTGTCTCGTAGCCGTTTGCTTAATACTGATACTTTTGGGAGGCCCCTTTTTTACCACCTCACATGTACTACTGCCCGACGCCAAGTCAACAGCAATATTACGACCAGCACTAGCTACTGACCCAAAGGCGGAAACTGCCGTCACAGAGACAGGCTCTAACGACTCCGTCACAGGCGGCCTAACGGAGACATCATGAATACTATCACTTTGCAACGACAATGACTTAGTGGACAAGACCGACGACTGTGTCGACTTCCATGACGCACTTGTGTTACGTACGAGGTGAGTACTAGCCCTATTTGAGCCCAGAGACATAGCATGTGTTAACGTCAAATTACAGGGTTGTAAACATGTAGCAATTGTTGGCGCAAGAGGCACTGAAGGGGGAATCAGCCTCTCGGCCGGGCATAACAGGCTAAGTGCAGCACTTACAGCAGGAATTGGGGACGCCACTTTATCAGCAGCGGCTTTCTTATCATGAAATGCTCTCCTTTTAAGGCAGTCCTGCTCTCTATGAGTATATGTCTTCTTCAATCTGTATGCGCACCACGCACAAATATGGAGAAACTTGGCCGGAACAACACCATGTGTGGCAGCAAAGCCGCAGTCCTTGCCCCAATTCCAATTGTTGCAAGGGCGTCCGTCTGTTTCTTTGTTGTACTCAATCCTGACATTCACAGGCACCGCGGACTGCACCGGCATCTGTTGAATTGGAGCCGCAACCGGCCTTGACAAGGCCACCGCTGCCACATACCCGGGGAACTGATACTGACTCGAATGCGGCACTCTTGTTACTGCCGAGCACACCTCGCCCTGAATCTCCTTTATTCTTTCTTTATTTTCCCAACCTCTCGGTATGCGCCCGTCTGCAATTAATTTGAACACCTTTTCGGACCAATGCCGACATGTGGGCCACTCCCACAGCGTAGCCATATGCACCAGCTGCTGCTCATATTCAACGACACTGTTAAACCAGGCCTCAGGCAGATTAGGAAGTTTAGCAACCGTCCTTAACGCCTCAAAGTATTCAGGCCAAGTGGCCTCGCCCATCCCAATTGTCTTAAATGTCTCCCCCCGGGTTATATACATATGTGGCAATGTGACTGTACCTTTTGGTCTCTTGAAGGTTGAGGCAGTATCCATTAAAAGCTCAGCAATGGCCACTGCCGGATTCTGAGCTCTGTCTTCCACTGAACGCACCGGCGCCGGTGCACGCGCCGGGCGTCGTCAGCTCCCACCATTTCCGCGAGATAAAACCTCGGAACTTGATTATTCTGCACCATCGGTTCCGCTTGCTGGCTTGGTTCCTTAGCCGGCGGACGTGACCCATGGTCATAGACTACCTGTACCGCCGGTACTTGAGCCGGTTCGTCCACCCCGCCATGTTTAGCACCCGGAAGTGCGGACACACTCGCCACTACCGACTTAA
The DNA here is from genome assembly GCA_030323885.1 of Branchipolynoe longqiensis. Taxonomy (NCBI): domain Eukaryota; kingdom Metazoa; phylum Annelida; class Polychaeta; order Phyllodocida; family Polynoidae; genus Branchipolynoe; species Branchipolynoe longqiensis. Next base: position 6,154,670 of record CM059200.1, read on the forward strand.
ACGGTGCCGCAACCGTTTCAAGCACTCCCACTCTAGCGACCAAATCTTTAGTGACATTTAACGCCTCTCTCTGCAATTCTAAGAGAGTAGACAAGTCCGGCGGCATTCTCACCCTATCACGCCCCTCCCCCTCTTCATGGGACTGAACCCCGGGCCCAGCATTATGCATACGTGCATGAGGCGCTAAAACTCTAGCAGCTCTTCTCAGCGACTCACGTGTAAGTTGAGGCCTCAAGGGGGGGCGCCCAAGTCTTTTCCTCGCCATGATATCTGAGAAACAACCCGAGAAACTACGGGCAAGAACTGAACGTTCTGATCTGACGAGGCGCAGTAAAAATGAACTGGTTGGTCTGAGCTGGCGAGGTGAAGTGAGAGCAAGCCTAGACAGAAATAGGTCACGTGAATCTCGAAGTAGGTCACGAGAACGCAATTAGGTCACGTTAGCCTCACTCGCAAATTACCAATGTTGCCTCACCAACATATGTAATTAAATGTAAGTGAACCATCTTCCCTGAATAGCAAATATATATATATAAACATATATATATTTGTTCATATAGAGATGTTATTTCGAGAAATCATCGGCTTTTACCCCAAAAAGGAATTATATCCATTCACAAGTCCAGTGACCGCAGGTGACATAATTTAAAGGGGCATTAAACCTGCAACACCAACAAAGTAATTCTTTGTTAGGACGAAAATACAAAAAAAAGTTGGTGATCATCCTTTTGAAATAAAAATCAGGATCGGTTGGGCGGTTTTAATTTTAATGGTTTATCTTTGACGTACATCATCATCATCATCATGCTGTCGGTCGCGATGCGACAAAGACTGCTTTCATTACTTGACTGCCGCTCTCCATTTAGCTCTCTGCTGTGATAGTTGCGTCCATGAGTCGGTCTTAATGTCTCTCAGCTTCAGGTTTCTCTTGATGGTATCTTTGAACCGGAGACGGGGGCGCCCTCTCTTTCTGTAGCCAGAAGACAGTTGAGAATAGAGGATCTGCTTTGGTAGCCTGTCTGATGACATCCTCATGAGGTGTCCAGTCCACCGGAGATTCTTTTTGATCAGAAGATCTTTCATAGAGGACGTACACATAATACGTAACCAGACATGATGGTCAAATGAGTTGAGCATCCCCCTCCCATTCTGGTAGGTCGTGGGATTTGAACTCCTGGGTTCCAACCCTGGCCGAGTCAAACCAATGACTTAACGATTCATACAAATGTTGAATTGTTGCTAACCCAACATATTTTTAGCAGTTTAACCAAAAAATGAAATATAAAAAACATCAGGGACGGACGATTTTTCAGGCACATGTTGGGATAATCAGCAATTTTTTGTTTTCATTTGGCCTGAAAAAAAGAATGATATCCATTCAAAATTCCAGTGACAGCAATCAAAATAATTTAGGCGCACATTATACCTGCGACACTGACAAAGTAATTCTTTTTTAGGCGCGCCTTCCCTCATCTGCGCTCCCTTTTATACCTCAGCGCAATTCTATTCTTGACATTTGTAACCTTCTGGCTAAACCAGCCTGGGGAAAGTGAAAGAACATTTGCAGCATAATTAAGAAATGACAAGAAACTGGCAGGGGAAAAGAAAAGTGGAATCCCTGCGGTTAGGTACTGAGCTGCTCTCTTTGAAGTTCTGTATCTGCATTGGGAAATACAAGGAGTCAGAGTCAGCTATTTGCGTTGGACTAATCCTGGCATTAGTTAGCGAAAGAAAAGGCTGCCAGGTTCGAAGCATATTCACCAAAGCATGTGTCATGGACATGCTAAGAAATGACACCTACATTCCATAATCATCATCATCATCATGCTGTCGGTCGTGATGCGACAAAGACTGCTTTCATTACTTGACTGCAGATCTCCATTTAGCTCGCTGCTGTGACAGTGATGTCCATGAGTTGGTCTTAATGTCTCTCAGCTTCAGGTTTCTCTTGATGGTACATTTCATGAAAGCTGCCTGCAGAAGTGTTGAAGTGCTGCTGGCTTTTGCAAGTTACCAGCGGCACTCTCTTGGGGAGCAAATAGAGGTTTCACACTGGCAAGAACATCTCCAGACAGACCCAAAACTATTTCTCCCTGCAGTGGCTGGTTGGGAGATATTGGGAGTTTCATACATCAACCGCCCTTAATGCTGCCACAGTGACATGGTTTTCTGTTAAGGGTTTGCTCCCTTAGCCTTCGGTTCTGTCAAGAACCTGTACCACAAGGCAGTGGTTTACAACTCTCCAGGGCAGGGGCATCAAACTCCCTTAGGTACTGCAATACCTGCATACCACAGGTATCAACATTTCTCATACACGGCATGCCGATGGTTAATTGGTTGTTGGAGTTTTATGTCCTGGCTCGATCTAAGGTAATATCTGGATGGTGGTATGTAGATGATATATGCTATCTGATATTCAATATACGATATACGATAGGGTCGTTCTCAGATAATGGGTACCACATCCCATATATAAAGTCCTATTCAATATGCAATTGATAGACTTTAAATGGAAAGCAAAACAATCAATTATATTTGACAGAAAATAGCTAATAGGTTTTTTTTAGTGCTGGTCCCGTCACGCCACCCCTTTAATTTAATAGCATTGCCTCTGTGTCTAACGGACAACTGACTTATGTACACAACAAACCATTTTGTCACCTATTTGATCAATATTCTCTGTCAATAACGACATGCCATATAGTTATAATATAGTACAAATGACTAATTGTACAAATGACTAATTGTACAAATGACTAATTGTACAAATGACAAATTGCAGAAGTGATGACTAGTGGAAATGACAAAGTGTACAACTGACAAATTGTACAAATTACTTTGTAAGGACCGTCCTAGTCAGTCAAGAATAAAAGAAAAAAATTCCTTTCAACCCATTCCGTCAGTCAGTCTGTGCCTATAACGGCATCTTGCTCCAGTCCCATGGGTGTCCGTTATAGAGAGAGTAGACTGTATATATTAGGTTAATTTAGCTGTTCATAAGTCACTACAATGCTTGTTCTTGTTCTTGAAGATTTATACTGCCTGTCATGGATAAGTCTGAATAGACTTGTTTTCACCATTAGACCGTTTGTCGATAGAAAGCCTGAGTCTACACTTTTACTGACCCAAGGGATTTTTAACCTCCAACACCACATAGACATGGTATGAGAGCAACCGGCCTTTGATGTCGCTATAAGTTATACACAGCGGTGGAAATCCAAACTGGCAGAGGTGGCGGCATGGGGAATCGAACTACCGGCCTTCAGATTAGGAGTCCGACCTAGAAAAAAGTCAGACACTCTAACCACTCCACCACAGAGAACACAACAATGCTGATACTGACATTGCGTAATCTCAATTGAAATATCTCAGAATCATTATAAAGATAAAACACAAAGATGTAATTGAACTTGCAAAGGGTAACCAGGACAAATGGAGGGAGGTTTTATGGCTCGTCAGTACTAAGCTCATTGGATTTAATCTTAAAGCTAATTCTGGTTAAACGCGCTTCATCATGTTCATAGAAAGTAGCATTCATCTAGGGCCGTAATAGCTTTGCGTTATCTAGCTCTCATCTCGGCACAACCCCCCCCCCCACCCCTCGTTAAATATGGTGCTAAGCCTTCCAAATTACAGTACATTGTGAGCCTTAGCTGGAGATTGTTATGTTGGTTGGTTGTTGGAGTTTTACGTCCTGGCAACATCTAAGGTCATATCAGGACGGGTACGGCAGCTTTATAATGCTGCCTTGCTGGGAAATCAGGCCGCCGATACCATGCCCCAATATCCCACTAAGTCACATTATCTTAAATATCAGTAGGCTAGTCTAGTAATAATAGTAGAACAAATAAATAGATATATGCCAAGAAAATCCAAAAAAACTAACATAGGCTACTAACCATACCAACCAATTATCTATCTGCTACTGAAATGCAGGCAATCAAATAACTTATCTGCAGCTACTGTGTGGTAAGATAACACCAACACTACAACTGTCCAGCATTGAAAACAAGCCTGGGTACCCAGGCTTCTATGCTATGTACAGTATAAATACAGCCTCAATAAAAAAAAGTAATACAAAAAAAAAACTGAAGATGTCTGTGTCACCGATGTACACATCGACACCAACTTCTTTTTCAAACGTGTTTCTTGTAAGACATCATATTGCTTCATTAACTGAAATCAATATCAATCTTCGTTGAATATGTTCTGAATGGTAAATGATGTCGTGGATGTGTGTTTGTTGTCCATATTATACAGGTGATATTAATTGAACACAACAAAACCACAAACCCGATCACTACATTCAAGATTGGCGTCCTTTTTCTGGTTTAATCAGTTTACAGTCTCATGGCAAATCTATTCCTCATACATTGTGAGTCCTAAGATAGGGAAGGCAATTAAAGTCCTTAGTTGTCTCCTGTCCTGATCTTGTGTCCGAAGTGAGAATGTGTCTGGATTTGCGGCCCGAACAATTACAATAAGGCACTGGTAGTCTTAGTCAAAGAGCCTATAATACTAAGACAGCTCACTCAGCCTGTACTGTGTAATCAAAATGATCAAACCCACCACTTAGTGCTCTGGCTGTTCTCTTGGTTAAACAGTTGCTATATTATATGTATAAATGTATATACGAATGTGAACAATGTGTGATGATGGTGGTGGTGATGATGATGCTGATGATGATGTGTATTTGTTCATAGCAATTTCATATTGATCAGGTTGGAGAGCTTACCTCGATCGGGCTATGGTGGTTAAATACTTCATTCGAGCCCCGGTTCAATTTCCAAGGTCAAATTTTATATAGGATTAGGTAGCAGGTTCAAAAATATGGTTATGGCACACTGAGTTTTGGGAAGTTTACATCAGGTAGTGCAATACCTCAGGGAGTTTGACGCCCCTGCCCTGCAGAGTTGTAAACCACTGCCTTGTGGTACAGGTTCTTAACAGAACCGAAGGCTAAGGGAGCAAACCCTGAACAGAAAACCATGTCACTGTGGCAGCATCAAGGGCGGTTGATGTATGGAACTCCCAACATCTCCCGACCAGCCACTGCAGGGACAAATAGTTTTGCGCCTGTCTTGACATGTTCTTGCCGGTGTGAAACCTCTATTTGCTCCCCGAGAGAGTGCCGCTGGTAACTTGCAAAAGCCAGCAGCACTTCAACACTTTTGCAGGCAGCTTTCATGAAATGTACAACCGCACACAAAAATGGAGAGCGGCAGTCAAGTAATGAAAGCAGTCTTGGTCGCATCGCGACCGACAGCATGATGATGATGATGACATATTGGAATACATCACTATAAAGCCAAAAATGATATTTAATTTCCTGGATATTCATAGGACATTTAGTTGGGACCGGATTGAGTAAATTAACAGTGAATATTAGGAAATAATTCAGTAGTTACAACACATGGCTACAGGACAGAACTCCCCATGTTATAACTGTGTTGGTATAGCCATAAATCCCAAACAATAGAGGAACCTCCAGCCAACAATAGGGGTATATGCTGGTCTGTGGCCCACTCATATACTTCCACTTGCCACTGGGGGAGGTCCTGTGGGGACTGTTGTGCATCATTTAGATATATTTTGTGCATACCAATGTATATATGCATAATAAATAATTCACTGTGAGTATGCATCTGATGCATAATCACCACAAAGATGCTGGTACAACATTAAGAAAAACCTACCTTAAATATTATTGTATTTCATTTATTTTATTGTTGTGACAGCATATATACATATGTACACATATACATATACACACATATACATATATTAATAAACACTTTATCGATTTAAAACGATATGCATAGCCTCTCAGCTTCCCAGTTCCGAGGCTCCCTCCACCACATCCCACATATTTGAATAGAAGTAAAAAGTAATAAACAAAAGTAAAATAAATCAAATAAAAATGCCAACTACTCAGCAAATATATGTTTATATATGGATACAATACAACCCCATTAAACCAAGCTCGGTTAAACCAAATGATCAGTTAACCCAAACTCTTTTGGGCTAAAGCCAGATCGGGTAAAGTCGGGTCGGGTAAATTCGGGACGGGTAAAGTTGTGTCGGCTAAAGTTGTGTCGGCTAAAGTCGGGTCTGGTAAAGTCGGGTCTGGTAAAGTCGGGTCTGGTAAAGTCGGGTCCGGTAAAGTCGGGTCTGGTAAAGTCGGGTGCGGTAAAGTTGGGTCCGGTAAAGTCATGTCCGGTAAAGTCAGGTCGGGCAAAGGAGAGTTGGGCAAAGGAGAGTCGGGTAAAGTAGAGTCGGGTAAAGTAGAGTCAGGTAAAGTCAGGTCGGGTAAAGTCAGGTCGGGTAACATCAAATATTATTGCCATTTTTATCACTATATATTTGTTATTAGTATCATCGTTATTATCATTATTATCATTGTTATTATCATTATTCTTGTCATTATTATTACCGTATTATTTTAATCATTATTGGCATTATTTTTAGATTTACATATACATGTATGTATACATATAATATATATATATATAGATATAAACATACATATGTGTATACATATAAATATACATATACCTATGTGTATATACATATATACATATTACATATGCACCTATGTGTATATATGTATATATGTACATGCATTCACATCTACATATATACATATGGAGACCTATATATGTGACTACATAATTACCCAGCGGTACAGTGAGTGCATGGACGGGGGGGGGGGGGGCCCAACCAGTAGATGACTGGGAGGGTGAATAGAGATAGGCTAAGGAGAGGATGGACGCTTCCGGCCTTATTATACTCGTATAATGGCTTATACAGCATATATATATATATATATATATATATATGTGAATACATACTGTATTTAGAGATGACTGCATCACGTCTTGTAGAGTGGTCCTCCATTTGTCACTGGTAAGTTAACCCATGTGTAGTCTGTTTCACTCTCAGACTTATTGCAAGGGGCCTAAGCTCTGACACTTTAACACTCAGATTTTAACCAAAACTGCCAAGGAAAGCTTTCACACCTCAGGTTGCCAATGGTTCTCTGGGCTGCACCTCCACTGACAGCTGAGCTCACTGAGTGTGAATGTGTCAGAGCTTATGCCCCTTGAATAGGTGTGAGAGTGGATTGGATTTGGTTTATAAGGGTGTGTGCCACAGTACACTGCACACACATATTTCTGAAGGCACACACTACACAACAGTCAACTTGGTACTTGCAAATGGATTACCATTGTGAAGGATCTGGCACAGTCATCCTTACATTTAGGAACACTGGTAAGTTATTCTTCACCTGATATTGCAATATTATTTATATATTATATATAATACATACATATGTATGTGCATATATGTATATATACATATAACTTTAAAAGTATCTGTACATGTACATGCATAATCAAAAATAAATTAAATATAAATGGAATGTTATTTAAGGCAATGGCAGTGTTTGGTTAAAATCTGAGTGTGAAAGTGTCAGAGCTTAGGCCTCTTGCATTGTTGCAATAAGTCTGATAGTGACACAGACTACACATGGATTAACTTAGCAGTGACAAATAGAAGACCACTCTAAGATATGTGATGCAGTCATCTCTAAATACAATATGTATTTATATGCATATGTGTAGTCATGTATATATGTCTGCATATGTATATATAGATGTGTATGTATGTATATGTATGTATATGTATGTATATGTATGTATATAAAGTTGGGCTACGGCAAGGAGAGAGACAAGAGGCGGTGATGGGTAGGAGACTTTATTTGCGTCAGGGCAGCAAAATATAGGCTACCGGTAAAAGAAAAAAAAATTTCAAAGGCAGGAGAGAGACTGACAGCCCGGGCAAGTAGTGCCAGGAACCCACAGGTGGTGGCGCTGGGGTAGGCCAGGACCGGGGCAAATCCGGGCAAGTCAGCGATTGGACAATATAATAACAGAAGCATATCGTAATAATATTAAGATAAGCAAGCGAGAGCTCCGCCCCTTTTATATACGTATAATACATTATACTCTCTATAAAGTTGGGCTACGGCAAGGAGAGAGACAAGAGGCGGTGATGGGTAGGAGACTTTATTTGCGTCAGGGCAGCAAAATATAGGCCAAGGAGACGCCTAAGCGTCTCCCCCCAACCCAACGCCAGCCTGACTCGAACATAGCGCCACCCCGACCCTCATGTCGTTCACAATCCTTGTGCCGAGCGGAGTCTTGAGATATGAATAGACAGTTTCGGACGCCCAGTCGCCACGGACCTTCAGCTCCTCTATGGTGGCTCCGCACATGGAAAGGAAGGTGCAACCCCCCCTCCTAAGTGAGTGGGACGAGAGGGAGGCGGCATCGAGCCCAGCCCTGGCTGAAAAAATGTTTAGGGTCTCCTGATAGGCCGAGTAAGGAAAGGGGGCGGAACTCCCGCCGCCGCATGGAATGCGGTAGGCTGCCTGAGATGGTTTGGCGGCAATCTGGCTGAAATGCAGCTCGGTCCAGTAAACCGCACACATGTCAGTCTCAAGACACCTAGATATCGGGATCTCGAGGACCCTTTCGTTAAACTGGATCGTCTTGGAGCGACGGACAGTCAAAATCAGCCCCCAGTCATAAAACTGGAAGTCCGATCTCAATAAGGAGGAATCCGACAAGGTGACCTGGGACTTACGCAACAGCCCACGGAATGAGCAGAGGACTGCTGCTTGCCAGGCGACGTGGCCGGGGTTATTAGTTAACAAGGCGAAGATCTTGCGAAGCATATGGGGAAGGAGAGGCATAGCGCGCCTCGGGATATCCGACTTAGCTCTACGAATACCTTTGAGCGTAGAAGAAAGGACAAAGTTTGTGTAGTCTATAGGCCTTTCGCCGTTTTGCTTAAGGAAGTAATTTAGGCCACTGAGGTAGTTAATGACCGATACATACTTGAGGTCCCTTGCCAACCAGGCGGCATATAGGGCCACCTGCTCCTCGGAGCATGGTATGGGGGACCTAGAAGAATGGAAGAGATCAGCATATCTTAAATATTTCTTGATCTGCGTGGCCCTCGCTATTGTAGAGTTCTGAGCGTATGCTTGATGCTGGTACTGCTGCTGCTCGGCTCTCAGGGCTGCCCTCACTGAAAGAGACGAGCGATCGGTCAAAAGTGTCGCTGCAACAGAGCATTCTGGCACCATCGACACTCCTGATTCTAGCGGCACTATCCTTGTCACACAGTCTACTTAAGGCATCACATACTACATTAACAGCACTACGTATATAAACAGAAGTAAAGGTAAAATTGTATTTAACCGAGAACCAAAATATTCTGCGCAAGAAGTGCATGATTTCGGCACTCCTAGACCTGCCAGTATTAAGGGCTGCCTGCACAACAGAGCTATCGGTGACGAAAATGACCGCAGTATCGCCCCAGCCCGAACTCCAACGGACGCAGGATGCGTAGACCGCCCACATCTCCTGCACGTTGATGTGGGCGGTCCAGACATCCTCCGGAGGACGGAAGTGGTGATGACCAACGTAATCGTCAAGGATGTCTTCCGTCGAGTCTGTGTATGCACCGACAGTCCAATCGCTGCCATGCAGGGCACCGAAGCCCCACTTGGAAGAGTCGCTGTAACAGGATATAACTGGGGCAAATTTACCGAGAATCTTGGCTTTCCCGTTAAAGTTACTTGCAAAATTCAACCACCAGTCGAGGTCTTCCCTAACTCCAGTGCCTAGCCTCGTTCTATGGAAAGGTTGCTTGAGTTTAGACATGAGATCATAGATCCGCCTAGAGAAGGTCCGCCCGCCGCGGACGACCTTGGCACAGTGAGCGAGCAACCCGCCCACCTGCTCCAGCTCCTTTCTGCTGGCCTTCTTGCGCCCGCGTAGTTTGCGGAGGATCTCTAATGTTCTCTCTAATTTATCCGGAGGAAGGCTAAGCTCGAGGCGTACCGAATCTATGAATATGCCAAGGAACCTAACCTTGGTCTCGACACCACTGACCATCTTGAAGTTAACAAAAAAAACCAGTCTTCTCAAGATATGGATGAGGGTTCTCTGAGCGCCCTGGACCTCCGAACGCGTCCCACCGACTAGACAGAAGTCATCAAGGTAGTTTACGACTCTGGCCAAGCCTTCGCGAACACCGCATCTCACGATGAAGTCCGAAATCTTGGAAAAAATAAAGGGGCTCGATGACAGGCCCATGCTCAACCGATTATCCAGAAAGTAATCGAAGTTCTCATCGCCATGGCGAAGGCCTTGACGCTGGCGGTCATCAGGGTGGATGGGGACTGCACGATAGGCGTCCTTTATGTCTATCGTCCCCATATAGTCACCCCTCTCGAGCATCTCGGTTACATCATCGAGGCCCTTATAGGAGAATTTGGTCCGGACTTCATCAGTGAAGTTGTTCACGGATTCGTTCGAAGGCATACTGCAGTCGATAACAACCCGACCTCCGCCATCGTCTTTAGGAACGACGAAGGCCTCGTGCGTGCAGAGAGGGGGGGCATCTACCCTAGAAATGAGGCCCTCCCGTTCCTCCTCGAGGAATTTCTTAGCAATTATGTCACGATCCCACTTAGCCTTCCTCCTGGGCTTGTCTGGAATATAGGAGACCTCAACCCCTGGGTTAATCACCCTAAAACCAAAAGTGACCCCTATCAACAGATAAACCCAATCTGGGTCCCAATCGCCCCGAAGACATATTTCAGCGAACCACCTGCAAGGTTTAAATTGGCTCGGCTTGCCCGCTATCAAGTGGCTACAAGTGCAGATCCCGTCCACACAGGTGCGAGATACCTGAAAACTCTTTGGAGGCGCCCCCTTGGTTTCACTAACGTAGACTAGCAGGCCGCCCGATGCGGTCTGCTCTACAAATAGGCGATCCGCCTTGCTGGCGCCCTCAGGCTGCTCCCAGCGCAAGACCTTACTCCGATCATGAGTAAGACTGACCTCAACCCCCCCCGCACCGTCACAGATCTCGACCCCAGCTGAAAGATTTAGACATGGCATGCAATCATTATCAGAGAAGTTGCGATGTTCAGTCCGGTTAGGGTTGACAGTCCTAGAATCAATGCTATCTTTAGGATGATCACTGCTGCAAAGAAATTCAACATTGTGGCTATAGCCAGTAACGACCTCCGAATTGCGATTATTATCACCGATCCGGCAATCCCTCCCCAATTCAATCTTTGAGTCTCTTTCCCAATCCACTGTTCTGACCGGAGCGGAGCGGGGACGGGTCCGAATTGATGCCGGAAGGACCGTTGTAGTCGGGGGGCTATACTTGTTGAAGGTCCGACCACGTCAATCTTTACATTTTGACCTTTTGTGCGATTTAGCGCCACATCTTGAACAAGCGTGGGCGAAGCGGCACTCGTCGTCCGATCTTAGGCAGCCTGAATCGCCATTCCAGGCGTAACAGGCCTTCTTCGCGTTGTTGCCCGGTGATCTTCTCCGAGCACTGTATGTATTAGTCGCTTGTCTCTTGATCTTCATATTGTGTGGGCCGTAGTGTTCAATACTTTCATCTTGGTGTGATTTGGAAAATGCCGCGAACCCGATGCTTTCCCCGAGCTTGCGAATGGCAAGCACATGGTTGACATGGGCAACGTCCTTGTAATGATCTTCCCGCGCCCGCGTTGATATGAAACCGATATGTTGGATAAATGATCTGTAGTCAGATTTTGTGAGGGAAGTAATGTCCAGGCACCAGTCGCATGAAGCCTTAACAAGTTCATGGGGGTTCATCTTCCTGACTTCCTTGCCCATCCCATATTTTCTCAATGACCACTTACTGCGCCGCCTTCGTGAAGAGCTCCCGTCACTACTCGACCTAGAATCACGCCTCCTTCTCCTACTCGACCCACGTGAGTGTCGACGCGATCGACCGTGTTTAGAGTCGACGTGGTCGGTGCCTAGTGTCCAACTCGGCTGCTTAGGCGCTGTGTCCGTCGTCCGTCGATCCTCCTGTGGATGAAGTCGGTCGTCCGCGTCGTCCCGGTTCGTCCCAGCTTGAAAATCGTGTTGGTCGTCCCTCACGGTCGTCCGGCGTCTGTTTCGTCGTCTGTCTCGTTCTGCTCTGAGATCGTCCAGTTCGTCCTCCAGAGCCGTAACCCTCATCTCTGCCTTGAGTTTGTCGATAGCCGCGCGTGCAGTCGACTCACGCTCCTCCAGCGACAACTCGGCGAAGTTGGAAGCGGTCGAATCAAAGTCGTCGACGTCACCTCCCGATCTCGCATTTTTAGACGGCGCTGTGCTGCTGCGCGTAGCCATACCTGACCTAGTTACAGGTGTGTCGATTGTTTTAGCAAAAGAACATTGGTCTTGAGTGTCGTGGTTTGACCCGCACTCAGAACAATAGCGGCCACCAGGCATGAAAGCGGACCTTAGTTAAGCGGATTATCTAAGCGGATTAAGCGTTCCGCTTACCCGCACCCGGCGACCTTGGAGCAGTTATTTTTAAACAGAGGGAATGTCTGGGTCGATTGAGCTCACTGTACGTACGACTAGGAATTTTTTAGCTCCTGGTCGATATATCGACACACTGGGTGCCAAATCAGAGCATGATAGCTCCAGCGATATTATTTTGAGTTTAAATAATCAGAGTCGAATATATGTGGACCCTAGAAATACAGGAGGTTTAACGAAATATCTGTCTCTATATCGACCCACCCCCCTACTCGGGAGGAGACAGTCGAATGCTTGATATTATGTCCCACTCCCCCGTCTACGAATACCGTCGACACACTTATGGGCTGCTCGACGGTCGTAATACGTGACCAACCGATCTAAGTTAAGGCACGATACCGTCATCCATGTGAATTCTTGCTGTAGATCTCGATCCCGATGCTATCCAATCGAACCGATAATCGACTCACAGGCACGGTCGTCCGGATCGCGGAAGAAAAACCAGACAAAATAGTGTCAAGGTAGCAAACAGGTAGCCAGTAGACTGTTTGGGAGAGCTTGAGTGTAGTAGTTGTCTGTTCAAAGGCAGGAGAGAGACTGACAGCCCGGGCAAGTAGTGCCAGGAACCCACAGGTGGTGGCGCTGGGGTAGGCCAGGACCGGGGCAAATCCGGGCAAGTCAGCGATTGGACAATATAATAACAGAAGCATATCGTAATAATATTAAGATAAGCAAGCGAGAGCTCCGCCCCTTTTATATACGTATAATACATTATACTCTCTATATATATGTATATATATGTATATATATATATGTATATACATGTATATATATATATGTATGTTAATATGTATGTATGTATATGTATTTATATGTATGTATATGTATGTATATGTATGTATGTGTATGTATGCATATGTATGTATATGTATGTATATGTATATGTATGTATATGTATGTATATGTATGTATATGTATACATATGTATGTATGTGTATGTATATGTATGTATATGTATGTATATGTATGTATGTATATGTATAACATTTATAATAGGCATAGGGGGTTTGGGTTTCCGTGGGTGTGGGAGAGGAGATGGCAGCTTTTTGGCACCGGGAATACCGGCTTCCCGGCACCAGGTTTCCCGGCCTCCCGGCGCCGAGACTCCCGACACTAGGCCTCAATTCAAATAATATAAATATTAATAAAATGTGATAACCAACAATAAAATAAATGAAATATGAATGCAATAATATATAGGGTAAGTTTTTATTAATGTTGCTGTACCAGTGAGAAATGCCATATTCGTGGGGATTATGCATCAGATAATTCAAAACACGAGGCGGAAGTACATAATGTGGAAATTTAATCAGAGTAGGTAATGATGTGAAGTACAGTAAGTCAATAATGAGTAATAAGGTAATCAATAGGAGGTCATGGTTGAGTACATTAATGAGTGTAGGTAGAAATCAATCAGGTTCAAGGTTCAATAATGAGTCATCAAGGTAATCAATAGCAAGGTCATGGTTGAGTACATCAATGAGTGTAGGTTGAAATCAATGGTTCAGGGGTGGATCAAGTGTCAATAAGTGATAATGGGTTGGGTCAAGTGTTCAGGTAGATAAGTCGATATGGGTTAGGTCAAGAGTCGATAATCAAGGTAGGCAAGAAGTGAAGTCTATGGGTGACCCGGACCTCAACCTCAACCTTAGGTATGTGGGGTCGGGTGGGCTGGTGAAAAGAGGTGTTGGTGGCGAGGCGTGTGGTGGAGAAGTGGCAGAGTGAGAGGGGAGCGGAAGTGAGGAGGGGAGGGGGAGGGGACCAGCGGCGGCACCAGCGGAGGGGGTGGTGGGGGGTGGTGGGGGGGGGGGGGTGGGGGGGGGGGGGGGGGGCGGTGCCGCCACCTGGAGGAGAAGAGGGCTAGAGGAGAGGGCGGGTCGGTGGCGCCGCCTGGATAGAGTGGAGTGAAGAGGGGTGTAGAGAAGGGGGGGGGGGGGGGGGGGGGGGGGGGGAGAGAGTGAAGGAGAGGGGGAGCGGTTGTGGGTGGGGAGGGTAGGCATGGGGAGGTTTTCCCCGCCTCTGTTTCGAATTACCCATATTGCCGTAGCAATATGAACAATTGTATGTGTATGTATGTACATGTATATATGTATGCATATGTATATTCATTCATTCACTTCAGACTCATGACTATGGTAGTTACATAATTTGTTCCATATTAGGCAGATATAAAAATTGTTTATGTATGTTTATGTACATGTATATGCGTATATGAATGTATATGAATGTATATCAAATATGTGTATATATATGTATGTATTGGTATGCATAGGTATGTATAGGTATATGTATAGCATTTATAATAGGCCTACATGGTTCGGGTTCGGGGTGGGAGGAGATGGCAGCCTATTGGGGCAAGGAATCCCGGCTTCTCGGCGCCAGGGTTCCCAGCCTCCCGGTGCCGAGACTCCCGGCAGCAGGCCTCAATTCAAATGATATAAATATAAATAAAATGTGATAACCAACAATAAAATAAATAAAATATAAATGCAATAATATACAAGGTAAGTTGAATGTTAACGTTGCTGTAACAGCAAGAGATGCCATATTTGTGGAGATTATGCATCAGATGCATACTTACAGTGTTATTTATGAGCATAGCTTACTGACCTCCTGTGAATAGAAATAAAAAGTGATAACCAACAATAAAATAAATCAGATACAATAATATTTAAGGTAGGTTTTTCTTAATGTTGTACCAGCAAGACAAGCCATATTTATGGTGATTATGCATCAGATGCATAATCACAGTGAATTATTTCTTATGCATATATATATTGGTATGCAAAAAATATATCTAAATGATGTACAACAGTCCCCACAGGACCTCCCCCAGTGGCAAGTGGAAGTATATGAGTGGGCCACAGACCAGCATATACCCCCATGGTTGACTGGAGGTTGCTCTATTGTTTGGGATTAATGGCTATACCAACACAGCACTGTCATGGGCAGTTCTGTCCTGTAGACATGTGTTGTAACTATTGAATTATTTCCTAATATTCACTGTTAATTTACTCAATCCGGTCCCAACTAAATGTCCTTTGAATATTCAGGAAATTAGATATATTTTTTTCCTTTCTAGTGGTGTATTCGACTATGAAAACCTCCTAAAACTCAGTGTTCCACAACCATATTTGTGAACCTGCACCTTAATCCTATATGAAATTTGACCTTGGAAATTGAACCTGTATTCGAACGAGGTACTTTAACCACCATAGCCCGAACGAGGTAAGCTCTCCAACCTGTTGATGTGTATTCATACTTACCTATCTCATGCTTAATATAATTGTATGTGGTTACATGTGAAACACCAACCAGCAGCAGGGCTGATCTAACCCACCACAAGGTGGCACTCCGAAATTTAAATTACCATGGGACAGATAGGGAGTGAGCCGTCTTAGTATTAGAGGGTCTTTGTCTTAGTACAAAAAGTCCCAATGGCAGTGCTTGTGTCGCCATGACGTAACTACGCAGTAGATTTGGAACTTTCCATAATAATTAATTAAATATGGTAATCAGGGAGGCACTACCCATGGTTACTGCATTAAGCGTTGTGTCGCTAGATGGCATATGCATAATGTAATAGTACAATAGTAAACGGTAGGTGGCAACAACAGTGCGGCAGCAAGGATGGCGACATGCATATGCAAATGAGACAGGATGTTCTTTGGGGTTGGTTGGTTGGTTGTCGGAGTTTTACATGCTGGCAACATCTAAGGTCATATCAGGACGGTTACCGACTTGTGACAGTGCACACTCATGGTGACTTTATAGTTCCGCCCCACCAGGAGACCAGGCCACGTCCTCATATCCCACTCAGTCACATTATCCTGACACTGAGCCAACCAACCTGCCCTATCCTAATAATACCGAATCGATATAACGCATGCTTCCCGCGTGGAAGTTCGAAGCCGAGCCGAGTTAAACCGTTGACATATAAAATTGGTAGTTGTTGCTACCTAACCTGGCACTCGGCATTAACAGGATAGGGCACGGACTCATTAACTCAGTGCCAGGATAATGTGACTGTGTGGGACATCGGGTCATGGTGCTGGCAGCCTGGTCTTCCAGTGGGGCACCACTATAGAGTCACCATGAGTTTAAACTGTCACAAGTTAGTATGTACCCATCCTTATATTACCTTAGATGTTGCCAGGACGTTGAACTGCCAAGAAATGAACAACAACTCTGGATTTGCGTGATGTGCCTCGGTTCGCTGGAGCAGCAGTTATCGGTGACGTAGACTCTGGTGTAGTCACGTGATAGTATGACATAGTCACGTGACATGATGATGGCGCTTCCTCTGCTTAGCCAAGTGTGACACAACTGCGATCTCGCGTGACCACGTGACTATGATGTCTTCCGAGTTTCTGCGCACTGCTTCCTGGGTAAGAACCTAATCTGTGGTCCCTTGTCTTTACCAGATGTGGTTCGCCAAATCGCCAAGAGCGCTAGCTTCCTGTGTAGGATTAGTTTATTCATCGGAGGTTTGCGTCCTGGCAACATCTAAGGTCATATCAGGAGGGGTACTGATTTCTGACAGTGCGCCCTCATGGTGGGATGACTTTTTTAGTGCTGCTCCAACTGGGAAATCAGTCCACCAGCACCAGCACCCGATATCCTGCTGAGTCACATTATCCTGAGACTGAGCCAACCAGTCTTTGCTTGATCCTATTAATGCCGAGCGCCAGGCTAGGACGTGACAAGTATACATTTTAGAAGTCATCGATTTGACTCGACCAGGAACCAACCTCTCGGAGGCCTGCACTCTACCGATTTGGCCACCGTGCCTGGATTGTCTGTGTAGAAGGTCTGCAGCGAATGACTTCTAACATGTATATTAGTTGCTGCCTAGTCTGGCCGTTAGCATTAATAGTAATGGCCAAGCACTGGTTTGCTGAGGATCAGGATATTGTATATATACATATATTCATATCTAAGAGACAGTTAATTATTATGGAAATGTTCCGTCCATGCACCAGAAAGAATGCAAGTGGAGGAAAAGAGTATTTTAATATATATTTATTGTAACTGTCTGCAACTACCTGTCACCACAGGGCCGATGGACAAGCACACCCAGCCATCCTGCATACATGTATGGACACCACCTGCAGCTGGGGTTGAGTTACAGCTGCCCCTTATTAGGGCGTTGCCCACCCAGACTGTAGAGGGTGTCTGATTGGCTGAGCTGTGTGAGTCCAGTCACCTGGGTTCCTTATAGCTGCCATACTAGGCACTCTTTGAGGCCACTCCACTCTCTACACTTCAACTAGAGCATATATACACTCCAAAGAGCCTGAGCTGTGTGTATCACCCATTGGACTCAGGTTCAATGGGCTGTGGGCACTGATTGTGGATGACTTTGGACAGGAGTATGTGGATGTGTGTGTACAGCTGGTAAGGAGTCAGGGTGATAGGTCACCAGTAGGTGAACAGGAGTTGATGCAAATAAAGCACAACCCTTCACTGTCAATCTTGTGTGACTTGTCTCCCTTTCTTTCTTAATGAGTTGTTGAGAGTAACACTGGAGGTGAGGACTGACACTGACAGTCAGTTACCAGGCCCCACCTGAGGAGTGTTTGTGAAACATGTGCATTCCAGACGGCCAGTTCCCATATGTGTTATATTAGGTTTATCTCAATTTTAGGATTGGCGTTCACAGGGTTTAGCACCTGAACTCTTCATATAGATGTATGTAGTTATGTATGCATGCATAGGTATATATGTGTATATGTACATATATATATATATATCAGAAAGTACCAGCAGCGTCCTAATGTAAAGGCGTGATAGCAGTAGCTGTCAATGTACCTTATACGTGTCCATCGGCCCTGAACGTGAGCGGACAGTGACAGTAACTATTAGAATATGTAACAGTCATGACTGTATGTATGTAGGAGGCAATGACCACAGATGTCACACCGTGTGACAGCAGCTGTCACACCGTGTGGCAGGTATGTTCTGTACATAAGAGGTTGGTGCCACCAACTGACACAATCCATAGCAATCATGTCTATGCCTAGAGGATGGAGTTCCTATTAGTATCATTGTCTACCCGTGTCGTGTCAAATATAATAATAATGTCAGCTTAGTGGCATTTATATCAACTTCTTCACACTTCTTCACACTTACCTACTTCTTGTCTTGTTGAAGGTCCGTCTCACGTTTTTCTAGATTGTGGGATTATCCTGGTCGAGTCAAAGCAATGACTTAAAAATGTTTGTTTGTTTGTTGTTGTTTGTTTGTTGTTGTTTTACGTCCTAGCAACATCGAAGGTCATATCAGGATGGGTACCGACTTGTGACAGTGCGCACTCATGGCGACTTTATAGTGCTGTCCCACTGGGAAACCAGGCCACCGGCACCATGACCTGGTATCCCACTCAGTCACATTATCCTGACACTGAGCACACCAGTCCTTGCCCTCTCCTAATAATGCCGAGCGCCTGGCTAGGAAGCGACAAGTATCAATTTAAAAGTCATTGGTTTGACTCGACCGGCACTCGAACCCACGACCCCACGATCGTCCAGCATGGGAGACGGACGCTCTAACTCATTCGGCCATCCCGTCGAGTCCTTAAAAATGTACACTTGTCACTTCCTATCCAGGCACTCGGCATTATCCTTATACTGAGTCAACCAGTCCTTGTCCTATCTTAATAAAGCACTCGGCATTATTAAGATAGGACAAGTACTGGTTGGCTCAGTGTAACGATAACGTGACTGAACTGGGATATCAGGTCATGGTGCTGGTGGCCTGGTCTCCCACTGGGGCATCACCGTGAGTGTGCACTGTCACAAGTCGGTACTCGTCCTGATATTACCATTGATGTTGCCAGGATGTAAAACTCCAACAACCAATTAACCAATGTTTCTGGGAATATCAGTCTCCCAGTAGCCACATAGCAGGGGCAGTTTGCAAGATTGATAGAGTGCAGGTTCGTAGGAGGCTGTGATAACTCACTGTTGCCAGGACGTAAAACTCCAACAAGCAACCCTACAAAGTCTCGGCCGGTGGAATGGTCCTTCGTCACACCACTGATAACCGCCAGTCTCCAGGTGTCAAATGACAGCAGATAGATAGATACCCAATCACCATGCTGCATACCTGGCTGGTACCTGGCCCACTATGGCTTTACTCTGTCATATGACCTAAATACTGCACATACACAAAAAAAGAATCTTGTTCTATTTAACGACGCCTCTAGATCACATTGATTTTCCTAACATCGGCTATTGCACATCAAACATATGGTCATTCTGACATATTTCTTTGGAGGAAACCCTCAGCCGCCAAATAGGCTACTCTTTCCAATAAGCAGCAAGGGGTCTTTGATATGCACCTTCCCGCAGACATCACAACACATACCACAGCCTTTGACCACTGATTGGAACGGAAAATAGCTCGAACTACAAATGGATCAAAGGGGAAGGAACGGTCCGATGACTGGCAGCTTCGCAGGAGGACACTCTACCAACTGAGCTACGTCCCACTAGATACCCAGTAACCATGCTGCTGCTGCAGACGTAGCGGGTACATGGACCGCTATGGCTTCACTGTGTCACGTGACCTAAATACTGCGCTGCGATTAGTCGTCAGCAGCGTTCTCGACTCATGACGTGACCTATCCCATCATCACGTGGTGCACCTGGAAGATTGTGTTTTTAATAGCGGCGTGTCCCCAGGAGACTGGTGATGGTACCATTACATGGGTGGGGGCTTATTGGTGTGAGCAGGGTGTGGACAGGGTGTGAAGAAGGTGTAAACAAGATGCGAATGAAGTGAAAGCGTGATGTGAATAAGGTGTGGACAGAGTGTGAATAAGGTGTGGACAGAGTGTGATCAGGGGTGAACATGGTGTTGAAAAAGTGTGAATATGTTTGGAACAGTTGGACTTGAGTGTGAACTGGGTGTGCACATGGTGGTCGGTTGGTTGTTGGCGTTTTACGTCCTGACAACATCTAAGGTCATATCACGATGAGTACTGACTTGTGACAGTGCACACTCGTGGCGACTTTAAGGTGCTGCCCCACTGGGGAGACCAGGCCGCCAGCACCAGGACCTGATATTCCACTCAGTCACATTATCCTGACAACCAGTGCTTACTCTATCCTATTAATCCCGAGCGCCTGGCTAGATAGCAAAACATATCAATTGCATAACTCATTGGTTTAACTTGACCAGGATTCGAACCCGAGTGTGAAGAGAGTGTGAACAGAGTGTGAACAGAGTGTAAACCGAGTGTGAACAGAGTGTGAACAGTGTGTGAACAGAATGTGACAGAGTGTGAACAGAGTGTGTGTGAACAGAGTGTGAACAGAGTGTTAACAGAGTGTGATCCAGATTGTGAACAAATTGTGAACAGAGTGTGAACAGAGTGTGAACAGAGTGTGAACAGAGTGTGAACAGAGTGTGAACAGAGTGTGTGTGAACATAGTGTGAACAGAGTGCGAACAGAGTGTGAATAGGATGTGAACAGAGTGTGTGCACAGAGTGTGAAAAGAGTGTGAACACAGTGTGAATAGAATGTGAACAGAGTGTGAAGAGAGTATGAACAGAGTGTGAACAGAGTGTGAACAGAATTTGACCAGAGTGTGAACAGAGTGTGTGTGAACAGAGTGTGAACAGAGTGTGTGTGAACATAGTGTGAACAGCGTGTGAACAGACTGTGAACAGAATGTGAACAGAGTGTGTGGACAGAGTGTGAAAAGAGTGTGAACAGAGCATGAACAGACTGTGAACAGAATGTGAACAGAGTGTGAACAGAATGTGAACAGAGTGTGAACAGAGTGTGAACAGAGTGTGACCAGAGTGTGAACATAGTGTGCACAGAGTGTCAAAACAGTGTGAACAGAGTGTGAACATAATATGAACAGAGTGCGAACAGAGTGTGAACAGAGTGTGAACAGAGTGTGAACAGAGTGTGAACAGAGTGTGAACAGAATGTGAAGAGAGTGTGAACAGAATGTGAACAGAGTGTGAACAGGGTATGAACAGGGTGTGAACATAGTGTGAACAGAATGTGAACAGAGTGTGGACAGAATATGAGAGTGTGAACAGAGTGTGAACAGAGTGTGAACAGAATGTGAACAGAGCATGAACAGAATGTGAACAGAATGTGAACAGAGTATGAACAGAGTGTGAACAGAGTGTGAACAGAATGTGAACACAGTGTGAACACAGTGTGAACACAGTGTGAACAGAATGTGAACAGAGCGTGAACAGAATGTGAACAGAGTGTGAATAGAATGTGAACAGAGTGTGAACAGGGTATGAATAGAGTGTGAACAGAGTGTGAACATGGTGTGAACAGGGTGTGAACAGAGTGTGAACAGAGTGTGTTCAGAGTGTGAGCAATGCATGAAGATAGAGGTATTATAGAGGATTTCAACAACTAAGCTGCCATCTCATGGCAGCACTAAGATCTAAATGGTACAGCATGTTCTGTAAACAAGTCTGATAAGGACTCGTGGTGGTATTAACTGACTGTGCAACATGCTCTCTGGAAATGGCCTTATACTTATAGAGGATGTCGAACACCGACCTGCCCTCTGATGGCAGTAGGATGAACTAATAATGGAAAAGGAAATCAATCCGCATGGATTGTCCGTGATGCTCGGCAACACTGGTAATTTGACATGTAGACACAGCCATAGCCTCATAGTAACTAAGGAAGGCCTTAGGCAGCCACCTATCGAAAAACTATTTTATTAGTACATGCCTTGTGCGCCAGCGCCGCCTATCTTCACTTTTGAGATACGAAACCTGATTAGCCTAAGTAAACGCTATCGGGCTGCCATCTGCAGTCGGCTTCTTGAACTAATTAACCTTACGAGCCTATATAAGGCCAGGTGCTGCAGCAGTGAGCTCACTTCGACACGGGCATAAGGAGGACACTGACCAGCCTTAAAATTGCCACCCGCCCACCCCTAGATGACATTGTTAAGGGCGAGGGTTAAAGCTTCTTGACCTCACTGAATTTGAACTTGCGGTTAAAATTGAACTTTGTATTGAACAAACACTTACACTGCTGGTACTAACATAAATACAACTTTAAACTTATCTGCTGTCTCGTTGTCAAATGATTACTACTTCTGCACAGCTGAAGACAAGTTAATGCACTTAATTGCTAACCATTATGAGCAGAATAAACAATCACTAAAAAAACTAAGAAAATTAAAATAATAATAATCAAAACAGCGTTGCCAGTTCCTGATTATTTGCGTGTTTGGATTGGAGTTTTACGTCCTGGCAACATCTAAGATCATATCAGGACGGTCTAGTTCCTGATACTGATAGCCAGTCCCAGGGATTTTGGGTTGAAGTTAGTGTGGATGTCTGACAGCCAATAATAATGACGCATTTCTAATTAAACAGCTGATTAACTGATTAAGAACACGGCAGCTCCTTTCATCTGCTACCTTAATAAAAAAATAATAGAGAGAAGAAAAATAAATCATTGCAATAAACAGCAATGGCTGACATTCGCCACATCTTGTTACAGAAAGGTTAATTGCCGACCAGATGTTCTGTAAGTTAGCACTTACAGAAAAATCATCAAAGATGACCAACCTCAAATATTGATGAGGTACTATTTCCATTCTCATCGGATGCGGTGGCCAAATTGGTAGAGCGTGGGGCTCGCGTGCTGAATATCGGGAGTTTGGTTCTCAGACGAGTAAAAGCAATGACTTTTAAAATTGATACTTGTTGCTTCCTAGCCTGGTGTTCAGCATTAATTGGATTGGGCGAGGAATGGTTAGCTCAGTGTCAGGATAATGTGACTGAGTGGGATATTGGGTCATGGTGCTGGCAGTCTAATTTCCCAGTGGGGCAGCACTATAATATCGCCAAGAGTGCGGACAGTCACAAGTTGGTACCCATCCTGATATGACCGTATATGTTGCCAGGATGGTAAACTCCCACAACCAACTAACTCCCCATTCTCAGAGTCTGCCCCTTATACATGGTTGCTCATCCTTAATATATGATGATGGTAATGATTCTGGCATAACGGTCACTTTAATTACCGGGGTCAAGGAACTGCGAAGGGAGGTTATACCCCTGTCACACTACAACGTAATGAGTGAACGTGAGCCTAACGTGGTGATATTTCGTCATTACGTTGATGGACGTTGGATTACGTTATGATGACGTCATAATGACGTTAGAGTGACGTCGAGCTACGTCACATTACGTCGTGTAACGTCGATTAATGGCCCTGTCACACTACGACGTGACTACGTCAGCGTAGGCAGAACGTGAAAATAATTATATTACGTTGACGTTATGGGCGTAATATGCAAATTGTGGACGTGACCGGGCGTTAGTGTAACGTGAGCGTAACGTCGCCGTAACGGGTGCGACGTGGACGTAACGTGACCGTAACGCCACCGTAACGTGACCGTAACGTGACCGTAACGTGACCGTAACGTGACCGTAACGTTACCGTAACCGTGACCGTAACGTGACCGTAACGTGACCGTAACGTGACCATAACGTGACCGTAACGTGACCGTAACGTGCAAAACGCTGCCCACACGTTGCTCCCACCCGGGCCGTCGGTCTGATGTGACATAACGTGACTCTAACGTCATTTACGCTGCTATAACGATCGCGGAACGTCAACCTAACGTCATTGTGACGTCATCCCGACGTAACGGCTTCACGTCGAGATACGTCGAAAGTTTTGAACAGGTTCAAAACCTTGACGCGCGCCGACGTAACACAACGTAACATGACGTAGCTCGACGTCACTCTAACGTCATTATGACGTCATCATAACGTAACCCAACGTACGGCAACGTAATGACGAAAAATCATCACGTTAGGCTCACGTTGGCTCGTTACGTCGTAGTGTGACAGGGGTATAACGTCGAGGTTTTGGACATGTTCAAAAGTTTCGACGTAGGACGAACGTAATGGTTTACGTTCACCGTACGTTCTGTTCACGTTCAGCGAACGTCAATGACGTTAAACGGACGTTATTCCAACGCTCCTCACTACGTTCAACTACGTTCCACTACGTTGACCCCCATTAAACCGAGTGCAAATGCCCACGGGGCGTAATGGGAACGTCAGGAGAACGTCAGGAGAACGTCAGGAGAACGTCAGGAGAACGTATTATGACATAGCTAACGTCACGTAACATTCTTCTCGCGATGGAATAACGTTCATAACGTTCCGTGAGCGTCATTACGTTGACCTCTCTCGTTGAATGACGGTATCACTACGCTTTACCGACGTTACGCTCTCGTCCACTACGCTGCATCCACGTTCAACTTCTGCCCAAATTTGCATACTACGCCGAGAAGTTCAACGTTCTTCACGTTCTCCCTACGGCGACGTCGTTACGTCGTAGTGTGACAGGGCCATTAAGAAGGCTTGCTTTTTGTTGATTTTGTTTGTTGTTTAAATGGATATAACTATTATTTCTGTAGCAAATATTATTGGATGGCAAGCCGGGTTTAGATTCTAAAATTATACATGTATGACGTCGTCTCAAGGATACACTCTATTCAGGCTTTCAGGATGACCCTTCTTTTTTTTCGGGGAGGGGGGGGGGGTAAATATTTGATCCATCTAAACACATATTTTGTCAGCGCCAAGGCACTGGTCTCCCAGCCGTTGAAGCGATTGGATTTGGTTTATACATGGTGACGGGGAAGTGGAATGTGCTGCATTGTGTGCAGCACATCCCATGCTGAACATTAAAAGGTAGGGGGAGTTGTTGTGTGAAGGTTAGTGGTGCGTCCCGCAGTGTGGTGGGGCTTAAATGCTAGCAAGAACGATATTTCACTCCTCTCCCCCACTTTTTTAATTGGTTCAGTCCCTAGAGGCTGCAATCGATTAACATGACCCGGGCGACTCTGGTCATCCGAGTCATCAGAATTTCAAATCGAACACTGCGATTGGAGTCGACAAATACACATGCCGTGTGCAAAACGATCCGACCCCAGTAACCCACCTCTTGGATGGGGTTGGCTATGAGCGATGACGCCACATTTGCGTTTGTATTGTCTTGCAGCAAACAGCTACCAATACCAGTCATACATGTCTTTTTAAAAGAATAACCTAGATTAATGAAATGGAAATATAGCTAAACTATCCCATCATAAAATACTTTAAATCCTATTTTGCTGTAATTTTATCAGTTATTACAACAACAAAAAAATGTTTGGGACTAAGCCATAATTTGTTCCACCCCGAGCATGGCGAAGCGTATTCGAGTATTCGACCCGAGTCTGTAGGATGTGCACATGCGCCAAAAAGTGGCTCGGGTGACCCGAGTTGATTAATCGATTACGCCCATAGTGTATGCCACGCCACTGGACGTGGTACCGGAATCGGTAGAGCGCCAGCTTCCCGTGCAGAAGGTCGGGAGTTCACTTCCCGGTGAAGTCAAGCGAATGACTTACACAACGCTCGCCATTATTAGGACAGGGCAAGGACTGGTTAGCTCAGTGACAGGATAATGTGACTGAGTGGGATATCAGGTCATGAGGCCAACGGCCTGATTTCCCAGTGGGGCAGCACTATAAATCCACCGCGACTGCACACTGTGACAAGTTGGTACCCGTCCTAATATGACCTTATATGTTGCCGGGACCTAAAACTCCAACAAACAAACTATGTTGCCTCTCCAACTCTCCCTTTCTTGTCCCCAGGCCCGGGTCAGCTATGAACATTACATGTATTCAATTTAATAGCATTATGTTCTTACCCGTGAGAAAACCTACAGAAGCCCTACTGTCAGAGTGGAACACAATCCTCTTCAAATCCCTCGTCCGGCCCCAGCCACAACGTCACCCCGCCCCCGCCACACACACACACACGCGCACAGACACACACATTCACATGTATGCCATTATGCGGGGAAAATGTCAGTAAAATGTCCCGCCATATACCGCTATCCAGGCAGAGTCAGGGTCAGTAGAGAGACTAGACCCTTGTCAGCTTGGTTTCAATATAAATGATGTCAATCATTGTCAACGCTGGTAACCCAGGAGCAACATGATCGATGCAGTCGTGAGTGAGACAGGAACAGGTTGATTTCACACGGGACTGGTTTAGGAACAGCGTGATTGCCTACATCACTGATATAGGAGCGACTTTATTTAATATGGCATATAGCACATTGATAGCCCACTGTAGGCCCTAGTAACCTAGTTTCAGTAATGAAGTAGGGACAATTTGATTGGCTACATTACTGAAGTAAGAACACTTTGATTGGCTACAGTACTGAAGTAGGAACACTTTGAATGGCTACAGTACTGAAGTAGGAACACTTTGATTGGCTACAGTACTGAAGTAGGAACACTTTGATTGGCTACATTACTGAAGTAGGAACACTTTGATTGGCTACAATACTGAAGTAGGAACACTTTGATTGGCTACAGTAATGAAGTAGGAACAATTTGATTAGCTACAGTACTGAAGTAGGAACACTTTGATTGGCGGCAGTACTGAAGTAGGAACACTTTGATTGGCTACAGTACTGAAATAGGAACAATTTGATTGGCTACAGTACTGAAGTAGGAACACTTTGATTGGCTACAGTACTGAAGTAGGAACACTTTGATTGGATACAGTACTGAAGTAGGAACACTTTGATAGGATACAGTACTGAAGTAGGAACACTTTGATTGGCCACAGTACTGAAGTAGGGACACTTTGATTGGCTACAGTACTGAAGTAGGAACACTTTGATTGGCTACAGTACTGAAGTAGGAACAATGTGATTGGCTACAGTAATGAAGTAGGAACACTTTGATTGGATACAGTACTGAAGTAGGAACACTTTGATAGGATACAGTACTGAAGTAGGACCACTTTGATTGGTTACAGTAATGAAGTAGGAACACTTTGATTGGATACAGTACTGAAGTAGGAACACTTTGATAGGATACAGTACTGAAGTAGGACCACGTTGATTGGCTACAGTAATGAAGTAGGAACACTTTGATTGGATACAGTGCTGAAGTAGGAACACTTTGATAGGATACAGTACTGAAGTAGGACCACTTTGATTGGCTACAGTAATGAAGGAGCGACTTTATTTAATATGGCATATAGCACATTGATAGCCCACTGTAGGCCCTAGTAACCTAGTTTCAGTAATGAAGTAGGGACAATTTGATTGGCTACATTACTGAAGTAAGAACACTTTGATTGGCTACAGTACTGAAGTAGGAACACTTTGATTGGATACAGTACTGAAGTAGGAACACTTTGATATGATACAGTACTGAAGGAGGACCACTTTGATTGGCTACAGTAATGAAGTAGGAACACTTTGATTGGCTACAGTACTGACGTAGGAACACTTTGATTGGCGGCAGTACTGAAGTAGGAACCCTTTGATTGGCTACAGTACTGAAGTAGTAACACTTTGATTGGCTACAGTACTGAAGTAGGAACACTTTGATTGGCTACAGTAATGAAGTAGGAGCACTTTGATTGGATACAGTACTGAAGTAGGAACACTTTGATAGGATACAGTACTGAAGTAGGACCACTTTGATTGGCTACAGTACTGAAGTAGGGACAATTTGATTGGCTACAGTACTGAAGTAGGAACACTTTGATTGGCTACAGTACTGAAGTAGGAACAATGTGATTGGCTACAAGACTGAAGTAGGAACACTTTGATTGGCTACAGTACTGAAGTAGGAACAATTTGATTGGCTACAGTACTGAAGTAGTAACACTTTGATTGGCTACAGTACTGAAGTAGGAACACTTTGATTGGCTACAGTACTGAGGTAGGGACATTTTGATTGGCTACATTACTGAAGTAGGAACACTTTGAGTGGCTACAGTACTGAAGTAGGAACACATTGATTGGCTACAGTACTGAAGTAGGGACAATTTGATTGGCTACATTACTGAAGTAGGGACCCGTTGATTGGCTACAGTACTGAAGTAGGAACACTTTGATTGGCTACAGTACTGAAATAGGAACACTTTGATTGGAAACAGTACTGAAGTAGGAACTCTTCGATTGGCTACATTATTGAAGTAGGAACACTGTGAGTGGCTACAGTAATGAAGTAGGGACCCTTTGATTGGATACAGTACTGAAGTAGGAACACTTTGATTGGCTACAGTATTGAAGTAGGAACACTGTGAATGGCTACAGTACTGAAGTAAGAACACTTTGATTGGCTACAGTACTGAAGTAGGAAAACTTTGGTTGGCTACAGTACTGAAGTAGGGACACAGTGATTGGCTACAGGACTGAAGTAGGGACACTGTGATTGGCTACATTACTGAAGTAGGGACACTGTGATTGGCTACAGTACTGAAGTAGGGACCCTTTGATTGGATACAGTACTGAAGTAGGAACACTTTGATTGCCTACATTACTGAAGTAGGAACACTTTGATTTGCTACAGTACTGAATTAGGAACACTTTGATTGGATACAGTACTGAAGTAGGAACACTTTGATTGGCTACAATGCTGAAGTAGGGACAATTTGATTGGCTACAATATTGAAGTAGGAACACTGTCATTGGCTACAGTACTGAATTAGGAACACTTTGATTGGCTACAGTATTGAAGTAGGAACACTTTGGTTGGCTAAAGTACTGAAATAGGAACAATTTGATTGGCGGCAGTACTGAAGTAGGAACACTGTGATTGGCTACAGTACTGAAGTAGGGACAATTTGATTGGATACAGTATTGAAGTAGGAACACTGTGATTGGCTACAGTACTGAAGTAGGGACAAGTTGACTGCTTGCAGTACTGACGTAGTGTCAACATATATGGGTTTTAGGTTCAGATTTATATATTGGGAAAGAGCATTACTATTCTCGAGCGACGGAGTGGGGATCAGGATTATGTAACAGAGAAACAATGGGTGCCCCACTCACAGTGTGACATAAGCGCCTATGTGGAAATGTGATAACACATAGCGACCGAGATTGTGGTGGGATGTTCATATTTAAGAGACGGTTAATGATTGGTGAAATCCCCCCTCCATGCATCAGAAAGAATGCAAGTGGAGGGGAATGGGATTTTTAATATATGTTTATTGTAACTGTCTCCAACTACCTGTTACCACAGGGCCGATGGGCAAGCACACCCTGCTATCCTGCATACATTATGGACACCACCTGCAGCTGGAGGTTTAGCGACAGCTGCCCCCTATTAGGGTGTCGCTATCCAGGCTGTAGAGGGTGTCTGATTGGCTGGCTGTGGGAGGCCAGTCACCTGCATTCCTTACACCTCACACACAGACCCCACGCTGGGTACTCATGTCCAGCACTGTAGACACTCTTATCCAGGACTCTAAGCACTCTTGTCCAGGACTCTAGACACTTTTGTCAGAGACTCCAACTTCTACACCCAAGCTAGCAACAACAAGTGCACTCAGGTTCAATGGGATGTAGGCACTGATATTGATATACACAAGCCAGAGTCATGTGGATATGTGTGGGCAGTTGGTAAGGAGTGAGGGTGATATGTCACCAGTAGGTGAACAGGAGTTGATGCCAATAAAGCACAACTTCTTCACTGACAATCTTGCACGACTTGTCTTCCTTTCTTCCTTATGAGATTGTTGGGAGGGACACCAGATGTGAACTGATGGACAAACCTTGGGAGAGTAGTGATATTTGGGACTCTGACGGCCGAGTCCGCCAGATATTACAGTAGGATAGAGTTGATTGGCTATTGTAGTGACCTAGGAGAGATTTGATTGGATATGGTAGTAACCTATGAGATAGTTGATTGGCAAAGGTAGTAACCTAGTACAGAGTTGATTGGCTATGGTAGTAACGGTGCACAGTGGACATGATATTTTGTCTCCGAGAACTACAAGAAAAGTGCATTGAGCAGGACAGACCACTGTACATGGGATGTGTTGACTTCATGAAGGCCTTTGATACAGTCGGGACGACTGGGCTATGACAACTGCTGAGAAAGTATGGATGCCCAGAGAAGTTCATACTATAACCGAGGCTCTCCATATGGAATGATGGCAAATGTTACTGCTGTAGGGGAAGTATCAGAAATGTTCTGTTACAAATGGGGTCAAGCAAGGTTGTGTGCTGGCCCCCACATGCTTCTCCATCTTCCTTTCGGCAATTCTCAATGAGGCCTTCCGAGGAATGGGGAATGGCGTCGATATACAGTCTAGACAGAGTGCTGACCTATTCAAAGACCAAGACGATCAGATACTGGTGAGAGAGATGCTATTTGCAGATGCATGAGCCCTGGTTGCACCCTCTGCTGAAGAGATCCAGAGAATACTGGATGCTATCTCGGATGTGTCAAACGAGTTCGGCCTGAAGATTAACATCAAGAAGATTGAAGTGCTGTACCAACCCAACTCTACAAGAATCTAAGAGGAGGATATCATGGTTGATGGAAACAAGCTGAACTCTGTTCCGGAATTCACCTACCTCGAAAGCACTATATTAAGTGATGGATGCATTGATGCTGAAATACAGACGGTCAGTGCTAGCACATCTTTCGGTTGACTACACCAGAGACTCTGGCACAATGACCATCTGTCCACATGGGTGAAAGGCAAGATCTACTGCGCAATTGTGCTATCCACCCTACTATATGGAGCCAACGCCTGGAGAGTACAACTGAAAGGTAAGAGAGGTGCAATCCTTCATGATGCAACATCTGTGTTCGATCTTGTAGGATAACCTGGATGGACAAAGTGACAAACAAGGAAATCCTCGAGTGGACAGGGCTGTCCTCTATGGACGATCTTCTGATCAGAAAGAACCTCTGGTGGACTGGACACATGATGAGGATGTCAACAGACAAGCTACCAAAGCACATCCTCTCTTCTCAATTGTCTTCTGCTCAGAGAAAGAGAGGATGCCCTCATCTCCGATTCAAGGATACTATCAAGAGAAACCTGAAGCTGACCGATTCATGGAAATCACTCTCAGAGCAGAGAGCTAAATAGAGAGCAGCAGTTAAGTAATGAAAGCAGTATTTGTTGCATTGCGACCGAAAGCGTGATGATGATGATGATGATGAAGATACTAGGTTAACTATGGTAGGCACATAGAAGAGAGTTGCTGGATTGTGGTAATAACCTAGCAGAGAGTTGATTGGAAATGGTAGTATCCTAGCAGAGAGTTGATTGGATATGGTAGTATCCCAGCAGAGAGTTGATTTGATATGGTAGTATCCTAGTGAGAGATCATTTGTTATGGTACTAACCTAGAAGAGAGTTGATTGACTCTGGTAGTAACCTAGAAAATGTGGTAATAACCTCAAAGACTTGATTGAATGTGGTGATAACCTAGAATACTTGATTGAATGTGGTAGTAACCTAGAAGAATTGATTGAATGTGATCCTAAACCTAGAAGACTTGATTGAATATGCTAATAACCTAGAAGACTTGATTGAATGTGGCACTAACCTAGAAGACTTGATTGAATGTGGTAATAACCTAGACTACATGATTGAATGTGATACTAACCTAGAATACTTGATTGAATGTGGCAATAACCTAGAAGACTTGATTGAATGTGGTAATAACCTCGAAGACTTGATTGAAGGTGGCACTAACCTAGAATACTTGATTGAATGTGGTAATAACATAGAAGAGTTGATTGAATGTGGGAATAACCTAGAAGACTTGATTGAAGGTGGCACTAACCTAGAAGACTTGATTGAATGTGGTAATAACCTAGAATACTTGATTGAATGTGATAATAACCTAGAAGACTTGATTGAATGTGGCAATAACCTAGAAGACTTGATTGGATGTGCTAATAACCTTGAAGACTTGATTGAATGTGGCAATAACCTAGAATACTTGATTGGATGTGGTAATAACCTAGAAGAATTGATGGAATGTGGCACTAACCTAGAGGAATTGATTGAATGGTGCAATAACCTAGAATACTTGATTGAATGTGGTAATAACGTAGAAGACTTGATTGAATGTGGCACTAACCTAGAAGACTTGATTGAATGTGGTAATAGCCTAGAATACTTGATTCAATGTGGTAGTAACCTAGGCGAGTTCATTACAGTACTAACCTTAGAGAGAGTTAAACATATATGATGGTAACCAAAGAATAAGTTGATTGCCTCCAGTAGTACCCTAGAACTGATTTGATTGCATAGTACCTTAAAGTTGCATAGTCCGATGATTTTGGATTGTCATAATCTACCTTAAGCAAGCACACCAAAACTCAGAGAACATAGGCTTCTGCAGTAACAAGTTCTATTAAATTGGTTTGGTATTCCCTTCTATGTGGTGACAGATACTTAATAAGTGCAGCAGTATCTAAGTTAGATATGTAGAATCAAATCTAGATAATTGCTTTGGTTTTGAAAAATTTGATGTTTTCATCGGACTATGCAGCTTTAACCTCAGTGTTTTATTATTATTTACAGTAGTAAATTAGGTGGTTGAAGTTTGAAGTGTTGCCAACTTCTAATTCGGACAGGAAAGCCAGAGAGCGATATCAGTTTTGGGAAATGGAGGTTTTATTCACATAACACTCTTATACAATCTTAGTCAATTTTAGGGTAGTTTTAGGTCATAGTTAGTTAATTCATTCAGGCAACCTCCTACATCTCTGCAGAGGGCAGCGCGGGTCACAGGTTCGAAGCCACCGAGGGGGAGCCCCGAGCCGAGCCTATTTAAAAAAGAGGGTGGGTGGGTGTGGTCAAACAAATGTTACAGGTTGGGGGAACCAGGCCGAGTGCCCGAGTGGCGGGGCAGAGGCATCCCTCTAAGTGTGGGGAGTAGAGTCCAGCGGTCAGCACTGGCTTTCCCGCCGAAGTAACCACAATTTGAAATTATGCGCCAATTCGGACAGGAAAGCCAGAGAGCGATATCAGTTTGGGGAAATGGAGGTTTTATTCACATAACACTCTTATACAATCTTAGTCAATTTTAGGGTAGTTTTAGGTCATAGTTAGTTAATTCATTCAGGCAACCTACTACATCTCTGCAGAGGGCAGCGCGGGTCACAGGTTCGAAGCCACCGAAGGGGAGCCCCGAGCCGAGCCAAACACAAAGCCAGGGCTCGGGGGCGACCGAGGTTACCCAGGGAGGTAATTCGAGTGAATCGTGTCCGACTCCCAACTTTGAGGCCATTAGTGCCCTGAGGCCCATCTCACGGGCTGTGCACGCCCAGAGCGCCCCCTGCGAGATCGTGCAGTATGAACTGGCCCCGGGACAGCCACACCCTCCAGGGCTTCCCTGAGCAGCATGATACCCCTCCACAGGGTCAGTAGGATGTCGGAGTGGTGATGACTGCAGGGGTGCCCGAGGGCACCCGCACGACAACCCATGCCCGGTCTGGTCACAGCGGTGAGCTGGGTGTCGCGGTACAACACGGGGGGATTGCCCGGGCTCCTGCTCACTCGTGTTGACATGGGTGAGATTGTGGAGGTGGGTGACATCACCGACGAGAGTGATGCAGATGGTGTCATGGACATGGGTGATGTCGTTGGCGTCATTTTGGCTTGGGTGACTTGGGTGACCTTTTGAACGTGGGTGACATCACCGAGGAGAGTGATGCGGGTGGCGTCATGGACATGGGGATGTTGTTAGTGTCATTTTGGCTTGGGTGACAAGGGTGATGTGGGTGACCTTTTTGAACGTGGGTGACATCACCGACAAGAGTGATGCGGGTGGGTGACATGGGTGACCTTTTGAACGGGGTGACATCACCGACGAGAATGATGCGGGTGGCGTCATGGACATGGGTGGTGTCGTTGGCATCGTTTTGGCTTGGGTGACCTTTTGAACGTGGGTGACATCACCGACGAGAGTGATGTGGGTGGCGTCATGGACATGGGTGTCGTCGTTGGCGTCGTTTTTTTGGCTTGGGTGACGTGGGTGACCTTGTGGAGGTGGGTGACATCCTTGCTGAGAGTGATGTGGGTGGCGTCATGGACATGGGTGACGTCTTGGACATGGGTGTTGCTGTGGACATGGGTTACCTCATGGTCGCAGTGACCTCATGGACATGAGTGATGTGCGTGACGACTTCGGCGTGGCGACCTCGCGGATGTTGCAGTATATGTGCAGGACTGGGGCGATGTGACTGTTACATCATGCATTGATGGCCTGGGTGAGTGTCGACAGTAGTATGGTCACTGGCTTGTTTGATGTGGTTGACATGGGTGATGTTTCTTTGATGCGTTATCAATGTCAGTGTTCACACAGAATCACATCCCTGATGTTTATGGACTCAGTGTCAGTATGTGTGTTGGCCTAGCAGGCAACAAGTTGTTCATCCTACAGAGGCACCACATGGCTGATATTTATAGACTCAGTGTCAGTATGTGCGTTGGCCTAGCGGACATCAACTCATGATGTCCACATCAACTCATGATGTCCACACAGGTACCCAATCACCGCTGCCTAAACAAATTTCAGATCACCGATGTTTGCACAGATTTTTCCAATCGTGAACATTTAGACAGCGGAAGGCTAGCTCCCTGCGCCGGTGGCCTGTGCCCACTCAAGGCCCGTGTTGGGCCCCAGGAACCAGCTTCAACAGCAGGTGGGGGTATCCCCGCAGAAGTGACGCAATGGGTGGGGTTTGCCCATGCAGGGGGATCCTTGGGCACAATGCCCATGCAAAGGACACGTGTTGGACCTCGGGGACCAGCTTCAGCAGCGGTTGGGAGTATCCCCGCGGAAGTGACGCCACATGCGGGGTCTCCCCTGCAGGGTAATCCTTAAACATGGGAGGCAGCCGAGTAGCGGGAAGCCAGGTGGCTTCGCTGTCACTAGGATGGCGTGGGAGCCAGTGTTTAGGACTGACATCAAATTGATAATGCTTACAGCATCAGCGTCAGTATGTGTGCGGGCCTCACCTCTGTCATCTGTGGGTGTTGGTGTGATGCAACTTGGGCCGACGGCCTAACAGATATTAAATCGCTGATGTTTATGTTTTCAGTTTCAGCAATATTAGCACTGTGCCCGCTGTCAGCGTGGTGCCACAGGTCACTCACATTGAGTCTGGGGGTGGAGGAGGTGTCAGTCAGTGTTGTCGGGAGGAGGGTTACTGGCTGGTGGGTAGCTGCTGGCTTTGGTTTAACCATGCACTTCCTGCTTGGTGGAAACTGTTTTCATGACATTCGCACAGGTTCCAGGTCGCTCGGCCAAACAGTAGGGAGCGAGCCGGCACCTGATGTGTGCCATCCATGGGAGTCAGGTTTGAATCCCTCTAGTCCTCCCATGTGGTGTAGTTGCCTCGGGTGGTGTCATGGCGGTCAACAACGCCGTGCAACCACGCATGCTTAATTCATAAAATATACTCGTTTAACTCAAAACGCCATACCCACACAAGTTCTTCGTTTGATGAGCTTGTAAGAATCAAATCGCCCAAGAATTTGTATCCTCCAGCATTCTCGGGTTTCAACACGATAAGGACACTAAATACAATAGTGATCATCGAGCCGGTAAGGTCCGACAGCAGTAAAACAATGGTGACTGTCAAATCTGGCGTACCGGAAAATACAACGGTTTAACGCCAATAATTCTGTCACAATTCTTTGTTTGATGAACTTGTAAGAACCAATCTACAGAAGAATTAGTATCCTACAGCATTCTTGGGTTTCAACAGGATAATGATGATAAAATACACTGGTGAAATCGAGCCGGTAAGGTCCGACCACAGTAAAACAATGGCGACTGTGATATCTCGTGTACCGAAACGTTCAACGGTTTAACGCTGATAATTCTGTTAATATATTTCCCAGACCAGTTGCCATCCAGCACACCATGGTCGCCAATCGAAGTCACTTCAGAACCCCTTAAGTTGGTCAAAATTATCCCGGTGTCCCAATGCAATAAAAGCTGTTGAGCTGTCAAGCTATCAGAAGACAGAGCCGGTGCGGCGGCCTCAGCTCACCGTCAGCCCCAGCCGCGTGCACAGACCCAAACTCAAGGCACTGGCATTGGCCGGAGCCAGCAACCTTAAGATTTAATATAACGTCTCCGGTAAAGATGTTTTCTATATGTGTACCAAGCGATCCTTCCTGGATTTTCTGTATGAAGATTACTCACCACCATTGACAATGCCCCGAGTCCGATGGCACGCGCAGTGCAAAACATCAGCCTTATTCAAAATTAATAGCGATCAAGAGCCCCAACCCTATAAATTCAATATAAACTTGTTGGTAAAGACGTTTTCCACACATATACCAAGCGATCCGTCAATAGGTGGTGTGGTTTTAGAGACATTTCACTCCTGCTGTATTTCCCGTATGAAGACTGCTCACGACCACCGACAACGCCTTGAGTCTGAGTCCACGGGCACGGCCGAAACCGACAGTGAGCCAAAACCACCATCGCACATGGGGCGATAATACAGCTAGTCGGCGCCCGGTTGACGACATAACCGAAGACGACTTACTTGGTAACTCCTACAGTTGGTCATAATTATCCTGGTGTCCCAATGCAATAAAAACTGTTCACGCTGTCAAGCTGTCAGAAGACAGGGGCCGGTGCTGTCATCGCAGATGGGGCAATAACAAACAAACCACAATTTGAAATTATGCGCCAAGGTCATATATCAATAAATGAGGGCATGCCTTGATTGTTGGTTGCAGTAACTAAGGAGCTACATGGGAAGCCTGCGCTCTACTGATTCGGCCACCACGACCGGTCGCCCTGTTGATGGAGCAAGATTGTCCGAGCAGCTCAAATAACAGGAACTTGAGCAATAGTCTATAGTGGCCTTGCACAATGCACAACATAGAGACTACTTCCGGTTGGCATGGCTAGCTCAAGGCCGATTCGCTCATAGTAGGCTAGCAGGTCAATTGTGGAAGTGAGTTCTGAGTTTGTATATAGTTGTTTGGTTGTTTGCTGTTGTTTTAAGTCCTAGCAACATCTAAGTCCTGCTACTCTGTGTCCTGGACGCGGTAGCTGAATCAGTAGCTAGCAGACTTCCGGTGCGGAGGGTTGGTACTTTGATGTTTGTTTGTTTGTTTGTTGTTGTTTTACGTCCTAGCAACATCTAAGGGCATATCAGGATAGGTACCGGCTTGTGACAGTGTGCACGCATAGCGACTTTATAGTGCTGCCCCACTGGAAGACCAGGCTGCCAGCACCATGCCCTGATATCCCACTCAGTCACATTATCCTGAGACAAAGCCAACCAGTCCTTGTCCTATCCTAATAATGCCGACTGCCTGGCTAGGAAGCGACAAGTATCAATGTTTAAGTCATTGACTCGACCAGTGTTCGAACCCACGACCCCACGATCTACCAACATGGGAGGCGGCCGCTCTAACTCATTACGCCATCCCGTCTGGTTCAGTTTGTATATAGCATACATATATACTACATAGTAGTATTATCTGTGGTGGAGTGGTTAGAGTGTCTGACTTTTTTCTAGGTCGGACTCCTAATCTGAAGGTCAGTGGTTCGATTCCCTGTGCCCCCACCTCTGCCGATTTTGATTTCCACCACTGTGTATAACTTACAGCATCATCAAAGGCCAGTTGCTCTCATACCATGTCTATGTGGTGTGGGAGATTAAAAATCCCTTGGGTCGGGAAAAGTGTAGGCTCGGGCTTTCTATGTCTAATGGTGAAACTGTCTAATGGTGAAAACAAGCATATTCAGGCTTATCCATGATAGATAGTATAAATCTTCTTCCAGAGATATATATGCTTCCGACTGAGTGACGAAAGCAGCCCCTAGAAGAGAAGTTGGGGGGTAGGGGTTGGAGTGGCGGTTGGGGCGAAGTGCACGCTGGTGCCATTCGCTACCACCCCATCACATGAGGGAGGGTGGGGGGTGGAGAGGAACCACAACAGAGCTTATTACACGCGATAAAGGTTTTATCAATATCCATATATATTATATACACATATTTTACCTTTGTTTGGTAAATTATTCGGCAGGGTCAATATAAATCTCAGACAAATAGGAGTTCCTCGTTCTACTGCTCCTTGCTCTATTCTAGTAATGTCTAACACCAGGCTAGGAAAGTTAACTTATAGATTAACTTATAGTTGCATAGTCCGATGGCTTACGAATGTTTGCATAATCTTTTAGATAAATATATCGGGTTGACTATTATAGCCTACTATTTATAATTCCTGAGTCATTTGGATGAAATATCAATAATTTTACAGCAATTTGAGCTGAACAAATCCTAAATCCTTTTGGCAAGCTTGTCAAAAGTGTTGTTGTTGTGGCCCAGCTCCACATGCCCAATCACATGATGGGGAATGACCTATTAATGTGTAGGTAATCAGGAACGTGACAAATGCCATATATCGTACTGGGAATGAGGGCAGGACTAATAAAGTCACAAGATTGACGTAATTGGTTAGTAGTCCCCCTGTTTAATGGCTGTCTCAAAGTGAGCATCCAAAGGAATAGGGTTATAAATTCCCAGATCATTATGTATATGCTGTACCAAAGCATTAGTTAATGCACTAGTGTTATATAAGTTGGATACATAGGATCAAACGTAGGTAGTTGTTTTGATTTTCATCAGACCACCCAACTTTAAATATCGACTTCTTGCTGATCTAAGTCATATTAGGCCTCTAATGCGAGCTCGTTATGGTGGTGATAAGCATACATTAAGAGTTTAGGCGCAAAACTGACAAAAATATTCTAGGTGTTCTCCATAAACTCGAGATTCCTTCTACGCGGTATGCGGCAAGCGGCATGCGGTATGCGAATGACATGATTCCTCCTATGCGGTATGTGGCATGCGGCACACGACTGGCTATATTTAACAAATATAAATAAACAAGTATACTCCATACTGCACTGTATATGGCCTAATATGGCATTTATATCTATCTAACTCTTGGTACGTCACATGGAGGTTCCTACCTTTATAATTACCAAATTATAGATAAGTATTCATATTTATGTGGCTATGGTAGCATTTTTACGAACCCGTAACCCAATCACCACCACTACCATATGTTTCTCCTTTGCACCCTTGTGTGTGTCCATTCCGTAATGCTCAGTCACCTCTCCTCATCTAAACCTAATGGACAAGTTCGACTGGCGTTTCTATTCGAAAAAGCCCCAACAGATTTGAATATCAGAATGACAGCTTAAACCTGATAGCCATATTTTCATTTCGGCCTGAATCGCATGTGGTGGTACTTGAGCCTACGTTTTTCAATTATTTAACTCAATTGTTTGACTCGGTCTGGTTTCGAACCCAGAGCCTACCAAAACGATGGAGTTCACAGCAATCAGCGGTTCTAGCCGTCGGTGGGAGCATCTAGAGCAGCAGTATATTGTTTGTTGGTATTTTATGCCCTCACAATATGGGCATATCGGGACAGTTCACACTCATGGTCAATTTATAGTACTGCCCCATTAGGAGACTAGGACCCCAGCACCATGATGCGCTTTCCCACTCAGTCACATTATCCTGACATTGAGCTAACCAGTCATTGCACTATACTACTATTGCCAATCACAAGGCTATGCAGCGACAAGACAGTATCAATTTTGTAAGTTATCAATTTAACTTGGCTGAGAATCAAAGTACCGATTGGGCGCAGTGGCCGAATCAGTAGAGCACAGGCCTCGCATGTGGAAGATCAGGAGTTCACGAGTTTGATTCCCGGTCGAGTCAAACCAATGACTTAAAAATTGATACTTGTCACTTCCTAGTCTGGTGCTCGGCATTATTAGGATAGGGCAAGGACTGGTTAGCTCGGTGTCAGGATAATCTGACTGAGTGGGATATTGGGTCATGGTGCCGGAGGCCTGATTTCCCAGTGGGACAGCACTATAAAATTGCCATGAGTGTGTACTGTCACAAGTCCTGATATGACCTTACATGTTGCTAGGACGTAAAACAACAACAAACAAACATCAAAGTACCGACTCTCCACACCGGATGTCTGCTAGCTACTGATTCAGCTACCGCGTCCGGTACACAGAGTAGCAGTCGAAGACACTTCCTCTGGATGGGTTTAGCAATGTGCGATAACATTAACCTAAGCTAAACATCTTGGGCATCACACCCGATATCCACCAATAACCGCTTAATACACGCGTGCCGGATGGGATGTCTGAATAAGTTGAGCATCCGTCTCCCGATTTGGTAGATCATGGGATTCGAACCCTGATCTAGTCAAACCAATGATTTAAAAAGTTATATTTGTCGCTTCTTAGCCAAGCGCTTTGCATTATTAGGATGGGGCAAGGTCTGGTTAGCTCAGTGTCAAGATAATGTGACTGAGTGGGATATCAGGTAATGATGCTGGTGGACTGGTCTCCGAAAGTCCCAGTGGGGCAGCACTATGATGTCACTATGAGTATGAGTGTGCACTGTCACAAGTCAGTATCCATCATAATATGACCTTAGATGTTGCCAGGGCGAAAAACTCCTAACAACAAGAACTTAATACGCGCGCTCTTAAATGCGGGCTACCCCGTGCTCATGACGGACACAGGGGCACATCCACCAATGTCTTTGCCCACGCTGAAGGCGAGCTGCCGGTCGCAGTTCCGCTTTACTCCGCTAGTCAACGGGGGTGGCGCCACCGGTACATGTCGAGCTGCGCTGGGCGGGTCGGTGGGATGGTGGGCGTGTTAGAAGGAGGGTAGGAGGGAGGGTGGGCGGGTCGGGGTCGCGTGGAGCGGAGCGCGGCATGGTGGTGATAGGGAGGCTGGGAGCTGGGGAGGGTGAGAGCGGGGAGGGTGGAGGGTGGGAGGGAGGGAGGGTGAGAGCGGGGGAGGGTGGGAGCGGGGGAGGGTGAGAGCGGGGAGGGTGGAGGGTGGGAGAGAGGGTGGGAGCTGGGGAGGGTGAGAGAGGGGGAGGGTGAGAGTGGCGGAGGGTGGAGGGTGGGAGAGAGGGTGGGAGCTGGGGAGGGTGAGAGCGGGGGAGGGTGAGAACGGGGGAGGGTGGAGGGTGGGGAGAGAGGGTGGGAGCTGGGGGAGGGTGAGAGCGGGGGAGGGTGGAGGGTGGAGGGAGGGAGGGTGAGAGCGGGGGAGGGTGGGAGCGGGGGAGGGTGAGAGCGGGGGGAGGGTGGAGGGTGGGAGGGAGGGTGGGAGCGGGGGAGGGTGAGAGCGGGGGAGGGTGAGAGCGGGGGAGGGTGGAGGGTGGGAGGGAGGGTGGGAGCGGGGGAGGGTGAGATCGGGGGAGGGTGGAGGGTGGGAGAGAGGGTGGGAGCTGGGGAGGGTGAGAGCAGCGGAGGGTGGAGGGTGGGAGGGAGTGTGGGATGGTGGGGCGCGGTGGCGTGGAGCGGAGCGGTGCGCGGCAAGGGGATGATGGGGATGATGGGAGCGGGGAGGGTGTGAAGGAGGGAGGGAGGGAGGGAGGAGGGGGGGAAGAGTGGCCGACGGGGGCGGGGACTGGGCGGTCGGTTCACCGCTGGCGCGCCGGGAAAAGTAGTCCC
This sequence comes from Branchipolynoe longqiensis, assembly GCA_030323885.1. NCBI lineage: Eukaryota > Metazoa > Annelida > Polychaeta > Phyllodocida > Polynoidae > Branchipolynoe > Branchipolynoe longqiensis. Next base: position 6,196,459 of record CM059200.1, read on the forward strand.
CATCCCTCCGCCAGCCGGCCCTGTCCATGTCTGCGCGCGAAGTGATATATCATGGTACCTCGGCATTGCGGTGCGACGCGCTGACGAGACGAGACGAGACTGTACCAGTTCTCCCGGCCGAGACTATGATCCGGATGCTGTGTGCGGGACGGTGCGCTGCGGCGTGAGGCCTGTGGTTGGTTGGTTGGTTGTTGGAGTTTTACGTCCTGGCACCATCTAAGGTCATATCAGGACAGGTATCTACCAACTGGTGACACTGCACACTCATGGCGACTTTGTAGTGCTGCCCCAGTGGGAAATCAGTCCGTCAGCACCATGACCCGATATCCTACTCAGTCATATTATCCTGACACCGAGCTAACCAGTGATTGCCATATGGTATTAATGCCGAGCGAGTGCCAGGCTAGGAAGTATCAATTTTATATAAGTCATTGGTCTGACTCGACCAAGAACCAAACTCCCAACCTTCCGCCCGTGAGACCGGCGCTCTACAGATTCGGCCAACGCGTCCGATAAGTGTAGATTATCTCCAACAGGACACAGATTTAAGATCTAAGTCCAGACTTGATGATACGTCCTTGTCTCGTTGAGGCCTTCATGTGAAGGCTGTATTTGGATTATATCCTGACTAAACTACTCTTGAAGTAACTAATGTGTTATGTCACTCACAGCTGTTGGAGATTGTCTTTTGAAATTGAACAAGACGGACTGACAAAGAAATATGGACTAGGTAATCCATGTTGGATTTCAAACCAAGGACAGAGATTGTTTGGATCCTATTATAAGGACAGAGAGTGTGTGGATCCTATCATAAGGACAGAGAGTGGTTGGACCCTATCATATGGACAGATAGTGGATGGATCCTATCATAAGGACAGAGAGTGGGTGGCTCCTATCATAAGGACAGACAGTGTGTGGATCCTATCATAAGGACATAGCGTTTTTGAATCCTATCATAAGGACAGAGAGTATTTGGATCCTATCATAAGGACATATCGTGTTTGGATGATATCATAAGGGCAGGGAGTGTTTGGATCCTATTATACCGGCAGATAGTTTTTGGATCCTATTATATGGACATATAGTGTTTGAATCATATCATGAGGACATAGAGTGTTTGGAACCTATCATAAGGACAGCCAGTGTTTGGAACCTATCATAAGGACAGCCAGTGTTTGGAACCTATCATAAGGACATACAGTGTTTGGATCCTATCAAAAGGACATAGAGTGGTTGGATCCTAGCATAAGGATATATAGTGTTTGGATCCTATCATAAGGACAGAGAGTGTTTGGGTCCTATCATTTCGGATGCTGACTACTCCTGAAGTAACTACTGTCTTATGTCACTCAGAACTGTTGGAGATAATGTTTTTAAATTGAACAAGATCAACTCAGCAATTCTGACTCATCAACACAATATGACTCATGAACCCCTACTTTAAGGATGACTCATTAGTTAATACTGGTAACTCTTTAATTAATACTGACACGTTCTTAGGTAATACTGACGCTTGTGCGCTGATCTAGTCAACCTGACTCACTGACTCACTGACTCACTGACTCATCCCTTGTAGTGAAATGTGCATTGATGTTGCTCCATTCAACGTGACTCTCTCCTGGCACTGACTCATTGTTGTACTTCCTGCTGACTCATCGAGGCTATATTTCCTGCTGAATCATCGCAAATTGCGCCAGATATGACGTCAAATTGCTAGTGCTGACTTAACCAATGGCGGCGTGGCATCGATTATCCAATTAGAGTTGTATCTCCTTGAGAAAGGTAGGTCATGACGAGTTGTAAATACTTTTTTTCTTTTTTTCCTTGAAGATGTTTACTACCTATCATGGATAAGTCTTATTAGTCTTGTTTTCACCATTAAACAGTTTGTCAATAGAAAGTCCGAGTCTACACTTTTACCGGCCCAAGGGTTTTTCAATCTCCCACACCACATATATACATGGTATGAGAGCAACTCGCATTTGATGACGCTATAAGTTATACACAGCAGTGGAAATCTAAATTTGCAGAGGTAATGTCATCATGAATCAAACCACCAACCTTCAGGTTAGGAGAATGACTTAGACAAAAGTCAGACACTCTAACAACTCCACCACAGAGGACACCACGAAGATGACTTTTATGAATCTGAACTCAAAACATGTATTTTATCAGAAACAAACGAATATTTTATGTTGGTGCCACATATCTGTGACTGGGATTTCCCCTGCTTGGGACAACTAATGTACCAACAAAAAATAATGAGAGACAAATAAGTGTTCACACTTCCTGTCTACCATTCGCTATATCGCTATATTCCTTGTTGCTACACTCTTTTATTTTTGTTTGAACCATAGTTGATTAAGTAGGGACATTTCAATCGCGGAAAATTGGTCTTCCTCATTCCACTGCTCCTTGCCCTATCCTAGTAATTCCGAACAAAAGGGTAGGTAGCCACAAGTATCAATTTGTAAATCATCGGTTTCACTTGGCCAGGGTTTCGAACCCAGCCATTCGAACCCCACGCCCTACCAGAAAGGAGGCGGACTCTCAACAATTTCGGCGATCCCATCTGAATCATTTTTCCTTTTTTTTGTGTGTGTGATGAATTGACTTACCCTGCTCATAATGGATACGTGTGTTAATACTTGTTTTCACCGCTGGGCAGCACTAATCCAATTTCATTCAAACCTTTGAGTTTTAGTAATAATTTAGCTTTTCTTGCTTCTTGTTTCTCAGCTGTGTGTCTACTTTAAAATATGTTATTTATTGTGTTGCGTTCATTAATTAAATACAGACAATTTCAATTATGGACAATTGAGTTATTCAGCCGCAGTTTTACTTTTCCTGTCCCATGAATGCTGAGTGCAGGTGTACGAGTTACTAATATGACATCATTTGTTTTACTCGGTTGAGATTCGAATTATCAACCTGCCAGATGGCAGAAATGTGTGCGACTCTGTCAACACTCACTGCCTACGGTGGCCTAATTGGTAGAGCGTGGGCCTCACGGGAGTTTGGTTGCCGGTCGAGTGAAACAAATGACTTATAAAATTGATGCTTGTCCCTTCCTAGCCTGGTGCTTGGTATTAATAGGATATTGCAAGGACTGGTTGGCTACTTGTCAAGATAATGTGACTGAGTGAGATATTGGGTCATGGTGCTGGTTGCCTAATTTCCAAGTGCGGGAGCACTATAGAATCACCATGAGTGTGCAATATCACAAGTCGGTACCTGTCCTGATATGACCTTAGATGTTGCCAGGATGTAAAACTCGAAGAACCGACCAACGTTTCAACACTCCCAATTAAGTGTAATTTTGTGCAAATATATAGCGCAATGTCAGGTTCTTCTCAATCCATTAGCTAATGATTGAGAATTAGCAATTACAGGTATATCATTGTTATTATTCAATCATCCAATTATCCAATTATCCAATTATATACTTATATACGTATACACGTATCCAATTATCCAATTATCCAATTATACAAGTATCCAATTACCCAATTATTCAATTATTCCCTAGTGGAAAATGTGCAATCACCCAACACTTTGCAGTCTCACTTCGTCGAACCTCTGTGAATTGTGTTTTGCTTGTTTTCCCCTTTGTCTTAAGCCCCAGTCACATACACGTTAGTGAAAGTAGCTGAACATTGTTAGAATAATGTGGGTGAAACGTGATGTCACTACGTTCAAATATGTTAAGGTACGGCAGGTTTTGGTTGATGACCCACCTAATGGTACGGATAAATATCTTACGGTACGGATCTAGGTACGTTACGGTACGGATCCCGGTACGTCCAACTACATTCAACTACGTTCAACTATGATAGCCTCCACGACGTTCAGCTACGTTCACTAACGTGTATCTGACCGGGCCTTTAGTCAATGCTCCTCCCAGATTACTCGGGTCTCCCAGTGTACAGTGTATCCCCGTTAAACCAAACTTGACCGGACCCTAGAAATTTGTTTGGATTAACCCACCATCGGTTTAACTAAGCTTTGGCTTCGACTTTTGAATTGGCTTTGGCAAAAACGCGGGTGCATAATCAATGCAATATATAATGTATGTGGACAGTTTGGTTATTGTTTGTTATGTATATACAGTATAACCCCATTAAACCAAGCTTGGTTAAACCAAACGATCGGTTACTCCAAACTTGTTTTGGCAGCCTGGCAAAATACTGCCATGTATCATATAAAAAAGTCTCAGATGACCTTATAACCACATGAACATTTGGTTTAACCATACCGGAAGTGGCCTGGGACTGACAATTTTGTTTGGATTAACCAATATTTGGATTAACCAACTTTGGTTTAACCAACTTTTTGATATGATAAATGGTAGTATTTTGCCGAGTTTGGATTAACCGATCGTTTGGTTTAACCAAGCTTGGTTTAACGGGGTTGTACTGTATATGACGCAATAACTGCTTAAGACTGATTTCATCACAGTCCGAAGTTGGTTTGTCGGTTCGTTGGAGTTGCATGTTCTAGCAACATCTAAGATCATATCTATAGATGCCACCTTGTGGCAGTGCGCGCTTATGGTGAATTTATAGTGCTGCCCCATTGGGATACCCTAACATCGGCACCGTGCAGCGGTATCCTACTCGGTTGACTGATCCTGATGCTGATCGACACAGGTAATGTTTGTGTTGCATTCATGGATTGGTTGGTTTTTGGAGCATTACATCCTGGCAACATCTAAGGTCATATCAGGATGGGTACCAACTTGTGACAGCGCACACTCATGGTGACTTTTTAGGGCTTCCCCACTACGAGATCAGGCCGCCAGCATCATGACCCCAATATCCCACTAAGTCACATTATCCTCACATTGAGCCAACCAGTCGTTGCCCTATCCTATTAATGCCGAGAACCTGGCTAGAAAGCGAGTTTTATCAATATTCTAAGTCATTGGTTTGACTCGAGCATGATTCAAACGCTTGACCTTCCGCATAAGAAGCCTATGCTCTATCAATTCGGCCACCGCGGCCTGTCGGTTCACTGTTTAACGAATCCCAAGATCTAGCAAAGCGCAATGCATTCATTGATTAAGTGGGACAGTGCCATTCGCAACCAAGGTGTCTTGCTCACTGCAAGGCCCCTTGCCCTATCCTGGCAATGTCAAATGCCAGGTTATGTACTGTGTGTCTATCTGATACTGATAGAATAGCTTCTGACAAATCTAAATTATTAAATCATTTAGTTTACCCACCACAGCTTCAATTCCTTTATCTAATTTGTTGTTGGTCCATTAGTTGTTTAAGCAGGGGAAATTTCAGTCATAGACGACTGGTCTTCCTCATTCCACTGCTGGTCGATAGAAAGCCCGAGCCTACACTCGTACCGACCCAAGGGATATTTAACCTCCCATACCACATAGACATGGTATGAGAGCAACCGGCCTTTGATGACGCTGTAAGTTATACACAGTGGTGGAAATCCAAATTGGCAGAGCTGGGGGCATGGGGAATCGAACCGCTGACCCTCAGATTAGGAGTCTGACCTAGAAAAAAGTCTGACAGTCTAACCACTCCACCACAGAGAACGACATCTTAATGATTTTGAGTATCAGACAAGGTAGCTATGCATATAAAATGTATAAATCTTTGATTTAACTCCGCCTTACATTGAAAGTATGGGGAGCGGGCGCCCTACCGACTAGGCTATCGCGTCCTGCTTAGCACCAAGTGGGTATTTCCTGGAATCTGGTATTAAAGCACAAAGCAAATCGTTGCTTCTCCAGTTTCTCATCTTACCTCCTCTTTTCTTCATAAATCGCTGTAATGTTTCTTATTTCGTCATCTTTTAGTTCTGACCGCTTCTTTAAAAGTATTGATATTGGCCAATGGGGTCGGCTCTCGTGCTTTGTTGCCCAGAAGAGTCTTTTGTTTGGCGTTGGGATTTTGTAATTGTTGTCGCCATTGTTTATTTGTGTAATCTCCCACAAGCATCTGTACAGTTATTACGCAAAAATAAGTTCACTTTGAGTATAAGTCGAGGGGTATTTTTGAAGGAAATATCCGGAATTAGGCCTAACGTCGAGGTTCAGCGGCTCAAATCATTGTCGAAGGAGGGTGATATCGGGCAGTGTTCACTCTCAAAGGAGGACATTTACAACTATCTACACACCTAAGTTTTGTTGATTTTGTATAAAATAAATGTTAAAAAGATTGTAATCATTTTTTTTCGGGGGGTGGGCGGGGTATCGTACGCTATCCTTGCTAAAAACTGATCTTGCTGTTTTCGGTGTGTAAATGCGATTCATTGCCTTATTCCTCTATTATCGCCCAGCGGTGTCTTGTCAGAAAGGGCTCCTAAAGGGACTATCGCAAGTATAAGACAACCTCAGAATAGCAGATTTCTCTTCTGGTAAATTTCCTCGAATTATATTTCAGTATACACCGTAGCTCGTGTTCATATTCCTCTTTCTTATTATGTCTATTGCTAAACAAACATCGCTAGCTGTTTCCGAAATGGCAAAGTAACGGTCTTTCTTGATACAATTATATACCATGTAGAGCGCAAGCTAGCAGCATCCGTAAAGCGAGCACTGTGCTGCCGTCCAGCGGATGCTGGGTTAACTAATGCGGTGTGTGGGTTCGGAGACGCCAGGCCGAACCGTTGTGATTGTGGGTAAGATGTTCCTTCCCCATGGATACGCCAATACCCATGTTTCCCATTCCCATTCATTTTGCTCCACCCCTGTTCCTTTCCCATGGATGGAGACACCAATGTCACTCTCATCCCCTTACCGTTCCTTCTCCCCTATCTTTTTTCCTTCCCCATGGATACCCCATTGTAGTTCTATCCCCTGTCTGTCCCCTTCTCCCTATCCCTGTTCCTTCCCAGGTATCCTTTTTCCTTTGCTGTTCCTTGTTTCCTAGCTACTCCTGTATCGCTAGATGACATGGTTACCTCAGTTAATAACTCTAACAAACCCCCACGTGTTCTCTCTCCTCCTCCCAGTTCCCTGTTGTATTTTATTTAATTTTGTTATTGATACAGCATTTATTCTGCCCATAGTGCCTTCGAGGGTGCTTGTTTTTGTCGCTGGAGAGTTATGAAGCAGATTTCATAGATATATTTGTATTTTTGTTATGGTAGTTTCTATGCTAATTCTTCATGTCTCTTATTGTTTGTTCTTTTAGAAATTGTTTGTATTTATTAAGATCTTTTATCGATCTTGCCATTGGGGGTTGTTTGTTCCAGGCTTCGGCGGCCATAAGAAATGTACTCCTTTCATGGCTTACGTTTCCCCCCATGTATATTACGTCCCCATGGTCAAAGTATGGGGGGATCATGCCCTTATACATTTTAATTGACAAGCTCGCTGTCATGGAGTACCTTGCTGCAGTATCTCCCCAGTATTAACAGACTTCCACCCCCCCCCCTAATTCCCCAACTCAAAGTAACACCCATGCATCTCATTTCCATTCCGGAAGATTTGTTTGTTTTGTTTGTTTGTTTGTTGTTTTACATCCTAGCAACATCAGGATGGGTACTGACTTGTGACAGTGTGCACTTAGTGGAACTTTATAGTGCTGTCCCACTGGTAAACCAGGCCGCCAGCACCGTGACCCGATATCCCACTCAGTCACATTATCCTGACACTGAGCCAACCAGTCCTTGCCCTATCCTAATAATGCCGAGTGCAAGGCTAGGAAGCAACGATTATCAATTTTTAAATCATTGGTTTGACTCGACCAGGGTTCGAACCCACGACCCCATGATCTACCAGCACGGGAGCCGGATGCTCTAACTCATTCGGCCATCCCGTCTGGTCCCATTCCGGAAGATGTACCAAGCATCGACGCAGTGCACCTGAGGACGCAGACAGAGCACGTTCCTCTCAGTGTGACGGGGCGTGGTGGCTGAATCGGTAGAGCGTAGGCGTCGGGTGCGAGACATCAGGAGTTCAGTTCCCGGTCGAGCCCAACCAATGACTTATCAAATCGATTTTTGAAGAGTACATTCACCAAACCACGTAAACGCCAATCCCAAAAATGTAGTTTACATGAAAGATTTGTCCCTGAACATAATTTTAATTCTCACTAATTCCACTTTTTCATATAACCGTATGGTTATGATGAAATGAACAACAAATTTGGAATATATAAAAATTACTTTTAGTAGGTTTGATACCAATGTTTATCTCCATTTTTGGATCTATGTCTACGTGGTTTTGCACCTGAACTCTCCATCCGTCCCTTCCTGGCCTGGCACTCGGCATTATTAGGATGGGTCAAGCACTGGTTGGCTTAGTGTCAGGATAATGTGACTGAGTGGGATATTGGGTTATGGTGCCAGTGAAGCCGCATTCTAAAGTCACAATGAGTGCGCGCTGTCACAAGTCAGTACCCGTCCTGATATGAACTTAGATGTTGCCAGGATGCAAAACTCCAACACCCAACCAATCCTCTCAGTGAGGGATAATGGCAGACGGGATGCATCGTCAGTCAGAGTGCTGGCTTCCCGGGCAAAGCGTAGAGAATTCTCTTCCTAGCCTGGTCAAACCTCAAACCAATGACTTATAAATGTTATTTTATTGTCACTATGTAGTCTGGCGGTCAGCATTGATTGGATACGGGTATGACTGGTATTGCTCAGTATCAGGTTTAAGTCATTTGATTGACTCGACCAGGGTTCGAACCCCACGATCTACCAAAACGGGAGACAGACGCTCAACTCAATCGGCCACTCCGTCTGGTCTGGGGCCGAATTGGTGAGAATGCTGACTGGCTTGCTTTTCTTTGAGAGGGTGTGGGTTCAAATCCCCGCCGAGTCAAAGCAATAACGTCAGAATTGATACTTGTGACCACCTAGCCGTGTCCTCAGCAATGCTAGGATAGTTAACCAACCGGTTTTATCAGTAGCAGGCAGGGGCCTAGCTAGACCTTTAACGATGTGTACTCCTAATTTCGGCAGGGGGTTTAGGGGGCCGCTTAGGCTTAAGCTGGTGGATTTTACACATTTTAGACTTGAGTTTTCAACATTCCGGACTACTACATGCCACCCGTCCTGAGATGACCTTAGATGTTGCTAGGACAATGTAACTGAGTGTGATATTGGGTCTTGGTACCTGCAACGTGGTATTCCACTACAAAGTGGCCAGGAGTTCGCGCTGTCACAAGTGGGTACCCGTTGGCCACCTCTGGCCGATATTTTACCATAATAATCCCTATTCTGCTGCATGTTAATAGCATAATATTATAGACGTTGTCAGTATCTAAAACCTTAAAGCGCCAGTCACACCTCATCGGATTGGGGAAAACGGACAGAAAACTAAAAATGTCCGTTTTGTGTCCGTACAAGTTTTGAACATGCACAAAACTAAGAACGGATGCCGCCAGACTGACGTCTATAGTTCTTGTCCGGTTTGAGTTTGTTTAGTCTGCTTAATGTCCGTTGGCTATCCGTTCATGTCCATTTCATGTCTGTTTCATGTCCATTCGTAGACCCGATGTCGTAACACTTTGACACATTTTGACACATTTTGATGCTTATCACCACCGGACTAGACAATTCAGTCCATTGCTCAATCCGGCGAGGGCTGACTGGGCCTTCATACACGAACATCGCCTGGGAGACGAGGATCTCGAGGTAGCATAATGATATATAAATATAACGTAAGAACCACTAGACATGCAGGTAGATGCATTAAAATAGGTGCACATTGCATTGTATTGCATTTCTGCCATATATTTTTTTAATATGCATGTTATTTTGCTCATTACAAAGTCCCTTCATCATCATCAGCATCATCATTGTCATCAATTCCTTTATCGGGAGGTTCATTCGGGCACCACATATGACATTGCACCCAGTTTTCTCCTTTGTTCCCTCTTCTCCACTAACATCTGGGACTTGCTGAATGCCAGGCCCGTCCATTCTGTGATGTTGTATTCCACCTCTTCCTTTTGTCCGCCTTGTCTTCTTCGCCCTTTCACTGTGCATTGCAAGATGGCGTTAGCCAGACCTGATGAATGGGGAATATGGCCATACTACTGCAGTTTCCGTCGCTTTACAATTGTCAGGAGATCTTTATGTGGTCCACTTGCCCATTGAATCTTGGCACAGGTGTCTTCATTGTAGCATGGTCTTTGTAGAAGGTGCATACTATGTTGCCGTAGCACCTCATTTCCATTGTTTGCATTCTTCTTTGGAGCGTTGGATATATTTTAGGTGAAATTCATGGTGGAATCCGCATCTAAATGCAGGACAAGATCGACTCCAGCAATGATAGGTTCCATTAAATTGACTAAGTACTCCTTCTACTGGGCTACAAATGGTCAAGAAGTGCAGAGGAAAATTGAGTTGGGTTGATTTTTGTTAAACGGCCCTGTCACACTACGACGCTTCTCACCGGCGCACTGTCAGCGCGCAAAATATCTTCTATGTGTCGAGACACGTCCAACTTTTCGGCAGTTTGGGGAAAAAGATTGGCATCAACGCAGTGCATTATTCGCACGTGGCAAACACTAGTCGACGATTGAGGAAAAAAAAGAAAAAAGGTTTGGCGCGACGTGCTCATATGACCTTAGATGTTGGTAGGATGTAAAACAACAAAGCAACCATTTGGCGCAACATGTGGAGACGACCCTCATGCATGCGCCGCGACTGCCTAGCATTCGCATAACGTTATTCCAGCGCTGTCGACGTCCTTCTGACATCGCCATAATATTGGTAACCGCACGTTGAAGCGCGTTGTCGGTCATTCAGTTTTTTTGACATGTTGAAAACATTGAGCGACCAACTCCGCGCGCCGCCGTTCTCCGGTGACTGTCGACGTCCAAGATAGTGTACCGACGTGTACCAACGTTCGCATACCGTCCCCCTAACGTTTCCCAATGTTTCCCGACGTTTCGCCTAAAAAAGGACACACGTCGCCGCGCTTTGGAGAGAAACGTCATAGTGTGACAGGGGTAAAAGAACATAAATGTAGTAAGATGACTGCATAGCTCCTCAAAGAGGTGATTCTACCAGATAACAACCAGGGTTGCATTAAAGTTGCATAGTCTGATGGTTTTGAGTTTCTCTCGTCTTTCTTTAGATAAATACATTAGGTCGATTGTTATAATCCGCGTGACTTTACTATAAAGTAATTCATATTTGATTTGCTAACTTTTGAGATGTTTGAAGTGCAGACATGGACAATTAATTTTGGCAAGCAGGTCAAAACTTGACACCATAGACTTCAGCAGTAACTGGTTCTGTTAAATTGACTCAGTATTCCCTTCCATTTGGTGACACATCTTTTTATTTTATTGAGGCTGTATTTATACTGTCCATAGCATATAAGCCCGGGTACCCAGGCTTGTTTTCAATGCTGGCCAGTTGTAGCATTGGTGTTATCTTACCACACAGTGGCTGCTGATAAGGTATTTGATTGCCTGCATTTCAGTAGCAGATAGATAATTGGTTGGTATGGTTAATAGCCTATGTTAGTTGTTTTGGATTTTCTTGGTATATATGTATTTCTTTTTTCTACTCTTATTACTAAACTACCCTACTCCTATTTACATATCATAGGCTTGTGCATAGCCGTGTGGTGTGCTATCTGGCTACTTTTGGCATGGTTACCTTCCATTGGGCGTCCCGCTGGTGGGCCGTGACATATCACATGCCCCTTTGCAGTGCAGCTTAGTGGGGGTTTCCTAGCCTTATTTTGCACAGATATTTGTTGTATGTTTTTAGGTCAGGAATTTGTCATTCCTTTACTGTTTGGGGATTCCACACCTTGGCAGCCATTTCCAGTGTGCTTCTCTCATGAGCTTTTATTTGGCTTCTGGCCTGCTTTAGTAGTGGTGCATTATTTGCTCTAGTAGCCCTTTGTGGTTTTGTTAGGAGTTTACTGTCTTGACTATAGCTGTATGCTAATTTTTTCAGATGATATATATATATATGTGCTCTATAAACTATTATGGGAATATAAACGAGGACACTACCACTGATCAGTTCTCTTCTATATATTAGATATTACCTACTATCCTACTATCATAGGAGTTAGATCCTTTTTTTGTCCTGAAGATTTATACTACCTATTATGGATAGGTCTGAATAGACTCGTTTTCACCATTAGATAGTTTATTGATAGAAAACCAGAGATTATCCTTTTACCGACCCAAGAGATTTGTAACCTCCCACACCACATAGACATGATATAAGAGCAACTGGCCTTTGATTACACTGTAAGTTATACACAGCCGTGGAAATCCAAATTGGCAGAAATGGGGCATGGGGAATCGAACCACCCACCTTCAGATTAGGAGTCCCGCTTCTGCCGCTATGTTGCCACCTGTGAGTGGCTCCTGGACACCTTGATACCAGCTGTGTCTGGTCACTACCGCCTCCAGACCTGCTCCGGTGGTCAGATTTGTAATATATATATATATATTAATGGAATATATATATAAATGAATGATTCATATATGAATATATGAAGAGTTCAGGCAGAGAACGACTTAAAGGACATTCCAAAAATAGAGATAAATATTGGAATCAAACCTTCAACAAAGTTTGTTTATTTATATTCATACTTGTTTGTTCATTGCTTCATAGGTCTGTATGTGATCATATGAAAAGTGGAATTAGTAAGAATTAAAACTATATTCAGGTAAACATCTGTCGTGGGGGTGATGAAAATGGGAAATACTGTGCCTAGAGCGGGACTCGAACCCACATCTCTTTGCATTCCGGGCCAGTGTGCTAACCATTACACCACCTAGGCTCCCTGATATCAACACACTCCCCACGCCTACCTGTCTATGTGGTTACTTGCCTGAGAGGTCAGTGCAGACCACTACACTCGTCCCCCTGGAATTGTAAGTCTTGTAATGCTTACAGTTATATACATACAGGCAATGCACTAACACATACATACACAGGGTAGGTTCAACAACCATACAGCGCAAAGCTTGTACAGGATCCTGATCACGGCAACCAGTGTCATGGGGGTGATGAAAATGGGAAATACTGTGCCTAGAGCGGGACTCGAACCCACATCTCTTTGCATTCCGGGCCAGTGTGCTAACCATTACACCACCTAGGCTACCTGATATCAACACACTCCCCACGCCTACCTGTCTATGTGGTTACTTGCCTGAGAGGTCAGTGCAGACCACTACACATCTTTTACTTAAATTACATTTTTAGATTGGCGTTTACATGGTTTTGCACATGAACTCTTCATATATATATATATATATATATATATATATATATATATATATATATTTATATATATATATATATATATATATATATATGGGCTATTCTCAGAAACCGTGTACCACATTTTTGGTTTCCATGTTACATCGTTAATAATTTTGCCTTCTTTTTGGGGGATAGTACGTCAAATAGTTATTGTTGACTTTGTGTTCGAATTGTACATGTTACGAGAACATGGGTAATTGAATACGTATGACCGACGTCTCATTTCGAATGGATACAAACCATTAACTCTGCTATTTATTTATAGACTATGCTATTTATAGACTAAACCCAGCCGCTGGGCCGTCGCCACCACCTAACGTAAGAATTTAACACTAACAAACTAGCCGCCTTTTGAATCACTTTGGCCTTGACTGCAGTTCATTCAACATCTACTACTAAGCCCTTGGTTTTTAAGCCAACCCACCCATCCATACTGTTATGCTCGGTGGGGTCAAGTTCTGTAAGTCTTGAAATCATGACATTGAACTCTGATATGTAACAAAAAAGAAGAAAACAATAATAAATCCCAATATTAAAGTCCGTAGGTCTTGGCGTTGTTTCAAGTATGTCAGCAATACTACATGTATTTAATCTATCCCACAAAATGTATCCAAAATATCCTTATATGATTTTGTGCTGAAGTAAAAATAAGAAAATGTGCACATTGACGCCATACATCTCCACACATGTTTTCATCTTGTTTTCTTGTAAGAAACAATTCTCTTGTCTTAAGTGAAATCAACAAAAATCTTATTTCAATATATTGTGCATGTTAAAATGATGTTATGGATGTTTCTTAAAATGATGTTATGGACGGTTGTTACAGGGTTATTTTCAACAGCTTTCCCATTTCTATAAGATCAAAATCAAAAAGTGAAAAATAAAGGATTTCAAGCCTGACATATGCACAACATTTAAACATGGATATCTATATTGATTGTACTTTTACGTTTAAGGTTTTCTATTATTTGGAATATTTGAAAGTCACAAGAGTGGTACGCAGTTTCTGAGAATGACCCATATATAAATACATGGCAACATGGCAAGCTATGTGAAATTATATAATAGCGACTCTGAAACTGGATATACATAATCAAATCTAGGTGAGTTGTTGTGCTATAAAATGTTAAGGTTTCAGCGCACTCTGCAGCTTTATTCACATATTCAATTCAATTCTTCATTTCAGACTCAGGATTATGGTAGTTATATAATGTTGTCCATAGTAGGTAGATATATACATAAGTGTGAATAACATAGAAGTAATAGTATGAATACTACCATATTAACCAATGTTGGTCTACATACAGTAGTTTGTACCAATGTCTCCATATAAATCCGAGATCACTCTCTCCTATTTTCACAAGTCACTTTATTATAGCATTTTTCTGATTTGTTAACTCTAGTAATAGATTTGAATATTAGATTCCTGTTAACATCCTGGAAGGCTTGCAGATCAATATTTGCAAACAGCTGACTAGCACTGCGATACCTAGGTAGATGGAGTAATAACCTCATAATGTCATTATATGCTACATTCAGTTTTCTAATGCTATACATTCTATAGTTCCACCAAATCTGAGCAGTATACAAGGGAGTACAGAAAGTTCTAAATAAATGTACCTTGACATCACCTGTTCACAGACTATGGGAGAAGCCAATATGCAATAGCCCTCCACTGCCACATTCCTCCCCCTATTTCCTGGTCAATGCATAGAGAAGAAGATGACCACCACCCAGTGACCATATACACAAGTTGCCTCCCATTGTCCCCACCTCTGCCAATTTGCATTTCCACCACTGTGTATAACTTACGGCGTAAACAAAGGCCAGTTGCTCTCATACCATGTTTATGTGGCGTGAGAGCTTAATAATCACTAGGGTTGGTAGAAATGTATGCTCAGGCTTTCTATCGACAAAATGTCTAATGGTGAAAACAAGTCTATTCAGACTCATCCATGATAGGCAGTATAAATCTTAAAAGAAAAAGGTCTCTGCTGTGCATGCACCCTGCGTCACTTTGTAGAAAGGCACACTTTACTTGTTTCTTCATTTTTGTTTGGTTAAGATTTATTCATCAGAATATACACATTATTCAATGCTGATAGATTGATCTTCCAGCCATGTGCCTGGCAGATATTTACACTATTACTAGTATTAGCAAGCATGTGCAAATAGGCACTTACATCAATTATTATCCTTTGTCTTTAAATACTTCAATTCAGAGCATTCCAAGGTAGAACAACATATTTTCTATTAGGACTATAGTTGGTTAATGAGTTAGTGATCTCCAGGGTTAGATCTCGTGTACTGATTTTTTCTAACAGCTCTCCTCTGGTTTGGGGGCGAATGGGCGCAGTTGCCGAATCGGCAGAGCGTGGGCCTCGCTTGCGGGAAATTAAGTTTGATTCCAGTTGAGTCAAACCACTGAGTTATAAACCATATGAGATGTCCGAATGAGTTAGAGCGCCCGTCTCCCGTGTTGGTAGACCGTGGGATCGTTAGTCGAGTCAAACCAATGACTTAAAAATGTATACGTGTCGCTTCCTAGCCAGGTGCCAGGCATTATTAGGATAGAGCAAGGACTGGTTGGCTCAGTGTCAGGATAATGTGACTGAGTGGGATATCGGGTCATGGTGACAGCAGACTGGTCTCCCAATGGGACAGCACTATAAAGTCACCGTGAATGTACACTATCACAAGTCGATGCCCGTCCTCAGATACTTTAGATGTTGCCTGGATGAAAAACTCCAACAAATAACCAACCAGCGTCCTCTGGGGGGATAGGGTCTGTATTAGTGGATCTAATTACGGTAAGTAGTTGCATCACTTCCGGTCGTCAGCTGACAGGTACAAACAGCCCCACAGTCACTTCCTGTCACGTGACCATCGTCTCTAAACCAGCGTCTTAATCCATGCACATTCCTTGAACAAAACAGAGTGTCTTGGGAGGCTAGGAAAATGGGGAAATATTCCACCTAGAGCAGGATTCGAAACCACATGTCTTGCATTCCCGACTAGTGTGCTGACCATTACACCACCTAGGCTCCCCGATATATTCACCCTATCCACGGCTACCGGTCTATTTGGCTCCTTGCCTGAGAGATCAGTGGAGACTACTACGCTCGTCTGCCTGGAATTGTAAGTCTTTTAAATGGTTTAGTTCCGTAAGTTGTGGTGTTTTCTGTGGCAGAGTGGTTAGAGTATCTGACTTTTTTCTAGGTCAGACTCCTAATCTGAAGGTTGGTGGTTCTATTCCCCATGCCCTCACCTCTGCCAATTTGGATTTCCACCGCCGTGTATAACTTACAGCGTCATCAAAGGCCAGTTGCTCTCATACCATGTCTATGTGGTATGGGAGGTTAAAAACCCATTGGGTCGGTAAAAGTGTAGGCTCAGGATTTCTATCGACAAACTGTCTAATGGTGACAACAAGTCTATTCAGACTTATCCATGATGGGCAGTATAAATCTTCAAGGAAGCTGTTTTAATGCTTACAAATTACCTACATACAGGTAATGCATTTACCCATACATACACAGGGTAGGTCCAATGACCATACAGCATGTAGCTGATACGAAATTCAGGTCACGGCGCCCAGTGTCATGTGGGGATGATGAAAATTGGAAATATTCCACCTAGAGCAGGATTCGAACCTACATCTCTTGCATTCCCAGCTAGTGTGCTAACCATTACACCACCTAGCCTCCCTGGGATCATCACCCTATCCACCCCTAGCTGACTGCGTGGCTCCTTGCTCGTGAGGTCAGTGGTGACAGCTACAAGAGTAATCACGTCAGAATTTTCCAAATTGACGCGTCTGCTGAATATTACAATATGTGGCTGGGTCAGCCTCACGAAAATGGGCCAATTGGAGGAAGTTGTCGGCGTCGATCATTGGATGTCGGCGTCGATCGGTATAATTATAGTTTAGCATTGACAGAGGTGTTGGAAAGTCCTTAAATTTGTCCTGAATGTAAAGGTTGAGAAAATACAACAACCTTATTCGTTTCTAGGATAATTTAATATAAAACAAAGAAATGCACTACACTTTAAGAATTGCGATGCCAACATCTGGTAAAGTTGTCGGCATCGATCATTGGATGTTGGCGTTGATCGGCGTTGATATCCTGAATGTAAAGGTCGAGAAAATACAACCTTATTTGTTTCTAGGATAATTTAATATGAAACAAAGAAATGCACTACACTTTTAAGAATTGCGACACTGACATCTTCAATTGACCACCGATTAGCCCATTTTCGTGAGGCTGACTCGGCTACTATTTTGAGGAAGAATTGGATTTTAGAGGGATTCTGTTTGTTGTTGCTATCAGTGGCTTACAGTCGCGATTCAGCCAATTAGTGGACAGCTGCAAAATTAAACAGTGTTTTCCTAGATTACCGGAAGCTGTGCAGGAATAGATGCCCTATACTTGGTCACCTATGACAACATTAATTAGAGGGTGTCCTGTTATTAATGATGTATAGTATAACCCCGTTAAACCGGACTTGAAGGGACCTTAGAAATTTGTTGGGATTAACCGATCATTGGTTTAACCGAGCTATGGCTTCGATTTTGACTTGGCTTTGGCAAAAATGCGGGTGCATTATGAATGTAATATACAATGTATGTGGACACTTTGATTATTGTTTTTTATGTAAGCTTGGTTAAACCAAACGATCGGTTAATCCAAACTTGTTTCGGCAGCCCAGCAAAATACTACCATTTATCATACAAAAAAGTTGGGGGGTCTCAGATGACCTTATAACCACATGAAAGTTTGGTTTAACCATACTGGAAGTGGCCTGGGGTCCGACAATTTTGTTTGGATTAACCGATAGCTTGGATTAACCAAGTTTGGTTTAACCAACCATTGTGTTACATGCTGCAAATTGTGTATTCAACAGTTATTACCTTATTATATGTACCTTTTGTGTAAATAACCCTTAATTGGAATATGGCTTGAAGACCAGTGCTTCGGCACTGACAAAAGACTTATTCAGCAGAATAAACATATTTACCACACACAAAACACTGAGAACGAGGTATACATGTGCTACAGTATTCAAGGAAAATGTAAGGTACTAGGTATGTAATGGGCATTGAAAGAGTGATGGGAATGGGCTTGGTGTGCTGGGCCGTGCAGTGCATTTGAGCCCATTTGTATGTATGTATGTATGTATGTGCAGACGTCAGGGCAAGGGTGGCCTTTAGAATACGTGTAACTGTGTAGGGATCTGACAGGCGTGTTGTATTTTTAGTAAGTTTGTTAATTCAAGGACACTTGTGGACCGTCTTGTCTTCACTGGGAGTGTATTCCATAATGTACCTCCTCTGTGAATCGGTGCTTTAGAATGATAACTATATTAGATGGATTGTTCTAGTGTATTATATTTTAGTTTGAAGTACCTTTGATTAAAAGTGGTTAATGTTTTAGATATTTGAAGTGTACACCATCCGGAATTAATTCGCTTAACGAGACACCAAGTTTGAGGCTGTAATATGAGTTTGAAAATAACATGACGTTTATTTCTGATAAAAACAAGTGCGTACTTCGAGGAAGTGAGCAATACTTGGATAAGTATAGGGCAAGTTGGCCACAGGGCCTTCCTTAATCTAGCGACGAGATGGCTTGAGCTCCCACCGACAAGTGAGCATGAGGTGACTGCAGCTACCGCCAACCTGCGCGCTCCAGGTGTCTCGTTAGCGAATTAATCATGTTAGCTGGGCCAACATTACCAATTTTGGCATGCTTGTCAAAATGGACACCATCGGTTTAAGCGATAACATGTGCGGTTAAATTGACGCGTAGTATCCCCTGCTATGCAGCAAAGAAAAGTTTAATAAGTGCATCAGTATCTAAGTTAGATAAGTAGGCTTGAATTTAGGCATGCATTTAATTTTTAAAGTGAAGCTATTGGGGGTGATGTATATATATAAATTGTGTTTGTTTAGATTTTTTGTAACAAGTTATTTATTCTGTCCATAGCTTATAATCTCCTTTCAATGCTGGGCAGCTGTGATTTTGTTTGTCTGGTCCTGCACTCAGGAGTGTTTACCTGGTCTTGCTCGGGCTAACCGCTTGGAGCGTTGGGTGTTAGTAGTTTCTATATTAGTTTGTTTGTATTTTTCAAAGTTTTCTTTCCTAATATGAGTATGATAGCTTAGCCTACTATGTACATCTACCCGGGTGACATACAGGCCTGCAGGACAGGATCCCGTACTTAGATAGTGCACCAGTGTGCTAGAACACACCCGGACCCTTCAGGACTGCAGCTAGGTGCGATGGTTGTGTTGTATGCTGAGCCATTTTGTATTTCAGGGTGAATCCGATGCTTTACCATGGCCTGCCCTGTTCATATATATATATACATACTATGTACATTATTATGTGGATATAAATAACGGCAGCCCCTTATAGTTTCTGCCTAGCCACCTTAACCTCCATATTATTCAATAAACCGGACGGGATGGCCGAATGATTTGAGCGTCCATCTCCTGTTTTGGGATATTGGGGGACCGAACCCATGAGTGTGTGGGTTTGAATACTGGTGGAGGAAAACCAATGACTTAAATATGTATACTTGTTGCTTGCTAGCCAGGTGCTCAGCAATATTAGGATATGGCAAGGACTAGTTGGCTCAGTGTCAGGGTAATATGACTGAGTGGGATTTCAGGTCATGGTGCTGGCAGCCTGGTCTCCCAGTGGGGCAGCACTATAAAGTTGCCATGAGCGTGCACTGTCACAAAGTGGGTAGATATCATGATATGACCTTAGATGTTGCTAGGATGTAAAACAACAACAAACAAAACGAATGTTATTCACTGCGGATGGGGCATTCTCTCCTCCCGGGGCGGTGTTGGCTACACCGTGAGCCAAACCGTCACTCTGCTCACTTTCAAAACTTCGCATATTTATATGTAATCAGATATTGTCATCAGCAGCTAATAAAGTGTGAAGGAAAGGTATGTAACGTGCCTGATTCTCTCAAAATCTAAAAATAGGCATTGCAACAAGTATGCAATCAAGCCACTGACTGCAGTTTACATTTCTGTCCACAGGTGGCGCACGCGGCGTTATTGCATCACCGGAAGTTGACAAAGGTAAGTGTGCACCACGTGACAACCCGATATTCTAACCAGTGGAAGGAAGAAGAACTAAACTCTGCGAGTTATGTCTGATTGTATGCATGGTCTGTGGACAAGGTTTGATAAAGGATGTCCACCACCAGCACACCCCTGGTGGCAGCAGAAAGAACTAATATTGTCGGTCAGAGGTCACTCAGTATAAAACATACTCTGTGGAAAATGTTTTATAGGGGATTTCTACTGCCAACCACCCCTCTGGATGAACTAATATGGGTAACAACTCACTGAGTAACATACTCGATGGAAAAGGTCTAGAGAGTATTGTATATGCCTCATCTTCCCTCTGACGGTAGCGGCAGGAACTAGTGGTTCAGGTAGCAGCTCCTTGTGCAGCAGGCTATGTGGAAATGGTAAAATATACAATTTCCACAATTGAGCAACGCGAGACCCACTTACATTATAATGGCATTTATTATTAAGTTTAGAAATTTAACAATAGTGACATTTCAATTCAAGATCAGTTATGGCAAAGAGAACAGATGCTTAACCCTATACCATTCCAATAGTTGAGTGGGTGAGATGGCTCTAAAAACTGGGCTGCATGTTGATGCGTCTTGTCCGCTTAAGGCAGTGCAGATGAATTATCTTTAATGTACAAGTTTAGGGCAGTTATGAGGTCAGTGAGATTATTCTGCTAGGCTGCGAGCAGGCTAGAATAATGTTGTAGTAAAAGAGTTTAGATATAGGTGGCGCCAAGGTTCGCTGGTGAATTACAATGGGTGATGAGACATATCAATAAGAAGTGATTAAGTACAATACCACTTTGATTTGTCAATTGCTCGGGTGTCAATTCAATCAATCAATAGTTCCATCCTCTAGTCGAGGGTTGGATGCAATGGTTCTCCATTTGATCCGATGTTGTGCTGTTCTGATAGACTGTGAATAATTCAAGCCTGTCCACTGTGAAATATTTGTAAACCATGATGTTCTTGGTCTCCCTCTCCCTCTGCTGCCATTCACCTTCCCTTCCAACAATGTACGGTAAATTGAACTCTGATGAATGATGTGGCCAAAATAAATAAGTTTCTTTGTCTGTATAGTGGCAAACAAGCTTTTCTTATTTTTAATTTTTCTGAGAACTTCTTTGTTGGTGATCTTCTTTGTCCGTGATATTTTCATCATCCTTCGATAAGTCCACATCTCAAATGCTGCTAAACATTTGTACATTTTCTTAGAGATTGTCCATGTCTCTGCCCCATACATTAGAGTAGACCACACATAACACTGAAGAATATGCTTCCTTGTTTGTATTAATATCTTACTTGATGTTAACACTCTATACATTTTGGAGAATGTTGTTCGGGCTATTGTTATCCTTCTTTTAATTTCTTCCTCACATCTCCCATCATTTGTAATCTTTTGTCCGAGATATATGAATTCGGATACTTGTTCTATGTTTGTGCCATCTATGGTTATATTGACATTTGGTTTATCTGTCTTTTTACTTATAACCATTGTGTTGGTCTTCCTGGCATTCATCTTCATGTTGAATAGTATTCCAGCTTTATTGATTCTGTTCACTATATCTTGTAGGTTTTTCTCACTGTCTGCTAGTATTACACTGTCATCGGCATATCTAAGATTGTTGACGTTCATGCCACCTATTGTCACTCCCTTGCAATCTTCAATGTCAATTATGTTGTCAATATTAAAAGTTAAATTCAATGTGTTGTTGTTGTAATTGAACGACATGAGACCAGTACTTTATATAGCGGCATTTATTTTCTTTCAGTTTGTTGCAGTTTCTGAGTCATAATATTGAGATTTAATATTTGAGGTTCTTACAGTCGTTGGGTTGGGTGCGACGGTGAATTTGGGCTAGAGAAGTACATGTCCGATTGATTGAAACGCTCTGATCAAAGTAAATTTGGAAATTCTACTACGTCGCAATGTGTTATGAGAATTACGCTAGGTGGCACATCGAGTGGCAGCCATTTATTTAGTTAGCTGAGACATTGGTAGGGGGTGACAAGGATTGCATCCATAGATACTGACTATGGTGGTCTAGCGCACTCAATTACCCATGAATTTGCATAAGGGGCCTGCAGATGTGGTCAGTCAATGAGGCTGTTGCAGATTGACCAGATTGACCAGGAAATGAAGTCGAGTCATGGGCTCCGGATTATGCTGTGATATGATTGGTTGTTTTGTGTGGAGGTGTTATTAGAGTTGGTTGGCATCGGGTGGAGGAGGGTGTAGAGTGTGTATGTGGCAGCCCTCCCTCCAGCCCCCCCACTCACTGCTGCTTGGTTGCCATGGACCTACCCCCCCCCCCCTTGCTCCCGCCCCGCCCTCGCTGGCAGGGCGGGGGGGGGGGGGGGGTGAGGGTGAGGGGGGACGTGTCAGCTTCGCGGTCCCTGCGACCAGCAATGGACACAAATGAGGGTCCCCACTCATTCCAGACAATTTTGGCAAGCACATAGAAACTGACATCGTGGTGTAATATCTGCGAGGCTCGGCCATCAGAGCCCCGGCTACCACTGCTCTCCCCAGGTGCGTTCTGACAAATGTCTGTCAGTTCCCACCTGATGTCCCTCTCAACAAACTCATAAGGAAGAAAGGGAATACAGGTCATGCAAGATTGACAGTGAAGAAGTTGTGCTTTATTGGCATCAACTCCTGTTCACCTACTAGCGACCTATCACCATCACTCCTTACCAACTGCCCACACAAATCCTCATGGCTCTTGCTAGTGTGTATAAGAATCAGTGCCTACAGCCCATTGAACCTGAGTCCTATGGTTGTTGCACACAGCTCAGCGCCTTTTGAATAGCTGCTGCTAGTTTGTGTGTAGAAAGTGGAGCCTCAGACAGAGTGTCTGGGGTCCCGGAAAAGAGAAGAGTGCCTCCTGCTAGAGTGCCTAGCCAAGAGTCCTAGAGTGGCGTCTGTGTGTCAGGTATAAGGAATGCAGGTGACTGGGCTCCCACAGCCAGCCAATCAGACACCCACTCCAGCCTGGGGCGCAATGCCCTAATAGGGGGCAGCTGTCATTCAACCCCCAGCTGCAGGTGGTGTCCATAATGTATGCAGGATGGCTGTGTGTGCTTGCCCATCGGCCTCATGGTAACAGGTAGTTGCAGACAGTTGCAATAAACATATATTAAAAATGTCCTTCCCCTCCACTTGCACTGTTTCTGGTGCATGGATGGGAACATATCACTAAACATTAACTGTCTCTTAAATATGAACATCACATCGCAATCTCTGGCACTATGTGTTATCACATTTTCCACATAGTCTCTTATGTCACACAGCGAGTGGGGCACCCATTGCTTCTCTGTTACATAACCCTGGTCTCCACTACATCACCCGAGAATAGTAATGCTCTGTGCCAATATATCAATCTGAACCGAAAATCTGTATATTTTGACAGTAGGCTTCACTAGTAACATGTTCTATTAACTTGACATATTACTGCTCTTCTCTGCTAAATAAGTGTACTGGTATCTAAATTGGATATATGTCAAATTCAATCTAGATAAGTGTTTTCATTTTGAAAATTTGATGTTTTCATCGGATTATGCAAAATTAATAATTACATTTTGGTGGAAAATAATGTCTATTCCTGAGAATAATATATTTGTCACTAATGAAGTACTGGTCTTCGGGCTATAAACACTTTTACTAAGCTATAGGAATAGTATTCCTGATGACTAAGCTAATTAATGAGAATGTGAAGACTTCAGGTGCAAAACCATGTAAATCCAAAAATGGAGACAAACATTGGAATCAAACCCTGACAAACTTATTTTTGGTATATTCCTTCTCTTTTGTTCATTACTCCATAACCATGGGATCATACGAAAAAATAGAATTAGTGAGAATTACAATTATTTTCAAGTAAGAATTGTATTTAAACTATATTTTTGGATTGGAGTTTACATGGTTTTGAGCTTGAACTCTTCATGTGAATGAGACGGGGTGGCCGAATGACTAGAGAATCCATCTCCTGTTTTGGGAGATCGGGAGATCTGAGCCCATGAGTTTGTGGGTTCGAATCCTGGTCGAGTCAAACCAATGATTGATACTTCTCACTTCCTATCCTGGCGCTTGGCATTATTAGGATAGGGCAAGGACTGGTTGGCTCAGTGTCAGGATAAGGTGAGTGAGTGAGATATCAGGTCACAGTGCTGGCAGGCTGGTTTCCCAGTGGGGCAGCACTATAAAGTTGCCATGAGAGCACACTGTCACAAGTCGGTACCCAACCTGATATGACCTTAGGTGTTGCTAGTACGTAACACAACAACAAACAAACAAACCAATTGAAGTATTTTGTCTACTGTTCTCATGCTTGTAAATGGCAAGGACTGAATGGGTAAAAGTTCAGGCCTTCTGTGTGGAAGTTCGGGAATTCAAATCCCAGCTCAGTCAAACCAAAGACTTACCCAATGTATTCTCATCGCTATATAGCCTGGCACTCAGTATTACTTGAATAGGACAAGGACTGGTTGGTTTAATATCAAGATAATGCAACTGTATGGGAAATTGGGTCATGCTGCCAGCACCCTGATCGTCCAGTGCGACATCACTATGAACTCACCATGAGTGTGCACTGCCACAAGTCTGTAGTTGTCGGGATATGACCGAAAATGTTGCTAAGATGTAAAGCCACAACAAAGCCACAACAAACCGGATCGACAGCTATTGTGAGCAATCGGCAAAAACACTGCTGCTAAATGCTAAAAGAATTCTAGTTGGCCAGAAACAACCCCAACCTGACCTAAATACAATGGCAAAGAAAATATAGGACTTGGAATCATCCATCTAAGCAAAAATATCTAAGTCGATGGAAGAGACGCTACCTACTCTAATAAAGCAATGCTTCGGCGAACTGAAGACAGACGTAAACGCGTCCGTAAAAAAAAACAAAAAAAAACTCTGGTCTGATGTAGCTCAAAGCAACATGACCGGGGAACAAAAAGAGATGTGTTCCATTGTCAAATCCAGCCGCATAGAGGCAGTTGTGAAAAAAGCCATTGTGGCTCAAAAAGTCCCAGCGGAAGCGACAACAAAAAATCACCAAGAGAGGGCCATGAATGTAATCATTCACAGGGCACTCGAAAAATCAGCAGTGAATCAACAGCCAGGAAAACCCATGATCTAGGGTTGGTAGATGATTTGCTACAAGCCATCGGCATAGAAGCATGGCCGAAAAATGTATTCCGACTCTGCCAATACAAGGAGGGTCAGAAATTAAACAGACTTCTCAAAGCTATATTTGACTAAGTCGAAACACAGGAGTCTGCTATGAGCAACTTGAACAAACTCAAGGATGCTCCCGATAAAGTAAAGAACTTAGGAGTATGTTACGATCTCGACAAAGAAGATCGTGCAATCTGCTAAGGAAAAAACTGATCGGTCAAAAAACTGAATATACAAGGTCTGGGGTCCTCCGTGGAACATAAAAGAGTTAAAAATAAGGAAGCAAGGTCTGGCAAAATAGATCATAGAATAGTCTATAAAGTAAACACAATAAAAACCTTAGAAGTTATGTGCGCCAACATAGATGTCTTAACTAGCACTAACAAGTCATTACTGGAAGTTGAAATCAGTTCTTTGACACCTGACATTATATGCATCAACAAAGTATGTCCAAAAAATAGTTTATACAAGATCAGTAAATTATGCTTGGAAAGAAAGGGATATTATCTACTTACCAACTCATTAGAGAAAAGAGGTACAATAATGTATGTAACAAATCATTTGATAGCAACTCATTTCACACCAAAAACCGATTTTGAAGAATCAATTTGATACAAAATTCTTACTGATGGAGTCATAACCATCTTAGGATGTATTTACCATAGCCCATCTACGAGTGTGCAAAACAATTATGCTCTTCTAGAATTAGTCAATGAGATAAAAGAAATGAAACATGATAACCTGGATATCATTGTGGATTTTAACTTAAAAGAAATCGACTGGGCCACTGGCATCTTATATTGCCGTGATGACCATTATGCACAGAATATTGTTGACCACCTAAATGACTGTTTCCTGCACCAATTTATTCAGGAACCAACCAGGTTCTGAGGAAACGAGACCCCAAATCCCTTGGACTGTGTGATTACCAATAAGGATTATCTCATAGATAACAGCAGGATAGGTGCCCCAATTGGAAAGAGTGACCATGCTGTCATATCCTTCAAAATTGATGTTGAAACAGAAAAAGAGACCATCCCACTAAAATACTCATATTATAGAGGGGATTACCATGCCATGAGTAATGATATCATGTCCCAAGACTTGCTAAATCAATTTAAGGAAAATAATGTGCAAGATTGCTGGGACCTGTTTCAAAATGTGTTATCAGGCGCTATCAAAAGGCACGTACCACTAACAAATTAACAACCAGGAAACAACCTCCTTGGTACTCCAGAGATATTACCACTGCCAGAAAATTGAAAAACAAAGCATGGAATGTCTACTTCAAGAATAAGGCATTGGAAAATTGGGGAAAATACACTATCGCTAGGAATGCCGCAAATGACATTGTCAGTGGACACAAAGAGACTTTTGAGGACAAAATTGTCCAAGACATTAAAAATAACCCAACAAATTTCTGGAGTTATGCTTCGCATAAATAAAAAATGGCAATGGCATACCAGCTCTAGCCAATAGTGATGACGAATTAATCATATACAATGAAGGCAAAGCTGAACTACTCAATTACTTCTTCGTCAGTGTATTTACCAATGAAAATATGGATAATATCCCGCCCTCTCCAAATTCAGGAGTCACAGAATTCATCAGTGACATTGATATAACAGACAGTAAAGTAGAAAAATGAATTGAAAAACTAAATGTCTCCAAGGCACCTAGGCCAGATGGCATCCATGCAACAATCATCAAAGAGTGTTTTGAACAAATTGGACCCATTTTAACGTCTCTATTCCGTAAAATCCTATTTGAAAGGAAAATACCCAAACAATGGAACGATGCTGACGTCAAGCCCCTGCATAAATAGGGATCAAAATGCCTGGCATCAAATTATAGATCTCAACCTAACTATGCTGTAAAATGCTAGAAAGAATAATCCGAGATCGTGTCCTAGAATACTTGGCAAAACTAGGATTGATATCTCTAGACCAACATGGATTCACTGGAGGCAAATATTGCCTGATACAGCTACTAGAAGTGATGGAAATTTGGACTGACTGGCTGGATCATGGCCTGGCATGGGACACAATCTATCTGGACTTCTCTAAAGCCTTTTATACTGTGGCCCGCAAGAGACTATTAAACAAAATCAAAGCTCGAGGAATATATGGATCAATTTTAGAATGGATACAGGACTTCCTGTCTGAGAAAAAGCAAAGGGTAGTCGTAGGTAATACAAAATCTTCCTTTAAGAATGTCACCTCAGGAATGCCTCCGGGAAGTGTGCTGGGACCAATATTATTTATAATATTTAGAAATGACCTGCCAGGCAGTTTCTCATCAAACCTAACAATATTTGTGGATGACACAAATGTCTTTCGAGCAATAAAAGATGTAAGGGATAAAGATCTCTTGCAAGAGGATATTCTGAAACTTGCACACTGGTCCCAGAAATGGCAATTTCCCTTCAAAGAAAAGAAGTGCAAAATGATTCATTATGGGAAAAATAATCCTCATTATGCCTGTTGTATGACAAAAACTGTCCTGCAACAAGATAACTATGAAAAGGAGTTGGGTGTAACCTTTGACTCCCAACCCTCCTTTCAGAAACACATGAGGACTATCATCTCAAATGCTAACCAGAGAGTAGGAATAATTAAAAGAACTTTCCATCGTCTCAACAAGAACAACTTTCTCATTCTATTTAAATCTCTTGTTAGGCCAATTTTGGAATACTCTCCACAAATGTGGAGCCCAGTTTTTCGGAAAGATATTCTGGAGATTGGAAAGGTTCAGAGTCATGCAACAAAGTTAGTTGCAGTTATAAAGGACTTACCCTATGAACAAAGGCTTAGGAATTGAAACTTCCTACCCTTTCCTACACAAGGAAAAGAAGTGACATAATTGAACTATTTAAAATTATGAAAGGTTTTGATGAAATAGATATGAAGTAATTTTTCACCTTGAAGAAAAGAGAATGCAATCGGGCCATACTCTCAAACTAGAGCTATTTCAAAGTTAAGGCAACACAGTTTCTCAAACAGGATTTTAAATATATGGAACAGTCTCCCACAAAATCTTATTGATGCCGAGTCAATAAATTCATTCAAGAATATATTAGAAAAATCATGGCCTGATGATCCAGGGAAATTTGACCCCTTATTCACCACATGATACTAATTAGTGAAATTTCCGATTTCTCATGGGCTCAATAGCCCATGAGGAAAGCTCATATTTCTCTAGGGCAAATCAGTGGGGTGGCACGTTCATGTTGTGTATTCCTTGTGTTGCTTATTTACTTGCACTCAACCAAAAATGAGAGACAAATAAGTTTTCAAACTTCCTGTTTACCATTTTGTTATTTTGCTATTTCGTTTGACTCGATCGGGAACTCTCCATCTCACACACGGGAGACCCGCGCTTTACCGATTCCACCACGGCGTCCGTTGTGTGCACGAGTGTCTAAGCTATTATTATTCAAAAGGGTATTTATTCCTTGTTTGTTTGGTATATAAATCATATTAATATGATAGAATATAAGCACATGGCCATATACTAAACTCACCCGCCCCCTTCTCATTCGCAATAATTTGAATACAAATGCAATTCAAAGCTAGTAATTTGTAAAGGTTTTTTTTGGTTAGTGGGTTGTTAGTTTTACGTCCTGGCAACATCTAAGGTCATATCAGGATGGATACCACTTTTTGGCAGTGTGCACTTATAGCGATTTTATAGTGCTGCCCCACTGGGAAATCAGGCTGCCAGCACCATGACATGATATCCCACTCAGTCACATTATCCAAGTGAGTGTTTTGGTTTTGAAGCTTTCATCGGACTGGGCAACTTTAACAGAGCCACTGGAGCACTGTGGAGGCAGTGCTATCTATCACGTGACCTGCATCAGCAGGCCACCTCCTCCCAAATAATGAGCTGTGGCTAGACAAGCATAGTAATTGATGCCTGCCCTGTTTGTCTTATGAGAATCTGGCATTTCATCGAAGCGAAGCCCAGCCATGATAGTTGAGAGAGAATAAAAACCAAATAAAGAGAATAGGTTCTGTTGATTGTTATTTCTTATGTCTAGTTATTCTATGTGTCTCCATCAATTCATCGACCAGATGGGATGGCCAAATAAGTTGAGTGTCCATCTCCCATTTTGGTAGATTGCAAGATTTTAACAGGTTGCATGGTCTCCCGGTGGGGCAGCACAATAAAGTTGCCACAAGGGTGCACTGTCACAAGTCGGTACTCGTCCTAGTATGGCCCTAATGTGACCCTACATGTTGCCAGGACGTACACCTCCAAGAAGCAACCAACCAGCCACTCATCAGATTTATGTTATCAATACCAACATCTCATCTGTCAGAGCTGATGTAATGAGCGTGTTTAGTTTTTTGTTAGTCTTCGATATGGTTGCTATTCTTAGGATGCGGATGCTGCCAACATAGCATGATAGACAGAACTCTCCATTGTCTGGGCTGTGGAGCGCTAACATGAGGGATCGGTCTCACTAGCAGAAGCAGCAGCACACCATCTTCCGCTTTTGCTTGGTGATAAAATATATAAGTATATGAAGAGTTCATCCACAAAACCATATAAACGGCAATCCAAAAATTTAGTTTAAATGAAAGATTTGTCCCTGAAAATAATTGTAATTCTAGCTAATTCCACATAGTTATGCTGCAATGAACAAAAAAGTAGGAATATAACAAAATTTACTTGTTGTAGGTTAGATTCCAATGTTTATCTCCATTTTTGGATCTGCGTTTACGTTGTTTTTGCACCTGAACTCTTCATTTGTTATTTGCATATGGATGAATGGCAATGTCTTATTTCATCGCTCTGTAAACCCCAAAACTGGAAGCGAGGACACAAACATTGGAGTGGCATGTCCGATCTTTAATCCCCGGAGAGGTCAACTGGTGTTCATGGTTTGGCGGGGAGGCATGTGTTGCGGGCGCTTAAATACCCCGTCCTAGTGAGGAGGGCTAGTGAGGAGGGCTAGTCACCTAACTGCAAATAGTTGAACGGTGATCATCGATAAACAGGTGACAAATGCCCTGCCCTAACGCTCCATAGTCATGGCTAGGCTCGCGCCATAGGGTAATTCTGCAGTGTACATCTTATCTCTCCTCACTATCGACACTTCTCGCTAACTGCTATTTACATTCAATTGTATCCTGCAACATGGAAATGAAATTTGTGTTTGTTTCTGTGATGAATTTATTTACCCTGCTCATAATGGATAAGTGTGTTGACACTTATTTTCACCGATGAGTGGGACTAGTCAAATTTGATTCAAATCTATGGAAATTTGTTTTAGTAATAATTTAGGTTGTCTTGCTTCTTGTTTATGGTTTGTAACTGCTTGTGGATTGAAAACAGTTTTCCAGCTTTCACTATACTTTGTGTTAATCCAGTTAAACATCATCTCTTTTTCTAGGTTACATTATTGAATTGAATTGAATTGAATTGAATTGATTGACCTGTTTAATGCGGTTGTTGAATGGGCTGAGGGTGACGGCCATGAATGATGGAGCTATATGACAATCCCATATCATGGGTTTGTGACATGGGTATGTTGCATGGGCCTTTCTGATGGGCCTGATTGATACATCTGTATGATAGGTCTATGGGATGGGCCTGTATGGTCTACCCATTGACTGAGGTTGTATGAAGGGTCTGTATTAGGGACTTGCTGGTTGTTCTTTTATATCCTAGCAACATATAAGAGCATACCAGGATGGCTACGAACTTGTGACAGTGTGTACTAATGGCGATTTTATAGTGCTGCCCCACTGGGAAACCACATTGCCAGAACCATGACTTGATATCCCATGCAGTCACATTTTCCCGCTACTGCGCTAACCAGTCTTTGTCGTATACTATTACTGCCAAGCTCCACTCTAGCTAGTGACAGGTATAAATTATCTAAGTCATTGATTTCACTCGGGCTGGATTCGAACTCTCGAGCTTCAGCATGGGAGGCCTACGCTCTACCGATTTGGCCACCGCATCCGGTCTGAATGATGCTCGATGGATTAAAGCTGCATGATGGGTCTATGAGATAAACCATTATGGGATGGATGTGTGGCTATGCAGGGTATGCAGGTATAGCAATACCTCAGGGAGTTTGACGCCCCTGCCCTGCAGAGTTGTAAACCACTGCCTTGTGGTACAGGTTATTGACAGAACCGAAGGCTAAGGGGGCAACCCACAAACAGAAAACCAGGTCACTGTGGCAGCATCAAGGGCGATTGATGTATGGATCTCCCGACCAGCCATTGCAGGGACAAATAGTTTTGCACCTGTCTGCACATGTTCTTGCCGGTGTGAAACTTCTATTTTCTCCCTGAGAGAGTGCCGCTGGTAAATTGCAAAAGCCAGCAGCACTTCAACACTTTGGCAGGCAGCTTTCATGAAATGTTTTTAAAAACCTGAAGACTGACTCATGGACATCACTCTCACAGCAGATAGCTAAATGGAGAACAGCAGTCAAGTAATGAAAGCAGTCTTTGTCGCATCGTGACCGACAGCATGATGATGATGATGATGTGTGGCTATCATGGGTCAATGATGGATGAACCTGTCGAATTGACCTCCAGATTGACCAGAAACGAAATGCTTCAGCTCCGTCAATTTACTAATCAGGCAAGTCAAAACAACCCACCTCAGGCTTTCCTAATATCAATATTCATTGAATTTTCTGAAATGTTGATAATAATTCCCACCCTCCAGTGTTTTCCATTCCAATTCCTGGTAACTTCATCACTTCGATCAAATCGATATGGGACTGAGCCAGCTAGCTAGTTAGTGTTTTGCAGTTATTTTAATCTGTCTTGGCATTTGTTAAGCTAATTTCTGATGTCCCCAGCTGTAAAAGCTAACTTTAGAAAAGCCAAAGTAATTCTATAAACACTGCCTCAAACTTTATTGTGAAGTGAGCCGATTGGGTGACACAAGATTATTAATATTCGCTTATGGTTTGCGCCCTATGCATTCATCATGGTGTCGATGGGAGGCATCAACATTCCATAGCATTCACTTTTGGTTTGTGCAATATGCATTCATCGTGGTGTTGATGGAGAGCCTCAACATGCCATAACATTAACTCTTGGTTTGCGCAATACGCATTCATCGCGGTGTGGATGGAGAGCCTCAACATGCCATTACATTAACTCTTGGTTTGCGCAATACGCATTCATCACGGTGTCGATGGAGAGCCTCGCCCTCCCATATTGCGCAATACCGTCCAATATACAGTAAGTCATATTTCTCTTTATCGATCCTTGGGATCTGTGAGACTGTGTAATGTGCAAACAACTTTTCACTGCGCAAACTGTCTTTGTCTCATTTGACTGCCGCTCTGTGCTATGTGCTATGTGAGGACACGATCGGTATAGACACAGACTTTTCCATTGAAGGTGGGTAGTACTGTATATGCAGTGAACATATCAATGCATAATAATGGGACATGGAAGCAATTATTGCATCATGCATGGTCACTGTCTGCTGTATAGCATTCACTTCAAAAGTATGTGAGTAGTGGCGCCACCTGTGGTTGGTGAGGTAACTACTCTGTGAGAATTCTATCTTACTACTCACTCACTACAAAAATGTGTATAATAATGAATCTATTCAGCAATTAAATTGACTCACACAAACGGGGTCTTATTTGTTATGGATTGTATAAATTTATTATAAGTGTATTATTAATTATGTGTATAATAATGAATCTCTTCAGCAAGTAAATTGACTCACACAAACGGGGTCTTATTTGTCATGGAATGTATCAATTTATTATATGTGTATTATTAATTATGTAATTGTCTTGTAATTCTAATTGAACAGTTCAGGCGCAAAAGAACGTATCCGCCAATCCAAAAATGTAGTTTAAGTAAAAGATTGTTACCTGAAAATAATGTTAATTCTCACTAATTCCACTTTTCATCTGATCACATGGTTATGGAGCAATGAAAAAAAGAGTAGGAATATAAAGAAATACACTTTTTGAAGGTTTGATTCCAATGTTTATCTCCATGTTTGGATTGGCGTTTACCTGGTTTTGTGTCTGAACTCTTCCAGATTGTTATGTACTCTATTTGTAATTGTGCTCATATATGTCAACTGACTAGCAAACTACTATTTGAGGGTCTTGAGTGAGGCAGTATGCAGGTATAGCAATACCTCAGGGAGTTTAACACCCCTGCCTTGCAGAGTTCTAAACCACTGCCTTGTGGTACAGGTCCTTGACAGAACCGAAGGCTAAGGGAGCAAACCCTAAACAGAAAGCCATGTCACTGTGGCAGCATTAAGGGCGGTTGATCTATGGAACTCCCAACATCTCCCGACCAGCCACTGCAGGGACAAATAGTTTTGCGCCTGTCTTGACATGTTCTTGCTGGTGTGAAACCTCTATTTGCTCCCTGAGAGAGTGCCGCTGGTAACTTGCAAAAGCCAGCAGCACTTCAACACTTTTGCAGGCAGCTTTCATGAAATGTAGGGCGCCCCCGTCTCCGGTTCAAAGATACCATCAAGAGAAACCTGAAGCTGAGAGACATTAAGACCGACTCATGGACACAACTCTCACAGCAGAGAGCAAAATGGAGAGCGGCAGTCAAGTAATGAAAGCAGTCTTTGTCTCATCGCGACTGACAGCATGATGATGATGATGAGGGAAGCAGTGAGCGACCTGGGAGGCGAACTGGTCTGCTACTAGGCAGGCACCCTTCTGTTTCCCACTTCTCCCTGCATATAGTCTGAACTGCCTTCTTATGGCCGAATCGGTAGAGTATAGTTTTTCCGTGCGAAAGATTGTGAATTCAATTCCCAGTCAATACAAAACGATGACTTACAAAATGTATACTTGTCGCTTCCCAGCCAGGTGCTCAGCATTATTAGTATAGGGCAAGGACTGGTTGGCTCAATGTCAGGATAATGTGACTGAGTGGGGGATATCAGGTCATGGTGCTGGCAGCCTGGTCTCCCAATGGGGCAGCACTATACAGTCACCATCAATGGACACAGTCACAAGTCGGTACCCATCCTGATATATCCTTAGATCTTACCAGGATGTAAAGATCCAACAAGAAAACTGGGGATTGGGGGATTTTTGCGCAAGTCAGAGCGACTATCTGTGCAAGGAATATAAATTCTTAACGGCCATATTCCCAAATTAGAACCCAATACAATATTATTGCAATGAACCCTTCCTTTTAGAACCCACAGCTTCGCAGGATTCCAGTCAGATCAAAGCAGAGTGATAGCGACTGCCTCAAAGTTGCATAGTCCGATGGTTTTGAATTTCTGTATTTTTTCTGAGATAAATATATTAGATCGATCACTAGGATCTACTTTACATTAGTTCAAAGTTACTTTTATTTTAAATGGTAAACTTTTGAGATATTTTGAGTGCAAACATGGAAAATCTGACGCCATAGACTTCTGCAGTAACATGTTCTGTTAGATTGACTCAGTATTGCCTTCTATGCAGAAACAAATGCTTAATAGGTGCATCAGTATCTAAGTTAGATATGTAAAATCAAGTCTAGATAATTGGTTTGGTTTTGAAAATTTGATATTTCATCGAACTATGCAGCTTTAATGAATTGTGTGTTCGTTTTTCTTTCTTCCCTCTTGGCTTAAAAGTGAATTGCAATTTCATGAAATACATAATTTCAATCTCCCAAGTTTTTTTGTGTTTTTTTTGGTTTCTGTCCCAGATATTGCATTATTTAATGAGCAGTTCATATGTCACTTTAGGTGACACTTGAAGTAGCATCATCATGATCATCATCATGCTGTCGGTCGCGATGCGACAAAGACTGCTTTCATTACTTGACTGCCGCTGTCCATTTAGCTCTCTGATGTGAGAGTGATGTCCACGAGTCGGTCTTAATATCTCTCAGCCTCAGGTTTCTCTTGATGGTACATTTCATGAAAGCTGCCTGCAAAAGTGTTGACGTGCTGCTGGCTTTTGCAAGTTACCAGCGGCACTCTCTCGGGGAGCAAATAGAGGTTTCACACCGGCAAGAACATGTCAAGACAGGCACAAAACTATTTGTCCCTGCAGTGGCTGGTCGGGAGATGTTGGGAGTTCCATACATCAACCACTCTTAATGCTGCCACAGTGACATGGTTTTCTGTTTAGGGTTCGCTCCTTAGCCTTCAGTTCTGTCAAGAACCTGTACCACAAGGCAGTGGTTTACAACTCTGCAGGGCAGGGGCGTCAAACTCCCTGAGGCATTGCAATACCTGCAATACCTGCAATACCTGAAGTAGCATAGTCCGATTAAAAACATCAATTTTTCAAACCCAAAACAGTTATCTGTTTCGATTCTACACATCTAACTTAGATGCTAGTGCACTTATGACATGTTTGTCGCCACATAGAAGGGAATACTGAGTCAATTTAATCAAACCTATTCCCACAAAAGCTGATAGCGTCTTGCCAAAATTAAGTTGGCATATTTACACTTCAAATATATCAAAAGTTAACCATTCAAAATAAAATTGACCTCAAATTAAAGTAAGGCAGATTATCACGATCAACCTAATATGTTTATCCGAGAAAATGACAGAAACTCAAAACCATCGGGCAATATAACTTTGATACTGGGCGATATTACGGGACAGGGTAATGGCAAACCCTCGGCTGTGCCGTCATCTAAAGCTTCAAGTGTCAGGGTGGGCTCTTGCAACATTGTGGGTACCTCCAGATTGCCTTTCGTCCACCAACTAAGGTCCCAGCGTTTGTGTGTGTAAAGACCCCACCCCTCCCCACACCTCCCCACACCTTCCCCCCTCCGCACCCAGCCAGTCATATCTCCCACTCCCACCCGTCACACATTAAAGGTCTTCACGAGGCTAAAGCAATTGGCGCAGCTTGCAAGTTGAACATCAGATCAGTGGGTTTTTTGTTTTGTTGTAAGCATTTTTATTCGTCTGAATACAGTTTTTTTCAGCGCTGAGGCACTGGTCTTCCAACCATGCTTAACTTCAGTCATTTATGCTATTTAATTACAAGAACAATCTTAAGATAATAAAATATTGTCTACATTTAGTTAACTATGTGGTTGCAATGTACAGTACAACCCCGTTAAACCAAATTTGAAGGGACCCTGGAAATTTGTTTGGATTAACCGATCATTGGTTTAACAGAGCTTTGACTTTGACTTGGCTTTGGCAAAAACGGGGGTGCATTATGAATGTACAATGTATGTGGACACTATGATTTTGCTTTGTATGTATATACAGTTTAACCCCATTACACCAACCTCGGTTAAATCAAACGATCGGTTAATCCAAACTTTTTCAGCAACCTGGCAAAATACTACCATTTATCATATAAACAAGTCTCAGATGACCTTAAAACCACATGAAAGTTTGCTTTAACTCTACCGGAAGTGGTCTGGGGCTGACCATTTTGTTTGGTTGAATCGATACTTTGGATTAACCGACTTTGGTTTAACCAACTTTTTTATATGATAAATGGTAGTATTTTGTGGGGCCCCCGAAATAAGTTTGGATTAACCGATTGTTTGGTTTAACCGAGATTGGTTTAACGGGGTTGTACTGTATCTAGATTGTAGCAAGCTTTCAATGTGTGGATTAGTATTGGACAGTCTGGATTTAGGTGATGTGTATGAGGATTTGGTTGTCTTGAATGAGTAGGCCGGATGTGTAGAGTCATTAGTACAGTTCTGCTCGTTCTCAGTGCCTGTGTGCCGTTTTCTGATGTGTAGGTTGTGTGCGGTGAGGTGATTGTTAACTGCAGTTGTTGAGTGCATTAATTTATTGAATGACGGGTAGTAGTTATATTTAGTTGTCAGTTTGGTAGTATGGGAGTCTTTGGTCCGCTGGACTGGACACCTCATGAGGATGTCATCAGACAGGCTACCAAAGCAGATCCTCTATTCTCAACTGAGAGGGCGCCCTTGTCTCCGGTTCAAGGATACCATCAAGAGAAACCTGAAGCTGAGAGACATTAAGACCGACTCATGGACGCAACTCTCACAGCACAGAGCTAAATGGAGAGCGGCAGTCAAGTAATGAAAGCAGTCTTTATCGCATCGCGACCGACAGCATGATGATGATGAGTCTTTGGTGATAAGTGGTTCACGAATTGGATGTTATGTTATAGAGTTCTATTTGAGAGAATCCTGTCGCTGTCAGCATCGAACGAGTAGGGCGACCTGACGTGGCGGCCTAATCGCTAAAACACTAAAAGCGCAGGCTTACCATCTGGAGGCAGGGAGTTTGATTCCTGGTTACATCAAACCAATGAGTTCCACAATTGATATTTGTCGCTTCC
The DNA here is from genome assembly GCA_030323885.1 of Branchipolynoe longqiensis. Classification (NCBI taxonomy): domain Eukaryota; kingdom Metazoa; phylum Annelida; class Polychaeta; order Phyllodocida; family Polynoidae; genus Branchipolynoe; species Branchipolynoe longqiensis. Next base: position 6,234,243 of record CM059200.1, read on the forward strand.
TAGCCTGGCGCTTGGCATCAATAGGATAGGGCTATACCTAGTTAGCTCAGTGTCAGGATAATGTGACTGAGTGTGTTATCGGGTCATGGTGCTGGCACTCTGATTTCCTAGTGGGACAGCACTATAAAGTTGGTACCCATCCTGATATGACCATAGATGTTGCCAGGATGCAAAACTCCAACAAACAATGAGGACAATCCAAGAGCTGGGGTAGATTAGTGACTAGGCCCCCCTCTCTATTCACCCGCCCTCCTCTTTTTTAGACCCCCCCCCCCCCCAACACACACTGTCGGCAGGGCGAACGCGCCATCACCCGGCGGTTAGAGGAACTAACGATGAGGTTAAGCGTTGACTGTGTACGTGTAGATGTGTGTGTGAAGGTGGGTGGGGTAGAGAAGGAGCTGTGTTGAGGGATGGGGAATGGGGAAGGGGAGGATGTAGGGGGGGGGGGGGGGCGATCACTGAGTATGGATGTAGGAAATACATAGGACGTAGTTGTTAGAGGAGGTGGGGAGGAGAGGTGGAGTCGGGTATTGAACAGTGGGTGTGTTTAGCAAACACATGTAGGTAGGTGTTAGAAGAGGGAGTAGAGTGGTTTTATAAGCAATGTGTATGTATGTAGGACGTGTGTAGATGTAGTTGTTAGAAGATGTGGTGGACGGGAGGGGGAGTGGGGTATTGAATGGTGGGTGTGTTAGCAAATATGTGTAGGTCGGTATTAGAAGAGGGAGTAGAGTGGTTTTATAAACAGTGTGTATGTATGTAGGACCTGTGTAGATGTAGTTGTTATAAGATGTGGTGGAGGGGACGGGGAGTGGGGCATTGAACGTTGGGTGTGTTTAGCAAATATGTGGAACAAGGTGATAGAAACTATACTGGAGGGGGAAAAGAGGGGTTGGTTTGTTTGTTGTTGGTTGACATCCTAGCAACATCGTAGCAACATCTAAGGTCATATCAGGATGGGTACCGACTTGTGACAGTACACACTCATGGCGATTTTATAGTGCTGCCCCACTGGGAAATCAGGCCGCCAGCATTATGAGCCAAAAATCCCACTCAGTCGCATTAGCCGGACACTGAGCCAACCTATTAATGCCAAGCACCAGGCCAAGAAGCGACAATTATCAATTTTTAAGTCATTTGTTTGAGTCGACCGGGAACCAAACTCGCGAACACCCGATCTTCTGCACTCGAGGGAGAAGAGGGCCGAAGGTGTCCAAGAGTGAGGCTGTAGTCAGTAAAGATATGTGGATAGTTATTTGAAGAGAAAGTGTGGGGGAGAGGGTGGAGTGTTGATCTGCGAGAATGTATATAGGAGAATAGAAGAGCTTAGGTGCAAAACCATGTAAACGCCAATCCAGAAAATGGAGCTAAACTTTGGAATCAAACCCTCAAAAAGTAAACTTCTTTATATTCCTCTATGTTGTTAATTGCTCCATAACCATGTGATCATATGAAAAGTGGAATATAGTGAGAATTACAATTATTTGCAGGTAAATTTCTTTTATTTAAACTATACTTTTGGATTGCCATTTACGTGGTTTTGCACCTGAAAATGATGGATTGATAGTGCTCGGATGATCTGTTGGAGAGGAGGCATGGGGGAAGACAGCTCTGTGTAATGCTTAATGTTGACAGTGCATACATAGGAATTGTTGTTGTTTTTTTGTTTTTTTGTGTGCTGATGTGTCTTGCAGAGGTGTGTGTGGATGGAGACGCGGGGCGATGGAGGGATGGGGGAGGATAGTGGGATGGAGGGAGGTGGTGGTGGTGGGCGATAATGATTGGACACTGGAGCTGAAGTGTGATGTGTAATAGTGGAGGGGGGGACGTGACAACACCAGGCCACTACAGGTGAGAACACACAGGTAATGAAAACCTCACAGAAGCTGAGGGCAGCTCGACAGAAAGCGGTGTGAAACCGAGGCACTGCGCACTGCGTACTGCGTACTGGTCACTGGTCACTGGTCACTTCCGGTGACTAAAGCAGCTCGACAGAAGGCGGCGTGAAACCGAGGCTGTGTTTCACTGCGCCACCATTATCAACTGCGCACTGCGCATTACGCACTGGTCCCTTCCGGTGATTAATGGAGTTCCGGTTGGAGCTTTGATTGTTGGTGCTTATTTTCAAATTCTGCAAATCTCATGACATTAGGACGAGATGGTCGAATGAGGTGAGCGTCCGTTTCCCGTTTTGGTTGATTGTGGAATTTGAACCAACCTATCGGTTCGAACCCTGTTAGAGTGAAACCGATTATTTAAAAATTGAGAGTTCTCACCGACCAATTTCTGGCAATTACAAGCTAATTTTAACCTGCTTCATTGCATTCTGATTATTACGGTTAAATCAGGACTTTTTATGGGTATATACCAGACGGGATTGCCAAATGAGTTGAGCGTCCATCTCCAGTTTTGGAAGATCGTGGGATTCGAACCCATGGGTTTCAGCCCCAGTTGAGTCAAACCAATGACAATGATACTTGTTGCTTCCTAGGCAGGCGCTCAGTTATTATTAGAATAGAGCAAATACTGGTTGGATCACTGTCAGGATAATTTGACTGAGTGGGATATCAGATCATGGTGCTGGCAGCCTGGGGCCGTATGCAGGAGTCAGTGTTAGCGGGTTTTGGTGTTAGAGCCTGTTACCGTTTAGCTATCACCGAAGTCGGGAAATGTGTCAAGTCGTATGCAGGAGCGCATAACACTTTCATTATAGGTAAACGTGAATTTATTTATAGATTTGGGAAATCCCTCTGCGTCTGAACCCATATATTAGGCTTAAATCTATTAAATGCTATCATATTTAACAGAATTAAATACGCAATAAGTGAAATTTGAGGAAATTAACCCTAAATTCGAAGCAATATTAACGCTGCTTCCGTAACGGCGGCGATATTAATGTTTATATTTTCGAATCGACGAGCGTAAACAAAACAAATCGCTAATACATTGCCGCCAATGCGTAAACGTCGGCCAGTATGGATGTCGACGTCGACGCGGCGGTCACGACGGCGGCGATTTGTTTACTTTACGTTCGTCGATTCGAAAATATAAGTATTAATATCTCCGCAGTTACGGCGGCAGCGTTAATATTGCTTCGAATTTAGGGTTAAATTGATAAAATTTCACTTATTGCGTATGTAATTCTGTTAAATATGACAGCATTGAATAGATTTGGGCCTAATAAACTCGCTAAACCTAATATTTTTTAGAGGTAAGGTTAAGGCTTAGTGTTAGGCCTAACACTGACTCGTGCATACCATTTTTTCGCCGCTAACCCGGAATTCCCGCCAAACACCGTTTTTCCTCGCTAACACTGACTCCTGCATACGGCCCCCGGTCTCCCAGTGGGACAGCAGTATAGTGTGCACTGTCACAAGTTGTTATCGGTCCTGATATGACCTTAGATGTTGTTAAGAGTTGATGTTCACTTCTTTGCTTAAAGTTGCACAGTCCAATGCTTTTGCATTTCTGTCACTTTTCTGAACTGATTGTCTTAATTTACCTTAGATTAGTTTGAAGTAACTTATACCCCTGTCACACTACGACGTAACGAGCCAACATGAGCCTAACGTGATGATTTTTCGTCATTACATTGCCGTACGTTGGGTTACGTTATGATGACGTCATAATGACGTTAGAGTGACGTCGAGCTACGTCATGTTACGTTGTGTTACGTCAGCGCGCGTCAAGGTTTTGAACCTGTTCAAAACTTTCGACGTATCTCGACGTGAAGCCGTTACGTCGGGATGACGTCACAATGACGTTAGGTTGACGTTCCGCGATCGTTATAGCAGCGTAAATGACGTTAGAGTCACGTTATGTCACATCAGACCGACGGCCCGTGTGGGAGCAACGTGTGGGCAGCGTTTTGCACGTTACGGTCACGTTACGGTCACGTTATGGTCATGTTACGGTCACGTTACGGTCACGTTACGGTCACGGTTACGGTCACGTTACGGTCACGTTACGGTGGCGTTACGGTCACGTTACGTCCACATCGCACCCGTTATGGCGACGTTACGCGCACGTTACACTAACGCCCGGTCACGTCGCCAATTACCCCTCCCCCCTAACGTTGTCACGTTACAGCTAAGGACACGACCTACAACGACGTTACTTTCACGTTACGCTCACGTCCACAATTTGCATATTACGCCCATAACGTCAACGTAATATCATTATTTTCACGTTGTGCCTACGCTGACATAGTCACGTCGTAGTGTGACAGGGCCTTTAAATGACTAACTTTTGAGATAATTGAAGACTACACATTTCAAATTAGTTTTGGTATTCACCCAAAAACTCTGACACTATAGGTTTCTGCAGGAACAGATTCTATTAAATTGTGTCAATCTTCCCCTCTGTGGGGCGATACATACTTAATAAGTGCATTAGTATCTAAAGGCTAGGTCACGCCTACCCGGATCAGGGGACGGACGAGCCCCGGACCGTGATCCGGCATGATCAGTGGCTCATCCGTGGCTAGTCCTTGGTGATCCTTGGCGATCTTTGGTGATCCTTGGTGATCCTTGGCTGATCCGGCCTCATCTGGGTGTAAAAATATACGGATTTTCGGTTAAGAATTATATATTGGCAGAGAGCATTATTAGTCTTGGGCGACGGAGTGGGGACGATGTTATATAAACTAAAAGTAATAATATCCCACTCCCATTATGACATGATATAAGCTGTGTGAAATATATGTTCATATATTATGCCTGAGATTAATGAAGAGATGTTCCTATATAAGAGGCAGTACATGATTGTTGAAATATTTCTCTATGCATCCATAAAGAGTGCAATTGGAGAAAAGACCATTTTAACAGAGATCTATTGTAACTGTATAACTACCTGCCCCCCCCCTGCCTTGACCACTGGGCTGGTCCACCAGCCTAATTTGCATATACACACAGGGCACCACCTGCAGCTGGGTTGAGTGACAGCTACCCCTACTGGGGGAGGGTGCCACCCACCCTGACTGTGGAGGTGCCTGATTGGCTGGCTGGGGACTGCCCAGTCACCTGCATCCCATTGGCCCTCTGACCACACTAGCCTCAAACCAAGATCTTAATTCTAGACTCTGCTTCAGACCCCCTGGAGAGAGATCACTCTACTCCTGACTCTGGAGTGAGGCGCACCTACTCTTGAGCAGGAACCCCAGACACTCTGTCTGATGCTATCCAAATTCATCTATTCTAATTGAGTGTGAACACAGCCATAGGACTCCTGTCCCATGAGCTGTAAGCACTGCTTTCTATACAGGCTAAAGTAGTAATGAGATCTTGTGTGGCTAGAAGGCAAGGGGTGTGGATGATAGGTCACTGGTAGGTGGACAGGAGTTGGTGTTAGTAAAGCACAACTTCTCCACTGTTTATCTGTGTCTTGACTTCATTCTTCCTTAGCATTGGTTAATGAGCTGATAGACAAGTGATATGAAGGGGAGAGTTTCTGTAGTATTCTCTGGTGTCCCAAACGTGGCCGGGCATCCAGTAATATTATATGGGGTTGGGCCCGGATGTTTTAAAATGCTTAAAACATCTGGGTTGATCCGGGGAATATTGCAATTCGGGTTTGATCCAGCATCATCTGGCATCATCCGGGTGTAATCCGGGGGTTGTCCGGGTAGTCCCGGGGTGCTCCAGGGGTAGTTTGTGTACCGTCCGGGGCAGTCTGGGGCAGTCCCTGTGTTTTTTAAACCGGACGAGCCATGTTTTAGCCATGGTTTAACCCGGACCAGCCCCGGAATAGCCTGGACTAGCCCCAACATAGCCATGGACCACTCCCAGACTACCCGGATAAGAAATGGACAAGCTGGATGAGCACGAATTAGCCACAGCTTGCCACGGATTGCCTGGTTTACCACGGTTCAGTCCAGGATGAGCCCCGTTTTTGTATATATATCGCCGGAGCAAGTCCACTTCAAGCCCGGGACCGATCCGTGACTACACCGTGGATACACCGGGTAGTCCAGGGATGGTCTGGCTAGACCTGGCACTAGACCAGGGGCTAGACAGTGGCTCGTCAGGGTAGGTGTGACTGCCAGGCCAAAAACGACCAAAATAGCGGTTTTATCCTTGTCTGTCCGGGACAGTCCGGGGGGTGGGAGGTGGGGGGGGAGGGGGTCTTCGTCTGGGTAGTGTGACTTGGGCATAGGTTAAATATGCAGAATCAGATCCAGATGCGTTAGTTTTAAAAATGTGACGCTTCATCAAACTATGCAGCTTTAATCTGTGTCCTTTAGAAAATATCAAGTCTTTGCTAAGGTTTCAGGGGCACACAGCAAACCAGTTGTGGATCAATCTTGAGTCCTTGCAACCGCTAACATTATGAGGCTCCCTGTGTTTGTATAACAAATGTCATCTGCTTTGAACAAATGGCGTCTGTAACAGCCAATCACTTGTCGGCTACAGTCAACTGCCATCTGATCTCAATTACCAAGCTGTCTGTTCTGTGTAAGTGTTTCTACTGAACAGCTGATGTCAGTTCCAAGCAGCTGCTGTCAGTTCTAAACAGCCAATGTCAGTTCTGAACAGGTGTTGTCAGTTCTGAACAGCTAATGACAGTTCTGAACAGATGCTGCCAGTTCTGAACAGATTATGTCAGTTTGAACAGATGTTGTCAGGTATGAACAGATGTTCTCAGTTCTGAACAGATGCTGTCAGTTCTGAACAGATTATGTCAGTTCTGAACAGATGTTGTCAGTTCTGAACAGCTGGTATCAGTTCTGAACAGATGATGTCAGTTCTGAAAAAATACTGTCAGTTCTGAACAGATATTGTCAGGTCTGAACAGGTGATGTCAGTTCTGAACAGATGCTGTCGGTTTTGAACAGATGATGTCAGTTCTGAACAGATACTGTCAGTTCTGAACATATAATGTCAGGTCTGAACAGGCGCTGTCAGATATGAACAGATGCTGTCAGATTTTAACAGATGCTGTCAGTTCTGAGCAAATTGTGGCAGTTCCAAGTAGATGCTGTCAGTTCTGAGCAGCTGCTGTCAGTTCCGAGCAATTGCTGTCCGTGCCAAATAGCTGCTCTCAGCTCTGAGCAGCTGCTGTCAGTACCAAGTAGCTGCTATCAGATTCAAGCAGCTGCTGTCAGTTCCGTGCGGCCTCCGTGCTGTCAGTTTCGATCAGCCACTGTCACTTCTGAACAAATGATATTTCTTCCAAGACAGTGTTCTATGTTCTGAGCACTTTCTATCAGTTCTGAACAGTTGGGAGCCGTTATTCTGGTCCTGAGTAAATGCTATTTCGTCTGAGCAGCTGCTATGAGGTCTGAGCATCTGATGTGTTCTGAGCCGCTTATAACCGTCCTGACCAGTTACTACCTGCCTTTTCTGACCTGCTGCTCTCTATTTTGATTAGTTGCTCTCTGATCTCAGCTGCCTGTACATCAGGTTGCCTGTCAGATTTTTCCAAACACTGTCTCTTATGAAACATTTGTTTTATTTAACAACGCTGATTTAACAGTACATTGATTTTTAACGTCAGCTATTGAAAGTCAAACATATGGTCATTCTGACATATTTCATTGGAGGAAACCCGATGCCACCACATAGGATACTCTTTCTGATAAGCACCAAGGGGTCCTTTATATGCATTTTCCCCCAGACAGGACAGCACACACCACAGCCTTTGATGAACCAGTTCTGGACCACTGATTGGAATGGGAAATAGCCCAAACTGCAAATGCGTCCACTGAGCAGGACTGATCGGATGACACACACCTTCACAATACATGTAGTCAACAAGGGTAAACTGCGATTGGACTTGGACGGCCGTGCCTCAGAGGCATTGCCTTGCAAAGGGCCATCTGGCAAAATGCCAGAGGAGTAGGCGAGGAAGCTGTAGACAAAGACAGAGGTGACAAGTCAACATCAAAGCGACCAGATGGGATGGCCGAATGAGTTACAGCGTCCGTCTACCGTGCCGGTAGATCGTGGGGGTCATGGGTTCGAACCCTGGTCGAGTCAAACCAATGACTTAAAAATTGATAGTTCTCACTTCCTAGCCAGGCGCTCGGCATTGTTAGGACAGGGCAAGGACTGATGTGCTCAGTGTCAAGATAATGTGACTGAGTGGGATACCAGGTCATGGTGGTCGCGGCCTGGTTTCTCAGTGGGACAGCACTATAAAGTCACCATGGGGGGGGGCGGCGGGGGGTCTTCGTCTGGGTAGTGTGACTTGGGCATAGGTTAAATATGCAGAATCAGATCCAGATGCGTTAGTTTTAAAAATTTGACGCTTCATCAAACTATGCAGCTTTAATCTGTGTCCTTTAGAAAATATCAAGTCTTTGCTAAGGTTTCAGGGGCACACAGCAAACCAGTTGTGGATCAATCTCGAGTCCTTGCAACCGCTAACATTATGAGGCTCCCTGTGTTTGTATAACAAATGTCATCTGCTTTGAACAAATGGCGTCTGTAACAGCCAATCACTTGTCGGCTACAGTCAACTGCCGTCTGATCTCAATTACCAAGCTGTCTGTTCTGTGTAAGTGTTTCTACTGAACAGCTGATGTCAGTTCCAAGCAGCTGCTGTCAGTTCTGAACAGCCAATGTCAGTTCTGAACAGGTGTTGTCAGTTCTGAACAGCTAATGTCAGTTCTGAACAGATGCTGCCAGTTCTGAACAGATTATGTCAGTTTGAACAGATGTTGTCAGGTATGAACAGATGTTCTCAGTTCTGAACAGATGATGTCAGTTCTGAACAGATGATGTCAGTTCTGAACAGATGTTGTCAGTTCTGAACAGCTGGTATCAGTTCTGAACAGATGATGTCAGTTCTGAAAAAATACTGTCAGTTGTGAAAAGATATTGTCAGGTCTGAACAGGTGATGTCAGTTCTTTACAGATGCTGTCGGTTTTGAACAGATGATGTCAGTTCTGAACAGATACTGTCAGTTCTGAACATATAATGTCAGGTCTGAACAGGTGCTGTCAGATATGAACAGATGCTGTCAGATTTTAACAGATCCTGTCAGTTCTGAGCAAATTGTGGCAGTTCCAAGTAGATGCTGTCAGTTCTGAGCAGCTGCTGTCAGTTCCGAGCAATTGATGTCCGTGCCAAATAGCTGCTCTCAGCTCTGAGCAGCTGCTGTCAGTACCAAGTAGCTGCTATCAGATTCAAGCAGCTGCTGTCAGTTCCGAGCGGCCTCCGTGCTGTCAGTTTCGATCAGCCACTGTCACTTCTGAACAAATGATATTTCTTCCAAGACAGTGTTCTATGTTCTGAGCACTTTCTATCAGTTCTGAACAGTTGAGAGCCGTTATTCTGGTCCTGAGTAAATGCTATTTCGTCTGAGCAGCTGCTATGAGGTCTGAGCATCTGATGTGTTCTGAGCCGCTTATAACCGTCCTGACCAGTTGGTACCTGTCTTTTCTGACCTGCTGCTCTCTATTTTGATTAGTTGCTCTCTGATCTCAGCTGCCTGTCCATCAGGTTGCCTGTCAGATTTTTCCAAACACTGTCTCTTATGAAACATTTGTTTTATTTAACAACGCTGATTTAACAGTACATTGATTTTTAACGTCAGCTATTGAAAGTCAAACATATGGTCATTCTGACATATTTCATTGGAGGAAACCCGATGCCACCACATAGGATACTCTTTCTGATAAGCACCAAGGGGTCCTTTATATGCATTTTCCCCCAGACAGGACAGCACACACCACAGCCTTTGATGAACCAGTTCTGGACCACTGATTGGAATGGGAAATAGCCCAAACTGCAAATGCGTCCACTGAGCAGGACTGATCGGATGACACATACCTTCACAATACATGTAGTCAACAAGGGTAAACTGCGATTGGACTTGGACGGCCGTGCCTCAGAGGCATTGCCTTGCAAAGGGCCATCTGGCAAAATGCCAGAGGAGTAGGCGAGGAAGCTGTAGACAAAGACAGAGGTGACAAGTCAACATCAAAGCGACCAGATGGGATGGCCGAATGAGTTACAGCGTCCATCTACCGTGCCGGTAGATCGTGGGGTCATGGGTTCGAACCCTGGTCGAGTCAAACCAATGACTTAAAAATTGATAGTTCTCACTTCCTAGCCAGGCGCTCGGCATTGTTAGGACAGGGCAAGGACTGATGTGCTCAGTGTCAAGATAATGTGACTGAGTGGGATACCAGGTCATGGTGCTGGCGGCCTGGTTTCTCAGTGGGACAGCACTATTAAGTCGCCATGAGTGGGCACTGTCACATGTCGGTGCCCATCCTGATATGACGTTAGATGTTGCTAGGATGTAAAACAACAAGAAACAAACAAACAAACATCAAAGCGCAGACGGGACGACATTGTTTTTGTTGACTCCCAGACAGTCGCGGAGAATAGGAACTTGTGTTGAAAGCTGGATAAGATGTCACCACTAGTGCTAAGGTGCTGAGCACCCACTCTGGTTTGTTGTTGGAGTTTTACGTCCAGGCAACAGGTTAGGTCATATCAAGACGGGTACCGACTTGTGACCGTGTGCACTTATGGGGAATTTATAGTCCTGCCCCATGGGGAAATCGTTTGTTTGTTTGTGTTTTGTTGTTTAATGTCCTAGCAAAATCTAAGGTAATATCAGGACAGGTGCCGAGTTGTGACCGTGTGCACTCATGTCGACTTTATAGTGCTGCCCCGCTGGGAAATAAGGCCACAGGCACCCTGACCTGATATCCCACTCAATCAGATTATCCTGACACTGAGCTAACCAGTCCTTGCCCTATCCTATTAATGCTGAGTGCCAGGCTAGGAAGCAACAAGTATCAATTTGTATAAGTCATTGGGTGACTCGACTGGGAACCAAACTCCTGATCTCCAGCACGCGAGGGCTGTGGTTAGAGTGTCTGAATTTTGTCTAGGTCGGACTCCTAATCTGAAGGTCAGTGGTTCGATTCCCCATGCCCCTCCACCTCTGCCAATTTTGATTTCCACTGCTGTGTATGACTTACATCATCCTCAAAGGCCGATTGCTCTCATACCATGTCTATGTGGTGTTGGAGGTTAAAAATCCCTTGGGTCGGTAAAAGTGTAGGCTCGGGCTTTCTATCGACAAACTGTCTAATGGTGAAAACAAGTCTATTCAGGCTTATCCATGATAGGCAGTATAAATCTTCAAGAAAAAAAACAACAACAAAAAACCAAAGTTTGGTAGATCACGTCAATCGACCTAATATATTTATCTCAGAAAAATGATAGAAAGGCAAAGCAATCATCAGTGCAACTTGAATAACCAATAAATTACCCGGCACTCATCCCTGTATGTTCTCATGCGACACTTAATTAATTGTATGTACTACTTCTGCTTCTATACCTTACACATGCACTTTAAAACAGTATCAACACATTTGATTGCAAACACACTGGGGGTGATGAAAATGGGGAATATTGCGCCTAGCGCGGGAATCGAACCGACACCAATTGCATTGCCTCCTTTAGGTCACCATCCTAGCCATGCATACCTGTATATGTGACTGCTTGCCTGCGAGGTCAGTGCAGACTATTACACTCGTCCCCCAGGATTTGTAAGTCTTGTAAATGGCCATTTAATGCCTACAAGTACAGACATGCAGCCAATGTGCTTACTTTAGTGATACACATGGTAGGTTTAACAACCATACAGTGCGTAGCTTCGACACGGCCCTGGTCACCGCAACTAGTGTTGTCGGCTGATGAAAATGGGAAATATTGTGCCTGGAGCAGCATTTCGGGCCAGTGTGCTAACCATTACACCATGTAGGCTCCCTAATGTCACCACCTTATCCACACCTACCTGTCTACGTGGCTCCTTGCCTGAGACCACTACACACATAAACTGGATGCTGTGGCCGAATCGGTAGAGTGCTAGCCTCCCGGGCGGGAGATGGGGCTTTCAATTCTCGGTTGAGTCAAACCAATGATTTACAAAATTGATACTTGTCGCTTTCTCGCTGCACACTCAGCATTAATAGCACAATGACTGGTTAGCTCTGTATCAGGATAATGTGACTGAGTGGGATATCGGCTCATGATGCTGGCGGCCTGATTTCCCAGTGGGGCAGCACTATAAAGACAAAGAGTGCGCAGTGTCACAAGATGGTACCCATCTTGATATGACCTTCAATGTTGCCAGGACGTAAAACTCCAAAAAACAACCAATCAACGACACACATAATGGTCTGATGCAGTGTTTTGCTGTTCGGGAATTCTCGCCGCCCATCTCTACTTCCGGTGTTATTTAATAAGCCAACCATCAAACCGCACACAAGACAGACGCCCAGCAAGAACCGAAAGACAAGACAGGAAGGCAGTCCCGACCCACGTGACTAATTAAAAGACGGGACGCTTCAAAACCATAGCAAATGTAGAGGTTTTTGTTGTATTTGTTCTAACTTTTAGAGATGGCACTTGAGGGATTTTGTTGCCGTCGCGTGGCCGGCTCTGGTGGCATTATTTCCGCTGTCAAATTTCTCGTTTCCGGTTCCGGTTCTTTCTGCACCGCTCCACAGATACACGGATATCTGAAGAGAAGTTGCAGTCAGAATAGATTACGAGCGATGCATACTGGGTGTCGGGGGGGGGGGGGGGGCGTGCGGGGGGGGAGATAACAATGAGTGAATGGACCTTTTGATAATTAAACTTACATAGTCCAATGATGCATCAAACTCTTCAAATCAATCACTCAATAGTTCCGTCCTCTAGTCGAGGGTTGGATGCAATGGTTCTCCACTTGTCCCGATGGTGTGCTGTTCTGATAGACTGTGAATAATTCAAGCCTGTCCACTGTGAAATATTTGTAAACCATGATGTTCTTGGTCTCCCTCTCCCTCTGCTGCCATTCACCTTCCCTTCCAACAATGTACGGTATATTGAACTCTGACGAATGATGTGGCCAAATTAAATAAGTTTCTTTGCCTGTATAGTGGCAAACAAGCTTTTCTTATTTTTAGTTTTTCTGAGAACTTCTTTGTTGGTGATCTTCTTTGTCCAAGATATTTTCATCATCCTTCGATAATTCCACATCTCAAATGCTGCTAAACGTTTGTACATTTTCTTAGAGATTGTCCATGTCTCAGCCCCATACATTAGAGTAGACCACACATAACACTGAAGAATACGCTTCCTTGTTTGTATAAACTCTTCAAAACCTAAGCAATTATCTAGATTTGATTCTACATATCTAAGAAAGCGAGACGAGATCGCAAAATGAGTTGAACGTCCGCCTCCTGATTTGGGAGATCGGGGGATCCGAATCCATTGGGTTCACAGGTTCGGACCCTGGTCGAGTCAAACCGATGAGTTAAAAATGTATAATTGTCGCTTCCCAGCCATGCGCTTGGCATTATTATGATAGGGCAAGGACTGGTTGGCTCAGTGTCAGGATAATGTGACTGGGTGGGATATCAGGTCATGTTGCTGGTGGCATGATCTCCCAGTGAGGCAGCACTATAAAGTTGCCATGAGTGTGCACTGTCACAAGTTGGTACCAATGATAATATGAACCCTCCTATGCTACCACATATGCTTTTGCGTATTTTGTCTTTATTGACTAACAACCCAGGCCATATTGCCTGGCGCGCAGCAATGTTGTGCTCATTTAGAGCGCTGCTTCATAAATCACAAATCACTGACTCGGATTCCGCCTTGTGTAGGGGGGATTTTTTCTTTCACCCATGGGGAATGATAATACAGGTGCGCCGCTCGAAGACTATACAGTTTCGTGAGAGGGTCTTGGAGATACCCGTATCTCGCTGTCCAAATACCGCCCTCTGTGCCGTGTATTGGACAGAGCGCCATTTCACTGATATAACAGGGCGGAATCGGGACATGACTTTTCGCCTGCCGGGACTGGGCAGCTCTTCATTTCCGATGACATATTCAGCTTATCAGGAGATGTTAACGTTGTTTTCGAATAGGGCGGGCCTCGGTGATGAGCATTTTACCTTGTATTCCCTCACAACAAAAGATCAAACTGCAAAGAATTCAGAACCGAGCACTGAGAACAGTTTACCAAGGCAAGATACTCAGTGTGGCTGAACTGCATAAGGAAGCAAAATTGGATACTCTCTCAGAGCGAAGGGACCTACACCTGATGGCACTAATGCACAAACGCGCAAAAGATGAAAAATTCATTGACCGCACAAATAGAATAACAAGAAGAGGAGCCTCCACTCTACTCAATGTACCACACCCTTCAACAAATAAATATATCGGAGCACCAATCTACAAAGGTAGTGTCATGTGGAATGACCTCCCTATCAGAGTCAGAGAAACAGAAACAATACTTGCCTTCAAAAATGCATATAGAGCCCACCTGGTTATTCAGGCCCTTGAACAACCACTGCAGTAATTACTAGCAAAGCCTGAGCTCCTGCCCCTCCCGCATCCTCGCTTGCTCTCCTGTGGGTTGTTTCCCCTGCCACCCCAATGGGCCCCCTCCCCTGCCACCACCCTTAACCATCATGAAAAAGCCATCAACACACTGAACAAGTGTAGTATGCATCTTTACTACACTAATGTGATTAGTAAACTATCAATCTGTTTAAACACATTGAAAATTACATAAGACAGACAAAATGTCTTGTCAACTATAAACTTAGCTTGTTTTATAAGAGAAAAAAATGTTACCCGTAACGATTGTTTGAGTTGCCCCGAGTAGACATATTCTACTCGGTGCTGCTCCCAATTTTTGCATGAACCGCAGTGACTGGTGCTGTACATTATACAGCAGGAGCCACTCCATTAATTCTACACGATCGCTGCCGTGACTAATACAGCACTGACCAAACTTAGATTATTTAGAATGTCAATTCCAATAGTAAGATGGCTGGAAGACCAGTGCTCCGGCGCTGACAAATGTCATATTCAGATGAATAAATACTTTACCAAAAAAAAAAAAGGGGAGGTTGTACATACTTGGCAATGTCAGGTGCCTCTATCGATGAGATTAAGGTCAGTGGTGATTGGGCCTCTGACACGGTCTACTCCTATTTGAAGACCCCATTGCACGAAAGGATAGTAAATGACTTCTGTGTCACGGCTGCTTTGTCGACGATTTAGGTCGGAGGGGTGGTTGGTGGGGCGGGCCAGGTTTAGCAGGCCCGTTTGTTGTTTATTGCTCAGCCAAGAGCCTTATCAAATAAATTAGGCTGTTCACCAACCTCCCATCTTGCCCTCTTCTTTCTCACTTAATCTGACTTCATGTGTGATATAATCTATTATATGAATATAAACTGGCGGGTGAAGGTATTTTATAATAATAATTATTTATTAGCCTACGATGTGATAATTATTTCTTGTGCATGCTAAATATTTGCTGCAGGCCAGTGCGCTCTTTGCTGCTGCCCCTCCCCCCACCTCTACTGAGTGCACTTTAGCCTCATACCTCACCCACTACACATCTATTTTTTACTTTTAAGCTTTGTATAGGTAGGGCGTTTATTGCTCGGCCAAGAGCCTTATCGAATAAATTAGGCTGTTCACCAACCTCCCGTCTCGCACTCTTCTTTCTCACTTAGCCTGACTTTATATTTATCTCAGAAAAATGGCCGAGAAACAAACTATCGGATTGTGCAACTTAAAAAAGAAAGAAATTAAAGCCACCATTGTTGTTGCATTAGAATGTGTCCAGGCGCACACAAAAAAAAACCCCAGAGAAATCCATTTTAGATGATTTCTGTCAAATAGAAGTTAGTGTTGCGCTTTCCAGTTAGAGTGAATTAGTGTCATATTGAGTAGGGCGTCATGACAGGGAATGTGGCCGCTTCTGTGACAAAAGAGATTTGATTATCAGAATGATGATAGTTTCAGCTCAAAGGTGGTTGTCATGGTTTCTTTTCAGCCCGGTGAACATTTCAATCACTGGAAATTGGACTTCCCCATTCCTTTTCTCCTTTGGCAACAGCGCTCACTCATGGCAACTAAATAGTGCATGTCCCGGGGAGACCAGGCTGCCAGCATCATGATGTGATATCCCACTCAGTCACATTATTCTGATGCTGACTTAACCAGTCATTGCTCTGTCCTAATAATGCCGAGTGCCTGGCTAGGACGTGACAAGTATCAATTTTTAAATCATCGGTTTGACTCGACAACGGTTCAAACTTGTGAATTTGAATCGCACGATCTACCAAACCGGGAGATGGACGCTCAACTCATTCGGCCATCCCACCTGGTCCTGCCACAAAGGCGGTAGGAAGTTTTATTATGTTTAATTGATCATCATTATTTACTAGTTTATTAGATTTATTTAGTATTTATTTTCATTACCTTATTATTATCTATGTTTTATTCCAAGCTATTCTGACCCCTTGCTTCTGCGAAAGACAGAGTGAAGACCCAACTAACCACCGGACGGGGTGACCGAATCGGGTAGAGCATAGCCTTCCCGTGTGGAAGGTTGGGAGTTTGAAACCCAGTCGAGTCAAAGTAATTACTTAGAAAATGTATACTTGTCGCTACCTAGCCTGGCACTCAGTATTATTAGGATAGGGCAAGAATTTGGTTACCTTTATCTCAGGATAATATGACTGAGTGTGATAGCAGGTCATGGCGTTGGCAGCCTGGTATCTCACTGGAACAGCACCATAAAGTCAAAACGACTGTGCACTGTCACACGTCGCAAGCAATCCTGATATAATAATAATAATAAAACAGTTATATAGCGCCCGATCCAGCAAGCCGTTCTCAGGCGCTTTACATAAACAAATATACAGGAAAATAAATGTCACCTACTTAAAAGCAGATTTAAACAAATGTGTCTTAAGACCTTTTCTAAAAGCACCAACAGCTTTAGAATCTGTGATATATCCTCGCAGAGCATTCCACAGTCTCGGGGCAGCAATACTAAAAGCACGATCCCCAAAGCCTTTGAATCTCCTCCGAGCAACTGCTAACTGGTTAGAGACTGTGGAGCGCAGTGTTTGAACATTTGTTAGCCCCTGGAGCATATATCTCTTATATATTCTGGAGCCTTATCATGCAAGGCATGATATATGACCTTAGACCTTATGAGTATGTAAAACTCCAACAAACTACACACAAACCTTAACGTTAAGCACACTCTGTTGTTTTTATTTTGATCTCAGCGTGACTAGATACCACCAGGATTAATAGCACCCTCTAGTTGGCGCCATTATTGGACACAAATATGGCGGCCTGACAGCGGGGTGCCCACCGCCGACTGGTGGCGCTACCGGACACAGCCTGCCATGGAGGAGGACGTGAGCGGATATTGTTACTAAGTGCCCTCTCGTTTTGGAGTTGGAGCAGAAGGAAAGAGCTCATCCATTAGATTGCATAGTTATAGTGACATAGGGCTGTGGTGTTGAGTTTCTACTGTGTTTTTCCATGGTGACCACTGTTGTCACAGTACCATGGCGACGGAAGGATGTTCGATAATCACATGTACCGTGACAGCAGTGCGGAAGTCTATTGTCACAGTACCATGGCGACAGAACGATATTCGATAATCACATGTACCTTACATCAGTGCGGAAGTCTATTGTCAGGGTAGTGCTGATATAGATTGGCAGTCTAGGATCAGGGTACAATTCTTTTTGATCTGAAGTCTACGCAGTCAATGCCTACCCAAAGTATCTGACCCTAACCCTAACCCTAACCCTAACCCTAACCCTAGCCCTAACCCTAACCCTAAAGCGAACCCTAACCCTAATCCTAACCTTAAAGCTAGCCCTAATCCTAACCCTAGCCCTAGCCCTAACCCTAACCGATCCCTAAAGCTAACCCTAACCCTAATCCTAACCTTAAAGCTAACCCTCACCCTACCCCTAACCATAAACCTAATCAGCTAACCCTAATACTAACCCTAACCCTAACCCTAAACATGACCCTAATACTAACCCTAACCCTAACCCTAACCCTAACCCTAAACCTAACCCTAATCCTAACCATAACCCTAAACCTAACCATAACCATAAGCAGAACTCTAACCATAAAGCTAACCCTGACCCTAAATCTAACCCTACCTCTAACCATCTAACCCTAACCATAACCAGGTAACCCTAACCCTAAACCTAACCCTACCCCTAACCCTAATCTTAACCCTAACCCTAACCCTAATCCTAACCCTAAACCTAACCATAACCATGTACATTCTATGGTCCAAATGTTTGCTGAAGATACCAAAGTATTCCGCCGTATGGAGAAAGGTAGTGACTCACAGGACTTGCAGAAGGACCTCAACAACATGCAGAAGTGGTCAAGTGATTGGCAGCTGAAGTTTAATGCTTCAACATGCAAAGTGATGCACTTAGGGGGCAAAAACAGCAAGCACATCTATGTAATGAACGATGGTGTGAATAATGTTCCGCTCTCCGAAACAATGATAGAAAAGGACTTGGGTGTCAAGGTGGACAACAAACTGACATTCAGCGACCACATCCAGGAAGCCGCCAACAGAGCTAATGGAATACTGGCTATCATTCGAAGACCGTACACATACCTAGACGAGGATGTTGTATGCAGACTGTACACATCCCTTGCACGTCCACTTTTGGAATATGGAAATGTTGTGTGGTCACCACTCTACAGGAAGGATGCTGAGTCAATTGAGAGGATCCAAAGAAGGGCAACGAAGCTTGTACATGGATTCGATGCAATACCCTATGAACAATGTATGCGTCATTTGAAGATCCCAAGCATGTACTACAGACGGGCCCGGGGGGATATGATTGAAGTATTCAAATATCTCCATGGTATCTACAAGACAGGCGGCCCCCTTATCAGAGACTCCAACACCAGGACCAGAGGGCACTCCCTGAAGCTGAGGAAGCGGTACTCCAGACTGGATCTGCGACACAACTTTTTCGGCTTTAGGGTGGTTGACCTGTGGAATGACCTGCCGGAGAGTGTCATAGCAGCGGAGTCGGTGAACTGCTTCAAGTCCTGACTGGATGCATACTGGTCAAGCATTACATATATCTTGGAGCCAGTGACAGTTGCTCCGATTGACCACATCTGAAGAACTGTCTCCATTTCAATTAATTAAGAGCAGCTAACAGGTTCAAGGCCTATTATAGCTGTATCCTATTGATTGATAACCCTAACTATACCCAGAGCGGAACCATGATTGTAAAATAATCTACTGTCATCACGGTACTGTGACTATAGCATCTCGCGCTAGGAACACTTTACCATGACCATTGTCACCCCGGGTTTTTTTTATTTATGAATATATCAGGTTGACGTCTGGTTTAATTTTAAATAGGCTGATTGAATAGATTATATAACAATTTTAATTCAGAGACATTTGAAGAGTTCAGGTGCAAAACCCTGTAAAGGTAAATCCAAATATTGACATGAACACTGGTATCAACCCTTCTAAAGATTAATTTGTTTCATCGCTATTTCTGTGTTGATTGCTCCATAAACATTTCATCACAGGCAAAGTGGAATTAGTGAGAACTAAAATTCTGTTATTTTAATTAAATTTTTGGATTGGCATTTACGGGGTTTTGTGCCTGAACTCTTCATTTGGAGAATACATCTGGCAAATTAATCTTGGCATGTGCGTGGACATATTCTAGAACTTACAATATTTTTAGCCCAAGTAGGTTTGATTAAATTGACGTTGTTTTCCGTCCACAGTAAATTTCTAAGAATTATGCCAGTATCTAAATTTAATATGCAGAACCAAATCTAGGTCAGTGTTCTAGTTTCACCAATCCAAGTAGTGTCAAGGCTTAAATGATATCTACCCACTACTGAAGCGATGGACGATTACCATCAGACAAGACCGGATGGCCGAATGAGTTGACCGTCCGTCTCCTGTTTTGGGAGATCAGGGGATCCAAACCCATGGGTTTATGGGTTCGAACACTGGTCGAGTCAAACCGATGACTTAAATTGATACTTGTCACTTCCTAACCAGGCGCTCGGCATTATTAGGATAGGGCAAGGACTGGTTAGCTAGTGAAATTCCAGTCAAACATGAATCTCATTAAAAAACCCACACAGAGGCATCGATAAAGAGAACAACATGTGGGGCGCCTTGTCATTAGATATATCACTGGAATAAAGATATCCCAGTATACATATATGATTATTCTCTTAAAATCTGGCACACCATATGCACAACAACATGTAAGCCTTCATATGAACATGGAATCAGCTATTATTTGGAAGGTTTTCAGCTATAACTTGCAAGTGTTTCACTAGTTGGCTTCCATTTCACACGTTAATGCCCTGTTTCGAAGAATGACCCTTATACCCCGGTCACATACACGTTAGTGGACTTAGTTGAACGTAGGTGAATATAGTGGAGGCTAACTTGGGTTAAACATGGTGCAAGTATGTTAAACCACATTGAAATATGTTAAGGTATGGCAGGTTTTGGTATGGATAAATACGGCTATGTGACCAGTGCTTCGTCCAAGTATGCATACTAGAGTACGCTAGAGTATGCTAGAGTACACTAGAGTATGTTAGAGTACATTAGCATCACAAATGCAAATTCAGCCTCTAACATGGCACTCTTTTGAACATGTCCAACAATTTAATCGGACATCACAGCTCACCCACTTTATTACAAAGTTAACATCACAGACAAGTATGGATGCTGGTATGTTCAACTACGTTCAACTACGTTCAACTACGTTCAACTACGTTCAACTACGTTCAACTACGTTCAACTACGTTCAACTACGTTCAACTACATTCAACTAAGTTCAACTAAGTTCAACTATGTTAGCATCCACTACGTTCAACTACATCCACCAACTTGTCAGAAATGTATTATTCATATAAAAAAGTGCCCTGTCCATTTACCACTTAACGCTCTCAACAAAGTCCACTGAATTAACTCCCAACTTTCAATGAAATTAAAAGGGCGCTTTTGTGAGATCGAGCAGCCGACATTTAATCGCAACTATCAGCCGCGTGACGTTGGCGCCAAAACCCGGCCAGCCAGGTTATCTCAGCCTTAATGAGGTCAAAGGTCAGGGAATGGACGAGGTAGAGTGAGAGCGCACAGACATGCCAACCAAATTGGCCCCGGCGAAGTTAGCTTGTATTGGGGGGGGGGGGGGGGGGGGGGGGGGGGGGGAGCAGGGGGCAGGGAGTCTCCCACAGAACAATTTCTGGCAAATAGAAACAAACTTTTACTGGCTTCCTTGCATTTTAGTTATTGTATGTGATGCTCGGCAACACAGGTAATTTGACATCCGTACACAGCCATAGCCTCATAGTAACTAAGCAGGCCTTATGCTGCCACCTATCGAGGAACAGTCGCACTACGATATGCCTTGTATGCTAGCGCCACCTATATTCACTTTCAAAATACGAAACCTGATTACCTAGCTAATGCTATTGACCTGTGATCTGCAGTCAAATTCCTGAACTAACTAGCCTTGTGGGCCTATATAAGGCCAGGTCCGGCAGCTGAGAGCTCACATCGACATGGGCACAACAAGGAGGATACTGACTAGCCTGAAAAATTGCCACCCGCCCACCCCTATGTGACATTTATTAAGGGCTAGGGTTAAAAGCTTCTTGACCTCAGTGTAATCGAACTTGTTGTTAAATTGAACTTTGTACTGATCAAAAACTTACTGGCTGGTGCTTGAAAATTAAACCCAACTTTAAACTAATATGCTGTGTAGTTGTCTAACTACGGTTAAATGGGGACTTTATTATGGATTTTTACCAGACGGAATTGCCAAATGAGGTGAGCGTCCATCTCCAGTTTTGATAGATCGTGGGATTCAGACCCATAGGTTAAAAAACCCTGGTCGATGGAAACCAATGACTTAAAAAATTGATGTTTTTCCCTTCCTAGCCATCTGCTCGGCATAATTAGGATATACCAAGGACTGGTTAGCTGAGTATAATGATATTGTGACTGAGTAGAATATCAGGTCATGGTGCTGGTGGTCTGCTCTCCCTGTGGTGACTGAGGTGGATAGATAATTAGATAGAAGATTGGAGATTGGGTGAATGGGCGTGTTGGGTTGATAGAGCAGTCTGTGAGAAGGTGAGATGGGTAGAGAGTTATGTAGACAACTAGACGGTGTGTGAAAGAGTGTGTTGGGTTATCTCAGAGGTATTGGCCGTCTCCTGTGTTGGTAGATCATGGGATCGTGGGTTCGAACCCTGGTCGAGTCAAAGCAATGACTTAACAATTTATACTTGTCGTTTCCTAGCCAGGTGCTCGGCATTATTAGGATAGAGCAAGGACTGGTTGGCTCAGTGCCAGGATAATGTGACGGAGTGGGATATCAGGTCATGGTGCTTGCGGCCTGATCTCCTAGTGGGGCAGCAATATAAAGTTGCCATGAGTGCGCACTGTCACAAGTCAGTACCCATCCTGATATGACCTTAGATGTTGCTAGGATGCAAAACAACAGCAAACAAACAGAGGTAGTGGAGTGTGTATGGGGCTGAGGTGAGTTGTCTGAGAGGTAAGGTTGTGTTAGGTGGGATGTTGGATAGTGTGTGTGGGTGTGCTGAGGTGGGTTGTCTTTGAGGTGAGTGTGTATGTCAGGGGGTGGTACGGAGGGTGTGTGTGCGGTTTTACTGACAGGTGCAGCTCATTACATTATATTTATAGATCCTTTAATAAATGAACAAAATCAATTGTTAATCATGGATCCCTTCTCTGGATGACGTCACAGAATGGATTATCTGATCTTCAATCCAGTTGGTAGCCAATTGATTTGTCCCTAACTATTACAACAAGTTTTTTTTTTTTCATGAAGATGTATCCTGCCTATCATGGATAAGTCAGAATAGTCTCGTTTTGACCATTAGAAAGTCCAAGCCTAGACTTTTACCGACCGAAACAATTTTTAACCTCCCACACCACATAGGCACGGTATGAGAGCAACTGGTCTTTGATGATGCTGTAAGTTATACACAGCTGTCAACATCCAAATTGGCAGAGGTGATAGCATGTGGAAATGAACCACCAACCTTCAGATTAGAAATCCGACCTATAAAAAAACCATCAGACACTCTAACCACTCCGCCACAGAGGACACTACTGGTTGTACTTACTAGTTCTACATCCGATGCAGTTAATATATTCATTGTTGGGGATATATCTATGTTAGACCAAAGGCTCATTTGTTCTTCGCAGTTCTCGCCTAAGTGTGTCAGTGGTCCATTTCTTGGAAGGAACCTCTTGAAGGAGTGATAATGCAGAGACTCCCATTCCTAGATTATTATAACTAAAGCCTCGGTCACATAGCCGTTAGTGGATGTAGTTGAACGTAGTGGAGGATAATGTCGTTGAAAGTAGTTGAACGTAGTTGAAGGTAGTTGAACATACCGGCATCTGTACTTGTCCATGATGTTAACTTGGTAATAACATGTGTGAGCCGTGATCTCCGATTTAATTGTTGGACATGTTCAAAAGAGCGGTATGTTAGAGGCTGAATTTGCATCCGTGATGCTAACATATTCTAGCATACTCTAGCATACTCTAGCATACTCTACCATACTCTAGCATACTCTAGCATACTCTAGCATACGCTAGCATACTCTAGCATATTCTAGCACACTATATCATACTCTAGTCTACTCTAGCATACTCTAGCATACTCTAGCCTACTCTAGCGTACCATGGCATGTTCTAGGGTGCCCTAGAGTACTCTAGCATACTCTAGCATACTATAGCATACTCTAGGGTGTGCTAGCGTATACTATCGTACTCTAGCATATTATAGCATACATACTATACCGTACTCTACCGTACTCTACCGTACTCTACCGTACTCTACCGTACTCTAGAATAGGCTAGCATACTCTAGAATACTCTAGCATATTCTAGCTTACTCTAGTATACTCTAGCATACTCCAGTGTACTATATCATACTATTGCATACTCTAGCATACTCTAGTATACTCTAGCATACTTAGACAAAGCCCTGGTCACATAGCCATTAGTGGACGTAGGTGAACATAGTGGAGGCTAACGTAGTTGAAGGTAGTTGAACGTAGTTCAACATACCGGAACGTATTTATCTGTGCCATAACATATTTATCCATACCAAAACCTGCCGTACCTTAATGTATTCCAACGTAGTTTAGCATACTTACACCACATTTGACCCACATTAATCTATCCTATGGATCACTACGTCCACTAATGGCTATGTGACCGGGCGTTTAGAGAGTGTTCGGCCGTAGCTGGTGCGAAGCATTATAGAGACTGGTGGGTGCCACTTCCTTAGGAGTTAGCCCACCATGTTTTCCAAATTGTGTATATTTTATGAAATGGGTGTATATATGAAAGACGAAGCATATACACATATATGTTGTGTATAATGTATTGTAATAGGGGGTGATGGAAATGGGAAGTATTATGCCTAGAGCGGGGCTCGAACCAGCACTTCTATGCATTCCGGGCCAGTGTGCTAACCTTTATCCCACCTAGGCTCCCTGATGTCACCACACTACCCACGCCTACCTGTCTATGCGCTTCCTTTCCTGAGAGGTCAGTGCAGACCACTACAGCATGATGCAAGTTTAAAGGTGCGATAGGGAACTACTTCATTATTATCATCATTATTAATATAATTTTATAACATTCATTCTACAAGATATTGTGAATAGAATCAATAAACCTGGAATACTATTCAACATGAAGTTGAATGGCAGGAAGACCAAAACAATGGTTATAAGTAAAAAGACAGATACACCAAATATCAATATAACAATAGA
The DNA here is from genome assembly GCA_030323885.1 of Branchipolynoe longqiensis. NCBI lineage: Eukaryota > Metazoa > Annelida > Polychaeta > Phyllodocida > Polynoidae > Branchipolynoe > Branchipolynoe longqiensis. Next base: position 6,258,894 of record CM059200.1, read on the forward strand.
TGGCACAAACATAGAACAAGTATCCGAATTCATATATCTTGGACAAAAGATTACAAATGATGGGAGATGTGAGGAAGAAATTAAGAGAAGGATAACAATAGCCCGAACAACATTCTCTAAAATGAATAGAGTGTTAACATCAAGTAAGATATTAATACATACAATGAAGCATATTCTTCAGCGTTATGTGTGGTCTACTCTAATGTATGAGGTTGAGACATGGACAATCTCTAAGAACAAACGTTTAGCAGCATTTGAGATGTGGACTTATCGAAGGATGATGAAAATATCATGGACAAAGAAGATCGCCAACAAAGAAGTTCTCAGAAAAATTAAAAATAAGAAACGCCTGTTTGCCACTATACAGACAAAGAAACTGATTTATTTTGGCCACATCATTTGTCAGAGTTCAATATACCATACATTGTTGGAAGGGAAGGTAAATGGCAGCAGCGGGAGAGGGAGACCAAGAACATCATGGTTTACAAATATTTCACAGTGGACAGGCTTGAATTATTCACAATCTATCAGAACAGCACACCATCGGGACAAGTGGAGAACCATTGCATCCAACCTTCGACTAGAGGACGGAACTATTGATTGATTGATTGATATGTGGCACAAAAGACAGTTTTACATCGAGAATAAGGCCCAGAAATTTGGTTTTCTCAACGACTTTAATGGGATCCCCATCCAGGGTCAGCTCTGGTTCCACATGCATTCTACGCAGCAACTCATAAGATATAAAGGAAGACAAGTCGGGCAAGATTGACAGTGAAGAGGGTGTTCTTTATTGGCATGAACCCCTGTTCACCTACTGGCGACCTATCACCCTCACTCCTTATACCCCTGTCACACTACGACGTAATGAGCGAACGTGAGTGTAACGTGGTGATATTTCGTCATTACGTTGATGTACGTTGGATTACGTTATGATGACATCATAATGACGTTAGACTGACGTCGAGCTACGTCACATTACGGCGTGTTACGTCGAGTTACGTCAAGGTTTTGGACATGTTCAAAACTTTCGACGTATCTCAACGTGAATCCGCTACGTCGGGATGACGTGACAATGACGTTAGGTAGACGTTCCGCGATCGTTATAGCAGCGTAAATGACATTAGAGTCACGTTATGTCACGTCAGAGCGACGGCCCGGGTGGGAGCAACGTGTGGGCAGCGTTCAATTAACGGGGGTCGGACATAACGGAACGTCGGCCGAGCGATACGATGACGGGTCGATAACGTCGTTATAACGTGTTGCGAACGTGTCGTGACGTAGTTCACGTCATTGACGATCGCGTAGCGTTTTGATAGCGTGACTAACGTGATCCGAACCCCAGCCTTATATACCCAGACATCTACCCTGCGACGGGTGTTTTGTACTTTTCGATCACGTTACGGTCACGTTACGGTCACGTTACGTCCACGTCGCGCACGTTACGGCGACGTTAGGCTCACGTTACACTTACGCCCGGTCAGCTCGCCAATTACCGCTCCCCCCTAACGGTCTCACGTTACAGCTAACGTCACGACGCTACACCGACGTTTGACCAACGTTTCAGTTAAGCTAGCCCGCCGTCGACCACGCTCGCATCCCGTTACGCCCACGCTTAGCTATGTCCCTAACACTACGCTAGGCCGACGTTACGCCGACGTTACTTTCACGTTACGCTCACGTCAACTACGCGGCATTCACGTCCACAATTTGCATATTACGCCGATAACTTCGACGTAAAATACTTATTTTCACGTTCTGCCTACGCTGACGTTGTCACGTCGTAGTGTGACAGGGCCTTTACCTACTGCTGCATGACTCTTGCTTCTGTATATCAGAATCACTGCCTACAGCCCATTGAACCTGAGTCCAAAGGTTGTTGCACCCAGCTCAGTGTCTTTGGAATAGCTGTTGGTCATTTGAATGTAGAAAGTGGAGTGTATCTGCTGCTAGAGTGCCTAGCCAAGAGTGCTTCATGTGGGGTCTGTGTGTCAGGTATAAGGAATGCAGGTGACTGGGCTCATACAGCCAGCCAATCAGACACCCCCTACAACCTGGATGGGCAACGCCCTAATAGGGGGCAGCTGTCACTCAACCCCAGCTGCAGGTGGTGTCCATAATGTATGCAGGATGGCTGGGTTTGCTTGTCCATCGGTCCCATGGTAACAGGTAGTTGCAGACAGTTACAACCAACATATATCAATGCTTCCCTCCCTCAATGCACTCTTTTTGGTGCATGAAGGGAAGATTTCAATAATTATTAACAGTCTCTTAAGTATGAACATCACATCACAATCTCGGTCGCTATATGTTATCACATCTCTACATAGGCGCTTATGTCACAAAGCGAGTGGGGTACCCATTGCTTCTCTGTTACATACTCTTGGTCCCGACTCCATCGCCCGAGAATAATAATACTCTTTGCCAATATATAAATCCGAACTGAAAATCTGTATATTTTTAAATCCTGGGCCCGTATGCATGACACAGTGTTAGCTTACACTCGGTGTGTTTGCGCTAACACCGCTCCTTGCGTACTGAGTTTTCGTCGCTAACCTAGAAATCCCCGTCAAGACCAGTTTTGGCTCGCTAACACGCATCACGCGTACAGCCCCAGATCACCTGCATGAGAAGATGTCATGTTGGGTGTTTCTTTCCATACGAGCGTGTTACTCTAAGGCAATGGCGACAAAGTAAATAACAGGCATTTGCTTTAAAGTTACACTTTTGTGTGGAAGGCTATCTGCTGACGCGATTAGATGACAAGATTGAAAGAAGAATGCAGAGCAAGGAAGTCAAGATGGAAGAAGAAGAGATACAAAGCTGAGGTGTTTATTACATGATGGTCAGATGTCACCATAATTATCTGTTACAGAAATAAGTAATTGTGGATGAATTCAAATCGTATTTTCATTCATAGGTTCCTCAAATTGTAAATACTTATTAATTGCTATTATGTTCACTTTATATACAGGTCAGTGGTATTGTCAGGAGGGCCAAGTGTCAGCAAGTTCAGCATTAATGGGGCCACCTGTCAGATATAGCATTAACATTAGCTCGGTCCAAAAGGCTGCACCTTTGATTAAAACACACCCCAGTCCCTAATCCACCTACATGCGATGGCATGTGTCCTTGCTGGGGATATCATTATCTGGCTGCATGAACCCTCCGCTTGCTGTATCCCTGTGGTTCCCATAACCCTCTGCCTGCTGTGTATCTGTGGTTCCCATAACCCTCTGCCTAATGTCTCCCTGTGGTTCTCATAACCCTCTACCTGCTGTGTCCCTGCGGTTCCCATAACCCTCTGCCTGCTGTGTCCCTGTGGTTCCCATACTCCTCTGCCTGCTGTGTCCCTGTGGTTCCCATAATCCTCTGCCTGCTGTGTCCCTGTGGTTCCCATAATCCTCTGCTTGTTTTGTCCCTGTGGTTCCCATAACCCTCTGCCTGTTGTGTCCCTGTGGTTCCCATAACCCTCTGCCTGCTGTGTCCCTGTGGTTCCCATAAACCTCTGCCTAATCTGTCCCTCTGGTTCACATAACCCTCTTCATGTTGTGCCGATGTTGTTCCCATAGCCCTCTGCCTGTTGTCTCCCTGTGGTTCTCATAACCCTCTGCCTGCTGTGTCCCGCTGGTTCCCTTAACCCTCATCCTGATGTGCCATTGTCGTTCCCATATTATGCTGTGCCCCTGTGGTTGCCATAACCCTGTTGTACTTTGCCTTAAAATCAGAGAATATTACCCACTGAACCAATAGCAGACCGGAACTGGAGATTACTTCCTGCAATGTGCATAGTGCGGACAAAGTGCATATACTAGTACTAGATGGAGATCTGCAGGAAAATGACCATGCTTTTAGACACAGGAAGGGGTAGGCTAATTAACCCACCTCCTCGCAAGGAAATAGCCAGGCAGAGCGCCTATTACGCAGGCAAGTTCATTTCCGGTCTGGGTCTGCTGACCATATCCAATTGATTAATTAAAAAAAAAAAATTATGTCTATATATATTTTGTTGTTGTTGTTGGTAAAACGGCTGAGGCACTGGTCTTCCGGTCATTTGCATTACACAGGTAGATAAGCGAGTACTTAGATAGCGCATTGTTGTAGATTGTGAAGGGTGTTAGTGTGTTGGTGGGTTAGCAATAATCAGTTCAGTGTTATGGGCTAAGATGGTGGGTCATTGCAAAAACGGTGTTTCTTTTGGTATTGTTGAGGTAAGTAATTGAGTGAGGGAAGGGGGGGGGGGGGAGCAAAGCAGGGCACAGGATCCGCACTATGGTGTTTGTTCAAGGGCCTGGCCAGTGAGATATATATATATATATATATATATATTACAAAAGCTCAAGGCATTGTATATATATTACAAAGGCTCAAGGCAAGATATATATAATATAGATTACAAAAGCTTGAGGCCCTATATATGTGCTCTATAATATATTGGGGGAATATAAACGAGGACACTCCCACGTATCAGTTCTCTTCTATATATTAGTTATTACCTACTATCCTACTGTCATAGGAGTTAGTTCCTGTTTCTGCCACACCGGCGCCACCAGTGAGTTGCTCCTGGCCACCCTGATACCAGCTGCGTCCGCTCACTACCACGTCCAGACCTGCTTGTATGGTCAGCGGATATGAGGGAGAGAGAGAGGGCACTATATGTATATATAGTTTACAAAAACTCAACAAAACCTAAACAAATGTAAGCCCCAGTGTTAGGGTTGCTAAAAACAACTAGACTACATCGCCTTCTGTAATTTTAGCTATGGTCTATGAGTTATATTTCACAAGTCATCTCACTTCAAAATGTCATCACTCTAGGCGCAATATTTCCCATTTCCATCCCCCTCCATGAAACAGTGATACCCAAAATGTGGAAAAAGTGGTGTGTGTAGTAATTTCGTAAAATATTGCTCTTGGATTAAGATTCAAACTTCAAATTCTTGCCATTCCATTGTGGAAACAAATGTGCTAGCAATCACACCACCTAGGCTTCCTGGTAAGATGAGGTGGGAGAGGGTTCTTTGTGGGTCGGATCCGGTCACTGCAGGAACATCGCTATCCATCCTTTGAATCAATAATATTGTGATGGCCCAAGGTCTTCCACACTGTCACGCACTCATGGAAGAACGGCAAGATTTAGTTTCAGTATGCTTCAACCTGGTTTAGTACAAAACCTCTCTGCTCTCCGCAGCGTCAACAGTCAACTGACCCACCCCCTAACTCACCAGGTCCCACATCACCTCTATAGGTGGGGGGTGGGGGTGGTTTGGGGTGTGTGTGTGTGGGGGGGAGGGGGAGAGCTAGGCCACACGCAGTAGAGGGCAGCCCAGACAGGGTCTGCCCAGTGGCTAGCCTGCCACCACCTAGCGCAGTTCAGTGTAACTGCGGAGGTGTGTGGCGTAGTGTCTCCCAACACCGTGTGGCAGACTACTACAATATGAATAAAGAATGCTTAGGACCCATCCGCCCACATTGCTTTCACAATTGCCCCCTGTATCCAAAGATAGGAATGTAGTACATGAAGCAAACCATCAATATGTACTTGCATTAAGTAACCCATCAGGCAGTGAACATCCCACAGCACCATCATCAATCAGAAATTGCCAACGTAGATGTTCTTGTATCGCTCATCACATTCTCATTCTGTAGTGTATTCATTGGTAAAATCAGGTGTGTACATACCTTGTAATATATAGGGTAGGGTAGGTATGTGGCCGAATCGGTAGTGCACAGGCCTCGCGTGAGGAAGATCGGGAGTTTGCGAGTTTGGTTCCCGGTCGAGTCAAACCAATGACTTAAAAATTGATACTTGTCGCTTCCGAGCCTGGTGCTTGGCATTATTAGGATAGGGCAAGTGGTGGTTAGCTTGGTGTTAGGATAATGCGACTGAGTGGGATATCGGGTCATGGTGCCGACGGTCTGATTTCCAAGTGGGGCAGCACTATAAAATTGCCATGGGTGCGTACTGTCACAAGTCGCTACCCGACCTGATATGACCTTAAATGTTGCTAGGATGTAAAACAACAACAAACAAACAATGTAATATATATACGGCTGGACCGCCAGTGGCTCAGTGCGGAGAATTGTGTTATTCTGAAGAATCAAAGTATTTACCCATTTACACATGAGAAACAGTATCCGCGATTGAAATTCTCGGCATCTTAAGCTAAGATTTTATACAAGCAGTATGCAAATCCAAATGTAAATGCACCAACAAAAATGGAAAAGCATGTAAATGCACAGGGGTGGTTCCATATATTTGAATGCAAACGTTAATGTGAAGGCGAATGTGCATGTGGCAAGTGGATCGCTCAATGGATCGGTCGATGCGAATGCGAACACTGCTTTATTTGCCTGAGTGAAAACAGGAACTTTGACTTTCTTATACAAATTTGGAGCAAGAAAGACCGAAAATCGGATGCTGCATGCTGTTTATGTATTCTCATTCACATGCCGCATACCGCATATATTGAATCTTAGCTTTAATCGATGAATGCAACACAGAGAAAACCCCAGCTCAGTTGTCTGGCTTACTTCTCACCTTCTTGTGTACCTGCAGATCTGGCAGCGCCCAGATACTAACAGCCTATGATGGCGCTGTCCTAATTTCAGTGCTCCTTGCTCCCACAGCCTAATAACAGCCAGGGCCAAATCGTGGACGTCGCTGTGGCTACAGAGATGGGCGAGTAATTCTCCATCGGGCGAATCCACATCTATTCTGATTCCATCCCTCCATTTGTTGTCGGCTCATTAGACACAGAGAGAGTAGGGTTGTTGTAGTAAAATTCCATCGAGCAGTTGTATGTAGCATAAATATATATTCAGGCAAATATCATTAGGACATATTACGGGTAATGAGTCCGACTAATGGGTCTTATGATGTGTTCTTTTGTTCTGTGTTGTTGGAGCAGCCTGATGAGCCGGCTGCTTGTATTGAGGTAGGAGTAGTAGGACTGTGCTGCCCCACTAGAAGACCAGGCTTCCAGCACCATGACCTGATATCCCACTAAGTCACATTATCCTGACACTGAGCCACCCAGTCCTTGCCCTATCCTAATAATGCTGAGCAAGAGGCTAGGAAGCGACAAGTATCAAATTTTAAGTCATCGGTTTGACTCGACCAGGGTTCGAAACCACGACCCAATGATCTACCAACACGAGAGATGGACGCTCTAACTCATTCGGCCATCCCGTCTGGTCCGCCTATATCCAAAGATAGAAATGTAGTACATAAAGCAAACCATCAATATGTACTTGCACTGAGTAACCCATCAAGTAACCTACTGGTCTCCCAGTATGGCAGCACTATAAGTTCGCCATGAGTGTGCACTGTCACAAGTCGGTACCCGAGCTGATATGACCTTAGAAGTGGCCAGGACGCAAAACCCCAACAACCAACAAACCAATCAGTAGATAATGCGTCAGAAGGAGAGCTGACCTAAATAATCTTGCAAAGGCACAGGGACAAGGGAAATCTGACAAGCCGGACAAAGGAGGAGGTGGGAAAACAACATCAGGGAATGAACAGGTGTGGAGTTTGGCGATTGTCAGAGAGCAGTGGAGAGCAGGGAACGATGGAGAAAACTGGTTGCAAAGTCATCTGTGGTGGCCCAATAACTGTCATGGTTGAAGGCCCAGTCAGACCTTAGAGGACTGAGTACCGGACACCTCCGGGCAAAGAATTGTCCAGTCCGGTGGTGTTCGGTGTCGAACTGTTGCAACCGCCGCTGGACGAAACGGATGCTAAACGGACACTAAATGGACATTAACGAATAGTCAAGGGACGAGAACCAGACAAGAACTGGATGGCAACCGAATGTAAAATGGACGGACCGGACACCAAACGGTCACCAACCGGACACCAACCGGACACCAACCAGACACCAACCGGACACCTACCGGACACCTACCGGACTGTTCATGGACGTGCCGAAAACCAACAGACCGAATTCCCACAGCACCATCAACGGACTCTTCAGGATACAAAATGGACACCTAACGGATGAGTAATGGACATCAAATGGACGAAACGGACTTAAAACGGACACCAACCGTACACTTCAGTCCGGCGGAGCCCAGTATAAGTTTTGTGCATGTTCAAAACGTGTACCGGACACTGCCAGACACCACCAGACCAGACACAGAACGGACATGCCGTATGCCAACCATTTATAAACCGTACATTGCTGTATTTCACCAGACAGTGTCCATTTTCTATCCGGTTCCTCAATCCGGTGATTGAAATCAAGGTGCAATCAGTAAAACCCCAAACAGAACACATATTTGAAAATGAGATATTTTGGAAAAGATCACTAGTGGGGGGTAGAGTTATTTGCTAGAGAGATCAGTTCTGAATTTCACTTCATTCTTATGTAGACGAGATAATCAAAATGACTTGAACACTCTCTTCATATGTGGTAGCTCAGTGGTTCAAACCTTTAATAGATTATACTTGTCGCTAGCTAACCAGGTGTCTCTGCATTATTGGAGAGGACAAGGAGCAGTGGAATGAGGAAGACCAATCGTCTGTGATTGAAATATCCCCAGGTTAATCAAGGAATGGACCAACACACAATGTTTGTTTGAGGGTGGGTGGGTGAAATTCTATGTGTACGGAAGCTAGATTTTGAGTGCACCACATTGAAACCCTCCCCGAAGCGAGCCTATTTTAGGTATTTATATTTTAATTATATTTGGTTCTATTTAAAGCCGCCTTGCGTCTCATTCGGAAACAGCAGGCACAGTGGCCTAATCAATAGAGCGCGGAAGGTAAAGAGTTTGGTTCCCGGCCCACTCAAACCACTGACTTTAAATTGATACTTGTTGCTTCCTAGCCTGGCGCTCAGCCATAATAGGATAGGCCAAGGACTGGTTAGCGAAATATTGAATGGTAGACAGGAAGTGTGAACACTTATTTGTCTCTCATTTTTGCTTGAGTGCAAGTAAATAAGCAACACAAGGAATAATTAGAAGCATGTGGTGAATAAGGGGTCAAATTTCCCTGGATCATCAGCCCATGCTTTTTCTAATTTATTCTTGAATGAATTTATTGATTGGGCATCAATAACATTTTGTGGGAGACTGTTCCATATATTTGCAATCCTGTTTGAGAAACTATGTTGCCTTAACTTTGAAATAGCTCTGGGTTTTACTAGTTTGAGAGTATGGACCCGACTGCCTTCTCTTTTATTCAAGGTGACAAATTGGTTCACATCTATTTCATCAAAACCTTTCATAATTTTAAATACTTCAATTATGTCACTTCTTTTCCTTCTGTAGGACAGGGTTGGAAGTTTCAATTCCCTAAGCCTTTGTTCATAGGGTAAGTCATATTAAAGTATGGTAGTGCGATGGTTTTGAGTTTCTGTCATTTTCTGAGATGATTATATTAGGTCGGTCATTATCATCTACCTTACTTTAGCTTGACATAGCTTTGATTTTAAATGGGTTTGAGATTTTCTAAGTGCAAACATGCTTACCGTATATATATCCCAATAGAAGCATGCTACCCAATACAAGCACACACCCCATTCAAAGATTGATAGCACGCACAAATTTACGATCATATTCAGACTGAATGCACACAAAATAAGACAATCCCACTTTATTTCAGAGGCATGACAAAAACAAATCCATGAAATTCTTTAACTCTGAATAGATGTGCATCCATGTGTCTGCACTTGCGCAGTGTGCATCTATTGGGACATATATACCGTAATTAATTTTAAGCAATTCTAAATTGCAGTGAATGTGAATAGGACGAAATAAGCCAGTTAGATCTTTATAATTAGAACCACCTGTCAGTAATTAGCGCCGCATTGGCTTATTATAGTCGCATAAGGCTTGGCTGACTTCTAACACACTCCCTCAACGGGATTCTTTATAGTAATTAACACATTGTTGTCTGCTCTGGGCAAATATCGTCTGCTGCGAGCAATTGTCGTCTGCTATCACAAAATAACATGAAGGTGTTGTATTAGGCTTTTTTTCTTCCACTAATGTTTGCTCGTGCGGTTTCATTAAAAGTGTAATCTACGAGCAGTGGCATGGGAATGGACCGACCCAGAGAAGTCTCGGACAGTGTCAATGGTGGTGTTAAAGTGTTAAAAATAAGGAAAGTTTGTTTTATTTAACGACGCCTTGAATTTTATCATCAGCTATTGGACGTCAAACAAATGTCATTCTGACATGTTTCTTTGGAGGAAACCCGCTACTCTTTCTGATAAGCAGCAAGGGGTCTTTTATATGCACTTTCCCACAGGCAGGACAGGACAGCATATTCCACAGCCTTTGATGAACCAGTTGTGGACCACAGGTTGGAATGGAAAATAGCCCAACCTGCAAATGGGTCCACTGAGCAGGATCGATCGGATGACTGAAACCTTCACAGGTGGACACGCTACCGACTGAGCTACGTCCCATTCTCCATTAAAAATAAGTGTCGTTGAATCCAGTAATTAGACAAGCTCACACCAAGAGGTGTGCCTGGGGTGGGTGGGGGGGCCTTTATTTGCTGATTTAATTACAGCAATATGGATGCTATGTTTGAACATCAAACAGCGAATTATCCGCGTAATTTGATAAGCGTTCATGACCCCACCCCAACTCCCCACCCTCCACCGTCTTAATTTCTTACATTTACATGATGTCTGGTTGTCTTGAAATAATGAATTCTCTTGCGTTTCTCTATTATTTTCAAAAGAAATACATATTTATCCATGCCAATAGATCAATGGCTAACACATTAGATGGGCAAGACGATATGTGCATGCATGTATCTAAACTAATAGGACATCACCTGCATGAATATATCTACACTAATAGGGCATCACATGCATTAATGTATCTACACTAATAGGGCATCACCTGCAATAATGTATCTACACTAATATGGCATCACCTGCATCAATGTATTTACACTAATAGGGCATCACCTGCATGAATGTATCTACACAAATAGGGCATCACCTTCATTAATATATCCACACGTATAGGACATCACCAGCATTAATATATCTACACTAGTAGGGCATCACCTGCATTAATGTATCTACACTAATAGGACATCACCTGCATTACTGTATCTACACTAATAGGGCATCACTTGTATGAATGTATCTACACTAATAGGGCATCACCTGCATTAATGTATCTGCAATAATAGGACATCACATGTATTAATGTATCTGCACTAATAGGGCATCACCTGCATCAATGTATCTACACTAATAGGACATCACCTGCATTAATGTATCTACACTAATAGGGCATCACTTGTATTAATGTATCTACACTAATAGGGCATCACCAGCATTAATGTATCTACACTAATAGGGCATCACCTGCATTAATGTATCTACACTAATAGGCATCACCTGCATTAATGTATCTACACTAATAGGACATCACCTGCATTAATGTATCTACACTAATAGGGATTCACCTGCATTAATGTATCTACACTAATAGGACATCACCTGCATTAATGTATCTACACTAATAAGACATCACCTGCATTAATGTATCTACACTAATAGGGATTCACCTGCATTAATGTATCTACACTAATAGGGCATCACCTGCATTAATGTATCTACACTAATAGGACATCACTTGCATTAATGTATCTACACTTTTTTTCTTTCTTTTTTTTATTGAGGCTGTATTTAAGCTGTCCATAGCATATAAGCCCGGGTACCCAGGCTTGTTTTTTTAAATTTTCTTGCCATATATGTATTTTATTTTGTTCTACTCTTATTACTAGACTAGCCTACTCCTATTTACATATCATAGGCTTATACGTAGCTGTGTGGTGTGTTATCTGGCTACTTTTGACATGGTTACCTTCCATTCGGCGTCCCGCTGGTGGGGTGTGGAGCATGTTGGCGGAGGCTAACATGTCTAATTTGCGAACGAGGCTAGAGCGTGCCCTGCTTTCCTCACTTTGTATTTCACACTGTAATGCCACTCTGCCTCAGCACATCTCTCTGTCTACTTCGCTTCCCCACCCTCCCACCCTCCCACCCTCATTCTAGGGGGTTGAGCGCTGATCTCTCCTGCCTTCCGCTTACTGAGACTTTGTCCATGTCGGCACCTGATCCACGCTTGTCGGAAACGGAACTGAAGGCTCCCAGCCACCCGCTTGACAGCCTGCTTGCCAGGTCCTGCTATGATTTCCAATTCTGATTTCTAATTCTGATTAAACCTTTTCAAAGTTACATCTGTTTCTGTTTCTTTGCCGAGTGAAGCGAATTACATATCACATGCACTAATAGGCTATCACCTGCATTAATGTATCCATACAGCAGGATACCACCTGAGTTAATGTATTTGTGTAGCAGGCCACAACCTGCATTAATGGATCCCTCCCACATGACACCACCTGTAGTATAGTAGTACACCACCTGCATTAATGTGTCCCGTTCACATGACACCACCTGCATTATAGTAGGACAACACCTGCATTAATGCATCCCTCCCACATGACACCACCTGCATTAATGTATATGTGTAGCTGGATGCCATTTGATTGAATGTATTCCTGCAGCAGGACCCCACGTGCATTATACTAGGAAACCACCTGCATATGGCTCACAATATTGATACCTGTCGCTACCTAGCGTGGCACTTGCCATTACTAGGATACAGCAAGGACTGGTTACCTCAGTATCAGGATAATACTAAAAAGTATCAAGATAATACTAAAAATACATCAGGTTATGGTACCGGCAGCTTGGACTGTAAAGTCAGCACTGTATATATGCGAATAGAACATGCCTTCAAGCATATCAATCAATCAATCAATAGTTCCATCCTCTAGTCAAGGGTTGGATGCAATGGTTCTCTACTTGTCCCGATGGTGTGCTGTTCTGATAGACTGTGAATAATTCAAGCCTGTCCACTGTGAAATATTTGTAAACCATGATGTTCTTGGTCTCCCTCTCCCTCTGCTGCAATTCACCTTCCCTTCCAACAATGTACGGTATATTGAACTCTGACGAATGATGTGGCCAAAATAAATGTACTGTATGTACAGGGGTCACTTTCCTGAAAACTTGTCAGCATGGGATGGAATTTTAAAACATCAATATATAACGTCCTACTTATTTATTTCCTTATACTTTTCATATTCATGTTCAGATTTGATGTAAGAAATAAGGAAAATAAAATAAACCTTGGGCAACTTTGGTCCTTTTAGTTATGATGTATTTTTGTACCATAAAACCCATTTTACCATCGACCATTTGTAACATGACATATGGGACATGGTTGAATCCTTACTAACATCTTGTATTGCATTGATATATCAAACAAAACAGTTCCCAAATCAAAAAGTGACTATTTATTAACTTGTATGCATGCTTAAATTTTATTTAAAGTTAGTTGATGTCTTCAGAAATAACATTGCACATTTCCATTACAGATGTTACCAGTGGTGTCTGGATGCCACACATATTGTACACTAATTAGTCAGTGAATAAAGCATGGCTGGGAATTACTTTTTTTATCAATATAAACACTACCAATTTATGTATATTATGCCATCATTAATATGCTTCTAAGTATGACATTATTTAATTCTGCTTAGATTTGTATTAAGCAGACTGTGTGGTGTCCTAAACATGTGTTACATCTGAGCAACACAGGTTATACTGCCATAAGAGATAGCTTAATCATGGACTACACCTTTATTTTTCATCTCATCAATTCATATTTTACATAGATCTAATGGGAAGAATTCCAGGTTTCATTTGCAACCAAAACATGTTAAAAATTCAAATAATAGATTGTACCTGTCCATGTGAAACTTCTGGCCAGTTTTCAAGAGAGTGACCCATAGGCGTATATACCCTAGGTATATATATGTATGCATATACAGTATGTGTCCTAATAGAAGCATGCTACCCAATAGAAGCACACACCCAATTTCAAGATTGAAAGCACACACAAATTTCCGTTGATATTCAAACTGAATGCACATAAAATAAGACAATCCCACTTTATTTCAGAGGCACAACAAAAATAAATCCATGAAATTTAAAACTTTGAATAGATGTGCATCCATGTGGCTGCACTTGTGCAGTCTGCATTTATTGGGACATGAATGGTATAAATGTATACATTGTATATATATATGCATCAATCAATCAATGGGTGCCGTCTTCTCGAAGAAGGTTGGCTGCAATGGACCTCCATATGCATATGTATGTGTAATTTAAATATATACAATGTAGGACGGGTGCTGTAGGGGGAGGAAGGGAGGGGTTCTGAGGGGGGAGGAGGGGGGAGAGTGGTGATCGAGTAGGTGGAGGAGGGGTGCTATGGGGGGGAAGAGGGGAGGGGTTCATACTTAAATTAGGTAATAAACCTGTAGGCTGTATATTATTATGTGTGCATACTTGCTTTACCAGATAATATACCTATAGACCCACCCCAATGGGCCCCCCTCCCCTGCCACCACCCTTAACCATCATGAACAAACAATCAACACACCAAACATCCTACACAACTATCTTTCTGTTTAAACACATTGAACATTATATAAGACAGACAAAATGTCTTGTCGACTATAAACTTAGCTTGTTTTATGAGAGAACAAATGTAACCCACAACGATTGTTTGAGTTGCCCCGAGTATACATCTTCTACCGCTCCCCATTTTTCCATGAACTACAGTGACTGGTGTGGATAGCCACTCCCTTAATTCTACAGGACTGGTGCTGTGACTAATACAGCACTGACCAAACTTAGATTATTGAGAATGTCAATTCCAATAGTAAGATGGCTGGAAGACCAGTGCTCCGGCACTGACAAATGTCATATTCAGATGAATAAATATGTTACGCAAAAATGGTATGTCTGCCTACTCACTATACCAGGAAATCTACTTATACTTTTTTGTTTTTGGTAAATATGTTTATTTTGCTGAATAAGTCTTTTGTCAGTGCCGAAGCACTGGTCTTCCAGCCATTTTTCAATTCAGGGTTATACTTATAGTTATAACTTAAAGTTGTTGTCCAAGTCCGATTTTGAGTTTCTGTCATTTTCAGAGATAAACATATTAGGGTGATCGGTATAATCTACCCTACTTTCACTTGAAGTAACTTTTATTTTAAATAGATAACTTATCAGATATTTGAAGTGCAAACAAGCAAAATTAGTTTTGCTAGGTTCACCAAAACTCTGACACCATAGGTTTCTGCAGTAATAGGTTCTATTAAATTGCCCCAGTATTCCCTTCTATATGGTGACACATGTTTAAGCGCCTGTCACACTATGCCAGATTGAGCAACGGACAGAATTGTCTAATCCAGTAGTGTTTTCTGCGTGATAAGTATAAAAATATATTAAAATGTGTCAAAATCTTGCGATATCGGGTCAAAGGCCGCCGGAAGAACGCACATGATATGGACATGAAATGGACATGAAACATCCATGAATGCATAGCCAATGGACGATAACCAGACTAAACAAACTCAAACCGGACAAGAACCATAGACGTAAATCCGGCGGCATCCGTTCCACATTTTGTGCATGCTCAAAACTTGTAACGGATCTGCCTGGATATCAAGGGATATCAATGGATATGCAATGGATATGCAATGGATATGCAACTGACACAAACCAGACTTTGCCGGATATCAACAGACTTTGTTTGGTTTCTTTCCGTTTCCCCGAATCAGGTGATGTGTGACAGAGCCTTTAACAAGTGCATCAGTATTTAAGTTAGATATGTAGAATCAAATTGAGATGCTTGTTTTAGTTTTAAAAATTTGATGCTTCATTGGATTATGCAGCTTTAACATAAGCAATATACTTGTCTACCTCCTCCTCCTCCACCATCAGCTGTATATCTGCCCGCATATTTGATATAAGTTTGTGTTTGTTTGTTTGTTGTTTTACGTACTAGCTAAATCTAAGGTCATATCAGGACGGGTACCGACTTGTGACAGTGCACACTTATAGTGCTGACCCACTGGAAGACTACGCCACCAGCACCATGACCTGATATCCCACTCAGCCACATTATCCTGACACTGAACCAACCAGTCCTTGTCCTATCATAATAATGCTGAGCGTCTAGCTAGGCAGTGACAAGTATCAATTTTTAAGTAATTGATTTTACTCGACCTGAGTTTGAACCCACGACTTAAGAGAATAGTTCTAAAAGCACTAGATATGTCTGCAAACTCGCTTTGCCAGGCGATAGTAAGTGTAAGCCCAAAGTGAGCTGGGCTGGCATTCATGCACATCGTCATCATCATGCTGTCAGTTGCGATGCGACAAAGACTGCTTTCATCACTTGACTGCCGCTCTCCATTTAGCTCTCTGCTGTGAGAGTGATGTCCATGAGTCGGTATTAATATCTCTGAGCTTCAGGTTTCTCTTGATGGTACATTTTATGAAAGCTGCCTGCAAAAGTGTTTCATGAAAGCTGCCTGCAAAAGTGTTGAAGTGCTGCTGGCTTTTGCAAGTTACTGGCGGCACTCTTTCGGGGAGCAAATAGAGGATTCATGGACAACATGCTAGAGCCCAACCAGAAGCACTGTCGGCCTTTCGACTGAGAGATAAGAGCGTTATCAGGGTCACGATAAGGGGAACGACAGTAACTTCTAATGGACATGGATCAGCGTCAGGTTATGGGACTGATAAGTGGCTGGTCCAGATAAGATAAGGCTGTGACTGGGTGTGAAGTTGTGGGGGGTGGGGGGGGGGGGGGGGGGGGGGGGCGCTACCGAGAAGTTGGGGTGAGGGTGGGCTGTGGGTAGACATCAAGCTGAGGGACCTGTGTTTGTGGTGGGGCGGGGAGGTAATAGGGGGGGGGGGGCGCTACCGAGAAGTGGGTGTGTGGGTGGGGGTGGGGAGCGTGTGTGTGTGGGGGGGGGGGGCGAAGTGATGTGGTGTATTGATGTGGGTGCAGGCCTGATTAGACCGGGTAGCCAGCCCTTGAAAGATAAAATAGTTGTAAGTGAAATGTTATGGTGGCGATAATAGGTGAAAGACATACGATGAAGTGATGACGGTTATAATCGATATTGAATGGCTGTAATATGTATATGAGCCTGTCTCAAAAGGTGATAAATAACATGGGACAACATTTTGTCCATTGTAACGATCAACATACTATCTGCTTATCCATTTGATCAGGATACACTGATTTATGCTAGTTCATAATCCCAATAGAATACATATTGCTTTGAAGCAAATGTTCTTGTCTTTTCAGTGTAACTATTTCTGTGCTGCTTTGCATCAATCATTACACAGACAACAACAAAATTAGTTAGCACCTTTTGAGACAGGCTCATATATGTATGATGCATAACACATTATATGAGTATAAAGGCAAGGGGAACATGTGCTCTATACCAGCTGTCGGGGTCATTGGTGACAGGGACCTCCTCGCGGAACACACACCTGAGGAATTATATATATATAATTGTCAACGGTACAGCCAACAGCACCAGCACTTGATATCCCACTCAGTCACATTATCCTGACACTGAGCCAACCAGTCCTTGCTAATAATGCCGAGCGCCTGGCTAGGAAGCAACACGTATAACTGTATAAGTCATTGGTTTGACTCGACCAGGGTTCGAATCCCCGATCCCACGATCTACCGACACAGGAGATGGACGCTCTAACTCATTCGGCCATCCCTTCTGGTGACGGGATACTTCGAAGTAAAGTAAGATAGATAATAACAACCAGCCTTATATACTTATCTCAGAAAATGGCAGAAACCCCTAACCATTGTTTCTTGGGGTTTCGCAGCCCGAGGCTCAGAGGGCACTGATAAGTTATATGAAACCGGAACTGCTGGGGCCATATGCATGAAGCAGTGTTAGCGCTCCAAACCTGTGGTTAGCGGCAATCTCCGGGTTAGCGGGGTAAAGTCGGTATGTATGGAGCAGTGTTAAGGAAACTCCGCGAGTTTAACATCGTCTGCGCTAACCCCAAACCATATCAAGTTTACCGTCGGGGTTAGGGACCGATTAGGCGCAAATCTATTCAATGCGATCATATTTAACAGAATTACATACTCAAATCATGAAATTTCATTAAATTAACCCTAAAATCGAACCGTTATTAATGCTGCCGCCGCATTGGCGGCATTATTCATATTGTCTAATCGACGAATGTAAAGTAAACAAATCGCCGCCGCATCGACGTCGCTATCCATACTGTCAAATATCAACAAAACATTGCCGCCGCCGTCGCTGCATAGGCAGCAATGTATTAGGTTAACTAGGTTAACTAACGCCGCCGCGCTTTGTACCCATACATGCCCCGTGACACATCTGGAACACCGGCATTAGATAACCCGGGACCCGCCGTTAACACCGGAGGCGATAAAACTTTGTCCATGCATACAGGCCCAGGGGTCAGGCTCCACATCCGGGCGATAATAGGGAGATGGTTGCTTCTTCAAGTTTTACGCAACATCCAAGGTGATAGCAGCAGATAAACTGACTTGTGATGGTGCATACTCATGGTGACGTAATAGGGCTGTCAATCAGGTTGCCAGCACCATGACCCAATATCCCACTCACTCACATTATCCCGACACTGAGCCAACCAGTCCTTGCCCTTTCCTATTAATGCCGAGCGCCAGGCTAGGAAGTGACAAGTATCAATTTTATAAGTCATCAATTTGACTCGAACGGGGAACCGAACACCCGATCTCCCTCCCGCACGCGAGGTCCACGCTCTACCGATTCAACCACCGTGCCCAGTGGTGAAAGGGTTATACAGCGATACACACCACCGCTAATGTGTTCCGCTAGGAAATGGTCAGGCAGATGCCTACCGGCAAGGGACGACCTGATACCCTGATACCCTGATACCGTGGTGAGCGCAATGGCATTCAGAGGGGCCTACGGCAGACACAGATGAGACTCAAAAGCCATATTGAAATAGGGCACGTAGGCACACAATGTAGCCAGCCCGTAAGGCGTCACGGTTGAGTGGTTTCCCCATGATGGAACCCTTAAGGGGATGTCACATTACGACGCATCGCGGAAAACGTACGCCGATGTATGTGATTTTTGGCCGCTACATGGGGATTTATTTTTTTTTGTTTTTTTGTGACAAGTTTTTTATTCTGCCCATAATGTATAAGCTCCCGTGAGGGTGCTTGTTTTCAACGCTGGACAGCTGTGGTACTAGATTGGTCTGGTCCCGCACTCAGGAGTCTTTACCTGATCTTTCTCGGGCCAACCTTTGCGGTGTTGGGTGTTAGTAGTTTCTATATTAGTTTTTTTTTTAATTTTCAAGTTTTTTCCTAACCTGTACATGATAACTTAGCCTACTATGTACATCTACGCAGATGACATACAGGCCTGTGGGAGAGGATCCCATCCCATTGTGGTTTGTTACAGCATCCTTTCACCCATGCCCTGTCCTTAGATAGTACACCAGTGTGCCAGAACTCCCCTGGACCCTTCAGGACTGCGACTAGGTGGGATGGCTGTGTTGTATGGTTAGCCATTTCGTATTTCAGGGTGATTCGGATGCATGACCGTGGCCTGCCTGGTTCTGCTTTGGTTTGTGCCAGTACACATACCCAGACGGACTGCGCCCTATGGTGATAGTCATTTCGAATTCCTTAGTACTTAGTAGGGCTAGTTTCCATATTTGTAATATCTACCATCTTTTCTGGCCGGTCTTTTGCTTTTTGTGCCAGAACACAGCAAGCAGTGACTGCGCCCAAGATCAGGTGAGATATTGTTTCTTCAGTAGGTGGTTGTGTATTATGTTTTCTGTAAGGACCTTTTATAGTGGTCCATGCTTTTGATTGCCCGTTGTTGTGTGGGTTGATTATTCCAGGCATGTGCCGCCATGGCAAATACACTTCTCTCATAAATGTTGGTGTTACTTATTGCTGTCAGTAGCACTGGGGCTGCCATTTGCCTGGTGTCCCTACGGGGGGTTGCTGTGTAGCCTGGTTTTGTGGTGTAATGGTGCGCCAGTATTTTGAGGTGCGTTTCCCTTCTACTTGTTAGTAGTGTTGCATTGCATTTTTTGTGTAATTCGATTGTGGGATATCTTTTGTTCACCTGAAGGCATACTTTGAGGGCTCTATTTTGTAGCACCTGTAGTTTCTTTAATAGTTTTGTATTTCCTCCCATGTATACTACATCGCCATAGTCAAAGTAGGGGAGGATCATGCCTTTATATATTTTAATTGCCATGCTTTCAGTCATGTAGTATCTCAGTTTAGCCAGTAGCCATATTTTATGGTTTACCTTTTTGATAGTATTTGTTATGCAGAGGTCCTAATTTAGGTGTCTGTCTAGATCCACTCCCAGATATCGGTAGTTGTCTACTTGTTCTAGTTCGGTGTTTCCCAGAAGACACTTTATTTTCTCATTACTTGTTAGCCTGGTACCAAATAGTACTGTTTTTGACTTGCTGTTGTTTATGGTTATCCTATTTAGTTGGCACCACTCGATTAGTTTTGTTAGTGTTAGATTCAGTTTCATTTCTATTTCTTCGGTTGTTTTGCCTGCAGCATATACCACGGTGTCATCTGCATATAGTTGGATGTTTTCAATTTCTAGCCAGTTGTTTAAGGCCCTGTCACATTACGGCGTATGGCGGGAGCGTATTGAAAACCTACGTAGGTCCTGCGTGTGCCGGCCTATGATGACATTTGGTGACCTTTCGGGTGCTTTTGAGCGTATGTGGAACCTACGAGGAGCGTACGAGGAGCGTATGAGGAGCGTATGGGAGGGTATGGGAGCGTGCTGTGACATTTTTTGACAGTATGGGCCATACGCCCTCATAGGTCGAGTTTTTTTGAGCATGCACAAACAAATTTGGACGGACGGATTTATGAAAGCGTATGGCGGCGTATGCCTCATACGCTTCACATACGCCGGCATCTGGCAGCATCTGGCGGCGTATGAGTAGCGTATGAGTAGCGTATGCGTAGCGTATATGTAGCGTATACGGCGTATGCCAACGTATATGACGTAACGCGCTTACGCCGCCATACGCTCCCGCAAAAAACCCTAATGTGACAGCCCCTTTAGATCGTTAATATATATGAGGAAGAGAAGTGGCCCCAGGACTGACCCTTGGGGTACTCCGCAAGTTATCTTTTCCTCATTGGATATGGATCCATTTACTGTGGTGCATTGCTTTCTGTTTTCTAGATAGCTCGCTAGCCATTTTCCTGTTACTCCTGTTATTCCCATTTGGGTTAGTTTGCTCCTTAGGATAGGGTGATCCACCGTGTCAAACGCTTTGCTGAAGTCTATGAACGCTGCACCCACTAGGTTCTTTTTATTGATACTGTTTGCAATATCAGTTATTAAGTTAGCAACTGTTTTTATTGTCGAGTGGTATTTTCTGAAACCGCCCTGTTTACTGTTCAATATTTTGTGTTCGTTTAGGTGGCACATAATATGTCTATGCATTATTTTTTCCATTAGTTTACCAGGCAGTGGGAGTATGGAGATCGGTCTATAGTTTCCCAGTACCTGTTTATCCCCTCCTTTGTGGAGCGGTGTTACTTTGGCTAGTTTCCAGCAGTCCACATAAGTACCTTCTGTGAACGATTTGTTGTATAGCTCACATATAACATCTGGGATGCATCCGAATGCATCTTTCAATACTATACTCGACGTATTTTCAATGCCCGAAGGCTTGTTGCAATCAATTGATTTTATGAGCTCACTTATCTCTTTTATTGTGGTTGTGCAATCTCCAATGTCTGTGTTTAATTGTTGCGCTTTCGTGGTCCAGTTTGTGTTGAATTGTTTGGATAGTTTATTGCCTATGGTTGAAAAATGTTTGTTCATTATATTAGCAGTATCGTTGTTGCTGATTTCCACCCTATACGTTGTTATGCGTTAGGGGTGCATTAGGCGCTCGTTGGTATTCGCCAATATATGTTGATGTTTGTTGAGATACGGCGTCGCACGTCCGGGGGTCGGCAAAGTTTTGTGCATGTACAACACTTTCAACGTACGACAACGTTCGACAACATGTGGATTTTACTTTGGCCGTACATTATGTATACGTTAGGCATACACTTCCATCGATGTATGGGAGGGGGGCGGAAGGGGATGGGTGGGGGTATATCAGAGTGTGGAGACTTGTGCCGGGGTGAAGGGTGTAAAGTGGGTGTATTGGGGTGTACAGTGTGGAGAGTGTGGGCGGGTAGTGAGTGGGTGAATGACCATCGCACCCCTGAGGAAGAATGCACATCATGCAGCTGGGCCGTGACATGTCAATTCCTATTATTGGCGGAATAATGTGGGAGCCTCCTTGGGTGTGAAGCTATTTTAGTATTAGCTATTACTCGTTTATTCATTAATTGGAGTAGGACACGGCATATTACAATATTGCACATGGTTCACTAATGCTGCAGTCACACTACAACGTTTCTCTCCAACGCGCGTCGATGTGTGTGACTTTTTGGCGAGACGTCAGGAAGCATTACACGCGCGTTAGGCGCACATCGGTACAAGTCGGTACACCTTGATGGACGTCGATGGTCGGCGAGGATCGTCGGCACGCGTCGGGGCGTGTCGAAAGTTTTGTGCTTGCACAAAACTTTTCGATATGTGCCAAAGTGTGGGTTGAATGTTACCAGGACATTAGGCGCGCGTCAAGATACGTTGGACGCGCTGGAAGATCATTATGCGAATGGTAGGCAGACGCCATGTGAGCATGAGGGTTGTCGCCAAATGGTTGCTTTGTTGTTTTCCACCCTAGCTACATCTAAGGTCATATGATGACGTCACACCAAACATTTTTGTTGTCCTCACGCGTCGACACATGTTGGCTGTGCACTACTAACATGCTGCATTGACGCCAAACTTTTTCCCTAACCGCCAAAAAGTTGGACGTGTCTCAATGCGTACAAATTATTTTGCACGTTGGTGGCACGCCGGCGAGAAGCGTTGTAGTGTGACTGCAGCATTAAGACGAGGAATAAGAAGTCAATTAAATCAAATATGCTAGCGCTACAACTTATACAACCCCATCATGTCCAGCATTTTAGTGAACATCAATTATTTCCAATGTTACACATTTATTAATTTAACATAGTCCAAGGTAAGGAAAAGTTGATAATAAAGAACCATGTGTTATATTTATAATTTAAATAGGGAAGGAACTCAAGATCATCTAGTTAATCAAGGTAATGAATAAATGACTTGCCTGTTTTAGCTGATATCATTAGATCAAGGAAACTGTCTACTGTAGTTACCGTCTTTCAAGTCCGCTGTGTTCTGAGATAATAGTGTATTAATTTAAGTATCTACTTATTTAACCAAAATGTGGTGTCCATCTAATCACTTATTCCATTATTGTTTTGATACCATCATCTGAACCAACCATTGGTCCGAATAATAATAATCATGTTGCACATTATCCCCCTCATATGTTTATGACCACATGGGATGGCCAAATGAGTTGAATATCCGTCTCCTGTTTTCGGAGATTGGGGGATCCGAACCTATGCGCTCCTGGTCACGTCAAACTAATGACTTAACAATTGATATGTGTTGCTTCCTAGCCAGGCGCTCGGAATTATTAGGAGAGTGCAAGGATTGGTTGGCTCAGTGTTGGGATAATGTTACTGAGTGGGATATCAGGTCATGCTGCTGATGGTCTGGTCTCCCAGTGGGGCAGGACTATAAAGTTTCTTTGAGTGCACACTGTCACAAGTCAGTAGCCATCCTGATATAACCTTAGATGTTGCTACGATGTAAAAAACCAACAAACAAACCCATATGTTTATTTAAATGATATCTGTACACCTGATTATTTATAAATCACATAACAAAAGTCTCAATTAATAATACTCTATGAGTGACCCTGTTACTTAGACATACTGATGAGTTGGTTGGTTGTCGGAGTGTTATGTCCTAGCAACATGTAAGGTTACATCAGGACGGAGACTGACTTGTGATAGTGCATACTCATCGTGACTATACAGTGCTGCCCCACTAGGAGACCAGGTCACCAGTACCATGACCTGATATCCCACTCATTCAAATTATCCTGACACTGAGCCAACCAGTCCTTGCCTTATCCTACTAATGGCTGGCACCTGGCTAGGTAGTGACAAGTATCAATGTTTAAGTCATTGCTCTGACTCGACCCATATGTTCGAAATCCGGGATCTACAAGAATAGAAGATGGACGCTCAACTCATTCCACCATCCCTTCTGGTCCATAAAGAGAATTCCTCTGAAACTGTTTTATGTAATCAAAACGTTCATTATTGTTCATGAAGATTTATACTGCCTATTATGGATAGGTCTGAATAGACTTGTTTTCACCATTAGACAGTTTCTCGATAGAAAGCCTGAGCCTACACTTTTACCGACCCAAGGGATTGTTAAGCTCCCACACCACATAGACATGGTAGGAGAGCAACCAACCGTGTGATGACACTGTAAGTTATACACAGCAGTGAAAATCCAAATTGGCAGAGGTGGGGACATGGGGAATTGAACCACTGACCTTCAGATTAGGAATCAGACCTATAAAAAAAAGTCAGACACTCTAACCACTCTGCCACAGAGAATACCACAATATAAAGACCATAATTATATGGCTAATATTTTTCCTGTTCAAATGTTTCATTTCTACGACTAAGCCATCCTCATCTCCACAGGCCTCACTGAGGAGTCAACTGGTGAACCAGAGTAGGCCCTGGAGCCAGAAGTGGGAGAATGGGCGGGGGGGAGGGGAGTATGTACTCCTAGCGGGATTGTTTGATATACGGTGGTCGGGGAATATACATGGACAGTAGAACCTATCTAAATTGACCAACCATGCGACCGGCTTTAAATGGTCGATTCAGGGAGGCGGTCAATTTCGGGAGTTTTTACAAATCTGTTCAATGGTATTGTATGGGCGATCGTTTGGGACCCAAACAAAGCGCTCAATATCTATAGGGGAGTGGTTCATTTGTGGACGTGGTCGGTTAGAGAGGTTTTGCGGTATACGTTTCCTGACAGCGAGATGTTGTAACACGTGGCACAGTAGTTGGCAGTGGGAGTAATTTCCTTCTGGTTCCTGTAACTGCTGCATGTTATCAGTTTGGGCCTATAGTGGCGGGCAGCTGGGGTAATGGCTTGGCTTTGGTAGTTGTATTGGCTTAGCTTCTACATGACGGTGCTTTCTTGTGTTAGCCAAAGAGTTAGTGGGCATGTTCCAGCGTTCTTGGATGCGCATTGCTGAAGCAGTAGTTGTGAAAGACTCAATCCACCACCATACCTGTTTGCAGGGTATTCAAAATAGGAGTCTATCACCAGGAATATCTTCTTTGTTTTGTCATGAAGATTTATACTGCCTATCATGGATAAGTATGAATAGACTTGTTTTTACCATTAGACGGTTGGTCGATTGAAAACCCGAGCCTACATTTTTCTCGGCCCAAGGGATTGTTAACCTCCTACACCACATGAAATGTTTAGGCGCGAAACCCTGTAAATGCCAATCCAAAACATGATGAATTAAAATAAATAATGTTGTACTTGATTGTTTGTTTGTTGTTGTTTTACGTCCTATCAACATCTAAGGTCATGTCAGCTTGAAGCTTATTTTAATTGTCATTAATTACTCTTTGCTCGTAATGAAATGTTTATGGTGCAATAAATACAAAAAGAGGAATCTAAAAAATGAACCCCTTGAATGGTTGAGACCAAAGTTTATGTCAATATTTGGTTTGGCATTTATTGGGTTTTGTGCCTGAACTCTTCATATAGACATGGTAAGAGAGCAACTGGCCTGTGATGACACTGTAAGTTATACACAGCGGTGGAAATCCAAATTGGCAGAGGTGATGGCATGGTATTTGTTCCAATATGGGGTCATTCCATGAAAGGAAACTGAACAGTGCAAGAGAAAATTGCCCACACTATATATAACTGGAATTACTTAGATTTGTAGGGATTTGATCAAAATAAGCTAATTTGTTTAATATGGTTGATGAATCGATGGATCACAGTAAAGGTCGTTAGCGTGTGCGTGTTGTTGTTTTACGTCCTAGCAACATATAATATCACATCAGGTGTCGTTAGCAAGTGGGTAATGATGATAACATGGCAGGGTGGCATCAAAAGCTATATCCATGCAGAAAAATATGGTTAGTAATATATTTTCTCAGGTGAGTTGTCAAAGACCAGCTGCCTACCCAACGCAGGTAGTCATTTCTCTTTCTTTATTGGGAATGTGATATGTTAATCTGAATATATTGTTTTCTCCGTTGCAAGACGCTGCTATCTCGGCAATCAAGCAAGAGCAGTTAGTTATACAAGTATCGTTAGCGGGGTGATGAAAATTGGAAATATTGCACCGAGAGCAGGATTCGAACCCACACTGCTTGCCATGCCAGGGTTAGTGCACTAACCCTGATTACGCCACTTAGATTCCCTGATGCAATCACCGTATCCATGCTTGCATGTTTATGGGGCTTCTTACCTGAGATCTCAGTGCAAATGTCTACATTCATCCCACTGGATTTAGAATTCTTTTAAATTAATGCAATGCTAAAGTGCCTGTCACACCTTACCGGATACAACCGGACAAAGAATGTTCTAGCCCGGTGGTGTTCAGTATCAAAATGTACCAAAATGTGTTGAAATGTTGCGCTATCGGGTCAAAGGCAACCAGACGAAACGGACGCTAAACGGACAAGGAAGTACATTAACGAATAGCCAGCAGACGATAACCGGACAACAACCGAATGTCAAACAGTCGGACTGAACATTAACTAATAGCCACCGGACTGTTCATGGACGCGCCGAAAAAAACGACGGACCGAATTCCCCCAACACTGTCAATGGACTATTCAGGAAGCAAACCCGAGACATAATGGATGGGTACCGGACATGAAACGGACAAACCGGACTAAGCGGATTTAAACCGCACACCAGCCACACACATCAGTCTGGCGGTGTCCAGTACAAGTTGTGTACGTGTTCAAAACTTGCCACTGTACACACCGGACATCACCGGACCCAGAACGGACAAGCTGGATGCATACCATATATAAACCAGACATTGATGTATTTCAACAGACAGTGTCTGTTTTATATCAGGTATCCCAATCCGGTAAGGTGTGACTGAGCCTTTAGGGATGTATGGGGGGGGGGGGAGTTGGTTGGTTAAAATTAGTAAGATGGATGTGTAGTTATTAGTGGTGCTCAGTGTCAGTGCCTGTGTGCAGTTGTTGGAAGTCTAGATTCGGTGGGGAGAAGTAATGGTTAACTACAGTTGTTGAGTACATTAGTTTATTGAATGATGGGTAGTAGCTATATTTAGTTGCGGGTTTGGTGCTATGAATTAGTATTTGGTGATGAATGGGTAGCAGTTGACCAGACAGGATGGCCGAATGAGGGTCCATCTCCCATTTTGGTAGATCAAGCCATTGTCAAGTCAAAGCAATGACTTAAAAATGTATACTTGTCGTTTCCTAGCCAGGTGCCGAGCATTATTAGGATTGGACAAGGACTGGTTGGCTGAGTGTCAGGATAATGTGACCAAGTGGGATGTCAGGTGTTATAATGCAGGTCGCCTGGTCTGGTCTCTCAGTGGGGAAGCACTATAAAGTCACCAAGAGTGCGCACTGTCACAAGTCGGTACCTGTCCTGATGTGACCTTAGATGTTGCCAGGACGTTAAACTCCAACAACCAACCATTTGTCATCAGACGTCCACTGTGGTGTTGGTTTGAAACAACGGTAGCTGGATAGCGCTGTCACAAGTAGGCCTAGTCACCGTGGAAGTTTGTTTGTTAGTGGTTACTTTACATCCTAGCAACATTTAAGGTCATATCAGGATGCGTACCGACTTGTGACAGTGCGCACTCATGGCCAATTTATAGTGCTGCCCCACTGGGAGACCAGGCTGCCAGCACCATCCCCTAATATCCTACTCAGTCACATTATCCTGACGCTGAGCCAACCAGGCCTTGCCCTATCCTAATAACGCCGAATGCATGGCTAGGAAGCGACAAGTATCAATTTTTAAGTCATTAGTTTGACTCGACCAGGGATTTGAATCCCCCGATCTCCCAAAACAGGAGACGGATGCTCAAGTGATTCGGCCACCCCGACTGGTCAGTCAGTGTAGAGTGTGGGTGTTGGTTCGTCAGGATGTCATATCGAGCTACAAGGGCTGGGAGCGTGGAGGGAGGATTGCACAGGTCAGGGCAGGTCAGTGTAGGTCAGGGCCATGTCATTGTCCAGGAGGAGGTCAGTGACCAGAACACACTGACCTGAACAAGAGATATTGACATGTTCGATTCGAGACTTTCCTAACCCTACAGCCTGTTCTATAAATACACGTGGACATGAAGACAGATGGTGTTGCCCTCAGTGACACCAGTAGACTGAACCACAATCACAGTCTCTATGATGTAGGCCTATCTGTGTAGTTCTCTGAAAGCGGGTACCGCTTTTGTGACATGGAAGCCAAAAGTGTAAACATTCCAAATAATAGCGGAAAAGATCCCAAATAATAGTAGAACCCATAATCGGATGAAGGCTTACACATTGTGGGTATATCAGAGTTGAAAAAAAGTTTATTCACTTTTTTAATTTGATGTTATGCAAATTAAGGACTATGTTAAAATGTCCTGTGTAATATGGGAATTAAACACACATCCAGAACATCATTTTAACATGTATACATGACAATTTCAAACAAGATTTTAGTGATTGCCGTTAAGGAAATAAAATTATGTCTTACAAGAAAAGAGTTGATAAAAAACGTTTGTGTCAATTTTTATGTAAATGCTTAAATATGTAGATTTCCACATTTTACCTTTAGCTGAAAATCATATAAACATACTTTTGATACATTTTGTGACATATATTAAATACACATAATATCGCTAATATACAATAATTATTTGACTTGCTATTAAAAAAAAGAAAGAATGATGTCCATCGTAACATTGACACCAAATGTTTGGTGCCCAGCTTCAGAGAATGACCCATCTACCAGAGCCAAGTCTGCACTCATTGCCACACCCACACACTCACTGCCACACCCACACACTCACTGCCACACCAACGCCAACACACTCACTCCCTCATCTAGAGCTACATGCCCATACCCACACCCACACCTACACACTCACTTACACACGCACACCATGCACCTAAACCACACCCACGCCTACACACTCACTCACACACGCACACCCTCACACCTAAACCACACCCACGCCTACACGTCCCTCCAGCATAATCATCATCATGCTGTTGGCCGCGATGCGACAAAGACTGCTTTCATTACCTGACTGCCTCTCTCCTTTGTACGGTTGTACATTTCATGAAAGCTGCCTGCAAAAGTGTTGAAGTGCTGCTGGCTTTAGCAAGTTACCAGCGGCACTCTCTTGGGGAGCAAATAGAGGTACCACACCGGCAAGAACATGTCAAGACAGGCGCAAAACTATTTGTCCCTACAGTGGCTGGTCAGGAAATGTTGGGAGTTCGATACATCAACCATCGTTAATGCTGTCACAGTGATATGGTTTTCTGTTTAGGGTTTGCTCCCTTAGCCTTTGCTTCCATCAAGAACCTGTACCACAAGGCAGAGGTTTACAACTCTGCAGGGCAGGGGCGTCAAACTGCATGAGGTATTGCTATACATGCAATACATGCATACCACCGTCCCTGCAAAACCGAGATATCTGCATTCACTCCCACACTTACACCTACACACTCACTCCACACCCACACATACACATTCACCCTCACACCCACACTTAAACACTCACTCCCACACGCACACCCTCACGCCTAAACCACACCCATGCCTACACGTCCCTCCAACACCGATATATCTGCATTCACTCCCACACCAACGCCTACACACTCACTCCACACCCACACATACACATTCACCCTCACACCCACACCTACACACTCACTCCCACACGCACACCCTCACGCCTAAACCACACCCATGCCTACACGTCCCTCCAACACCGATATATCTGCATTCACTCCCACACCAACGCCTACACACTCACTCCACACCCACACATACACATTCACCCCCACACCCACGGATACACACTCACCCTCACACCCACGGCTACCCACTCACTTCCACGCCAACACCTACACACTCACTCCCACATCTACAGCTACATACCCATACCCACACCCACGCCTACACACTCACTCATACACGCACACCCTCACAGCTAAACCGACCAGACGGGATGGCCGAATGAGTTAGAGCGTCCGTGTGTTCGAACCCTGGTCGAGTCAAACCAATGACTTAAAAATTGATACTTGTCGCTTCCTAGCGTGGCGCTCAGCATTATTAAGATAGGGCAAGGACTGGTTGGCTCAGTGTCAGGATAATGTGACTGAGTGGGATATCAGGTCATAGTGCTGGAGGCCTGGTCTTCCAGCGGGGCAGCACTATAAAGTTGCCATGAGTACGCACTGTCACAAGTAGGCACCCGTCCTAATATGACCTTATATGTTGCTAGGACGTAAAACAACAACAAACAAACATCACACCTAAACCACACGCATGCCTACACGTCCCTCCAACACCGATATATCCGCACTCACTCCCACACCTCTACCGACACACTCACTCCCACACCGACACACGCCAACCCACACACGCGCATACACACTCACTCCCACACCCACGGATACACACTCACTCCCACACCTACACTTACACACTCACTCCCACACCTAGACCCTCCAACCCAACCCACACCCACCCACCCACCAACCCACGCCTACATCCAACACACTGACCCACCCACACACCCACATACCTATCTGTAACCAGGAGGAGAGGGTCTGCCGCTCCTCCCTCCTCCCTGCCAGCGCCCCTCGTAATAACGATCCTTTCCTCCTGTGGCCGGGGCACCAGGAGGATAAAAGAACATGGCGAGTAGCCCACATCTCATATCAGCATCGAAACCTCCGCTGGGAGAGTGGCGTGGACAGCGCATTGACCCGGCAACGTCTGACCCCGACCTGTGACCGTGCCCCTGGTGCCGAATTGGCGAACTAGACCAGTTACCACGCGCGATGCCGTGTGTCGTCTGTCGCGGAGAAATGTCGTCTGCCTTCGGGGAAATTTCCACTGAAACCTTTGATGTTTTCTAGAAAATGGTTGAGAAAATTACCCTCAGAGTAGAGACAGCTAACAATGTTACGTAGGTGGCTGGAGACAGAGGGATTGCTTCTGGGAGCCTAGGTAGCCTGGCGTTTGTGACCCTTGCCCTGGAATGGCTAAATTTTAATATGTGGCTGTGTTTGATTTGTCGTGCTCTGGGAATAGCGTCTCGTATGTTTGCCAGTTCCAAAGCCAGTGGAAGATAAATGCCATGTTTAGGTTAGGTGTGTTCATCTGTTGGAGTTTTACGTCCTGGCAACATATGAGGTCATATCAGGACGGATCCCAACTTGTGACAGTGCGCACTCATATACTTCAGCATAAGCATGGACTTTAATGTATTGTCAAATCATCAGTTCTAGTGGATTGTCTTAGGATCAACCTTCTCGGAAGGATTGATTTGTTGTGTTACGCCATGGCAACATCTGAGATCATACCAGGACGGGTACCGACTTGTGACAGTGCACATTCATGGCGACTTGATAGTGCTGCCCAATTGGGATACAAGGTTGCCAGCACCATGACCTGATATTGCACTCAGTCACATTATCCTGACACTGAGCCAACCAGTCCTTGCCCTATGCTAATAATGCCGAGTGCCTGGCTAGGAAGCGAGAAGTATAAATATTTAAGTCATCAGTTTAACTGGACCAGGGTTCAAGCTCATTGGTTCAAATCCCACGAGCTACCAAAATGGGAGAGGGATGCTCAACGCATGGCGGGCAATATGAACCTCCTTATATGGGCATGGAGTGGAGGCGGGGACTGAGGGATTGACAGCGGCAGCCAGCTTCACTAACAGTAACATTAGCGCCATTCAATAGACGATTTTCTTACCCATGTGGGCGACCTTAAATATGCATATTATGATGCAAATATAGCATTTTCAAAACCAAAACATTTCCATAGATTTGAACATATGGAAGAGAATTAAGCACTGGGGCTCTTATTAAGCATTTGTTCCAGCATGGAAGGTTGATACTGTCGTAGGAGGGGGGGGGGGGTTATGAAAATGGAAAATTTGCGCCTAGAGCGGGAATCGAACCCACATTGCATTCCGGGTTAGTGTGCTAACCATTACACCACTTAGGTCCCGCAGACATGACATCACATACCAGAGCCTTTGATGAACCAGTTGTGGACCACTGGTTGGAACGGAAAATAGCCCAAACTGCAAATGTGTCCACTGAGCAGGATCGATCGGATGACCCACACCTTCACAGGTGGACACCTACTCCCTTGCCTAAGTCCCGCTCCTACTATCATAAAAATATAAGCATATTAATAATATATGGTCAGGTTAAAGGTTAAAGGTCATAAAGATCCTACACAGGGGGGTCAGCATAATATCTAGATCACCCCAATGGGCCCCCCTCCCCTGCCACCAACCTTAACCATCATGAAATAACCATCAACACACTGAACATCCTACACAACTATCAATCTGTTTAAACACATTGAACATTACATAAGACAGACAAAATGCCTTGTCAACTATAAACTTAGCTTGTTTTATAAGAGAAAAAATGTAACCCTTAACGATTGTTTGAGTTGCCCCATTTTTGCATGAACCACAGTGACTGGTGCTGTACATTATAGAGCAGGAGCCACTCAATTAATTCTACAGGATCAGTGTTGTGACTACTACAGCATTGACCAAACTTAGATTATTTAGAATGTCAATTCCAATAGAGTGTCTTACTTTTTTCTATGTCAGACTCCTAATCGGAACGTCGGTGGTTCAATTCCCCTTGCCCCCGACCTCCGCCAATTTGGATTTCCACCGCTGTGTATGACTTAC
The DNA here is from genome assembly GCA_030323885.1 of Branchipolynoe longqiensis. NCBI lineage: Eukaryota > Metazoa > Annelida > Polychaeta > Phyllodocida > Polynoidae > Branchipolynoe > Branchipolynoe longqiensis. The sequence goes on from CM059200.1 coordinate 6,291,824, forward strand.
AGCGTCATCAAAACAGGTTGCTCTCATACCATGTCCATGTGGTCTGGGAGGTTAAAAATCCCTTGGGCCGGTAAAAGTGTTAGCTTGGTCTTTCTATAGACAAACTGTCTAATGGTGAAAACAAGTCTAGTCAGACATATCCATGATAGGCAGTATACATTTTCAAGAAGAAAAAAAAAAAAAATACTGCCTCTCAAGAATAAGTCTGAATAGACTTGTTTTCACTATTAGACGGTTTGTCAATAGAAAGTCTAAGCCTACGCTTTTACCGACCCAATGGATTTTTAAGCTCCCACACCACATAGACATGGTATGACAGCAGCTGGCCTTTGATGACACAGCAGTGGAAATCCAAATTCACAGAGGTGGGGGGTGGGGGGGCATGGGGAATTGAACCGCCGACCTTTGGATTAGGTGTCCGACCTAGACAAAAGCTAGACACTCTAACCACTTGAACACTTGAAGAGGTCTTTTCCAAAACATGATAAGAGCTGATAAAAAACAATTAGTTTCCCATGCCAATGCCAAACTCGGAGCTTGTGCTTTGTAAATAAGCTTTGTAAATAAAGACCGTTTCATATATATATACATATATGAAGAGGTCTTTTACAAGCTTGGCATTGGCATTGCAAACTCATCGCCTTTTGCAAAAGAGCTCTACAATTGCATCTCGGATCATGTTCGCTATCATTTGACACAAACCTGATCATGTCAAATGGACAGAGGCGTTGCGATTCCTATGCTGAATTCCATCGCAAACTTATTATTTTATTCGGAGTGCTATCTCCCAGACTGATCTTGAGAGATAATCTTCGGCTGGTCCATGAAAGGGGACTTGGCATGTTTACATGGATGGAAGCGGGGTGATTGTTCTTCCTCAATCCATAGCTCTCTGCCCTATCCTAGGAATGCCGACCCCCAGGCTGGGTAGTTGACTAATATTAATTGGTATCAAGAATTACACTTAGGCTATTCCCTCTATAGTAGGCAAAGGGGAGAGTAAAGGCCCGGTCAAATACACAATAGCGCACGCAGTTGAACCTAGTTGAGGCTAACGTAGTTGAATGTAGTTGAACATAGTTGAACGTAGATGAACGTAGTTGAACGTGGATGAACGTAGTTGAATGCAGTTGAACGTAGTTGAATGTACCAGCATCCATACTTCTCCTTGGTAATAACCTTGGTTGGCCATGAGTTCCGATTTAATCTTTGGACATGTTCAAAAGAGTGCTACGTTAAATGCTGAATTTGCATCCATGATTCTAACATACTCTAGCATACTCTAGCATACTCTAGCATACTCTAGTATACTCTAGCCTACTCTAGCATACTCTAGCATGCTGTAGCGTACTCTAGCATTCTTGGACAAAGCCCTGGTCACATAGCCATTAGTGGACATGGTTGAACGTAGTGGAGGCTAACATAGTTGAACTTAGTTGAACCTAGTTGAACATACCGGCATCCATACTGTAACGTATTTATCCATACCATAACATATTTACCTATACCATACTGTATTTATCCATGCCAAAATCTGCCGTACATTAACATATTTTAGCGTGGTTTGACATACTTACACCACGTTTGACCCACGTTAGCCTCCACTACGTTCACCTATGTTCAACTACCTCCACGAACATGTATGTGACCGGGGCAAGAGAGTCTGCAAGTAAGAATGGAAATGATGCAGCCAACTCTCTTGTTCATCAGCCCTCATGCAATGCCTGCTTCTTGGCAGTGTTGATGCAATCACCAAGACAACCATCACGTGATGCAGCAATTCGTCATCATGTATTCGTTTTTCAAGAGACACAAGCAACCAATCAAACTATTTTTGTTGTTGGTATATTAGTTGTTTAAGCAGGGGAAAGTTCAGTCGCAGACAACTGGTTTTCCTCATTCCACTGCTCCTTGCCCTATCTTAGTAATACCAAGCTTCTGACTAGGAAGTGACAAGTATCAATTTTTAAGTCATTGGTTTGACTCGACCATGATTCAAACCCACGATTCCACGATCTACGACCACGGGACTCTAACTCATTCGGCCTTATATTGATCCTCAGAAATTAAAATAACGCTACTGACAATCACTCACCAAATTGGCTTACTGTAACATGATGAGTCAGTCAGTGTATTTACCTAATTTAATGTAGTGAGCCAGCTGGTGACGAACACTCGAGCATGTGCCTTTTTCATCCACTGCCCGTTCTGATGTGACCTTAGATGTCTGGAGGACGTAAAACTCCAACAACCAACCAAATCTTCATCCACTGAACCTTCCATAAAAAAGAAAGCCGGTCCACCATAGAAATTGTGGAAATTATTCACCTAATTGAACAACACAGACATATGAATATATTTGGCTTAAAAGTTTGGTTTATTTAACAACGCCTCTAGAGCACATTGGTTTTTATCATCGGCTATTGGACGTTCAAACATATGGTCATTCTGACATATTTCTTTGGAGGAAACCCCCTCCTGCCATATAGGCTAATCTTTCCAATAAGCAGCAAGCGGTTTTTTATATGCAAGTTCCCACAGACTGGAAAGCATGCCCCACGGCCTTTGATATAAACCAGTTGTGGACCACTAGTTGAAACGGAAAATAGCTATATTTGGCATAAAGGGTGGCTACAGTTCAAAAGAGACACAAACAATGAAGGTAGGTTGAGATCAATTTATTCTCTGGCATAGGAAATATGAGTGGATGGAGGAGTGGATGGAGGCAGTGGTGGCGCCACCAGTCACATAGTGTAGCAGGCTGTAGATGTCAGCCGCAACTATACAGTAATAATATACATCACACTTATTATGTATTTTTCTTCATTCTTAATGCAATTTTGAATGTCCTTTATTATCATGTATGTTTCCTCATTCTTAATACAGTTTTGACTGTCATTTATTATCATGTATTTTTCCTCATTCTTAATACAGTTTTGAATGTCCTTTATTATCATGTATGTTTCCTCCTTCTTAATACAGTTTTGAATGTCCTTTATTATCATGTATGTTTCCTCATTCTTAATACAGTTTTGAATGTCTTTTATTATCATGTATGGTTCCTCATTCTTAATACAGTTTTGACTGTCATTTATTATCATGTATGTTTCCTCATTCTTAATACAATTTTGAATGTCCTTTATAGATTGTCTTTATATATTGCCTTCATCATTACCATAATGTTTGTCTGTTACTGTTAGGGTGGGTGGGATGGCAAATTATGTCTTGTTGGTCAGTTGTCATTCTTCTCACAATCAGGTGAAGTGAGTAGTGCGTGATTGTGCAATATGCTTATAGAGTGAGGAGACGAGATGCTGTCTTTAGAGAGGACCAGACGGGGTGGCCGAATGAGTTGAACAGCAGTCCCCCGTTTTGGGAGATCGGCGGTTCCGAACCCATGAATTTGTGGGTTCAAACCCTTGTCCAGTCAAACCAATGACTTTCAAATTTATACTTGTCACTTCCTAGCCTCGTTCTCGGCATTATTAGGATAGAGCAAGGACTGGTTCGCTCAGTGTCAGGATAAAGTGACTGAGTGGGATGCTGGTGGTCTGATTTCCCAGTGGGGCAGCACTATAAAGTCGCCATGAGTGCGCACTGTCACAAGTGGGTGCCCGTCCTGATATGACCTTAGATGTTGCTAGGACCTAAAAACAACCAACAACAACAGATGGCATAGGAAAGAATTATTTGGATAATAAAAATAAGTGGTGAGAAGTAGCATCCATAGTTATTTGGACTGCTAGCATAAAGTGTTAACAAAACCACTAGGCGGCGTCACGTATATAATGTCAACTTTAGTACAGTGGTGGCCGATAGGTGCCACCCACCCCAATGGGCCCCCCTCCCCTGCCACCACCCTTAACCATCATGAACAGACCATCAAGACACTGAACATCCTACACAACTATCAATCTGTTTAAACACATTAAACATTACATAAGACAGACAAAATGTCTTGTCAACTATAAACTTAGCTTGTTTTATAAGAGAAAAAATGTAACCCACAATGATTGTTTGAGTTGCCCCGAGTATACATCTTCTACTCGGTGCTGCTCCCCATTTCTGCATGAACCGCAGTGACTGGTGCTGTACATTATACAGCAGGAGCCACTCCCTTAATTCTACAGGATCGGTGCTGTGACTAATTCAGCACTGACAAAACTTAGATTATTTAGAATGTCAATTCCAATAGTAAGATGGCCGAAAGGCCAGTGCTCTGGCGCTGACAAATGTCATATTCAGATGAATAAATACTTAACCAAAAGAAAACAAAAAAATATTCTTAGGCATAGGGAAGCTTGCCGACTAGGTGTGCCCAATCGCCCATGTTGCAGACAACATGAACATTGTAGTGAGTCCTCACAGACGAGAACCCACATAAACAACTAGGCGTAGGTAGGTAGATTGCCTCAGGGAGCCTATTTAGCCTAATGATCAGAAAGCATCTGCAGAATGACAGAAATGTTTGTTCTAGTCCTCCTCCAGGTGTGAGATTCCTAAAGGTTTGAGACAATATAATGTTGATGACTCAGTGAAAGACTGCCAATGAGGCGGTCGGTCATGCAGGTAATAACAGTTGATTGAAAAAATAGGTGAGACCCGAGAGAAGCCCTAGCATGAAAGGAAATGGAAAGTAATGTGTAGCTGGGTGTGTGGGTGGTAAGTTTGCTTGGGTTGCCAGTTTGTCGCGAAGTGAGGCTGTGAACGCTAGAGGGTTTTCAGCCCCAGGAATGGCGGGAAACTCAGAAGCCAATCAGGAGGCACTAACTACAGCGACCCAGGGTGGGGAGTACTGGGTGATGTCAATAGACTAGTTTGTCATTCCGACTGCGCATGCGCTGAAAATGCCATCAACAGCAAAACAAAGGCATGCGGCCATTGACTTTGCTGATACAAGCAATGACAAACTTTTATTTTATTTCAAATAATCAGAAATACTGAATAATTTGGCATAAACATGGATGTACGAATGCAATATAATAAAATAATGAATATATTTAAGAGACAACTATCCATAATTGAGCAGTTTGAGCTAAGAAACATAAAATTCCCCACAGAACAATCGGTCACTTTCCAGACTGATGTTTAATCACAGTGTCTAATTCTTGTTCTAAATAGTAAAATGTCAAATGTGTCAACATCAACGTGTTTCAAAGAAATATATAACCAATGTCTGATTAATGCTACCCATTTCCTAGACCAACAAATGCTATTAACCATAGGATATAAATAAAAACATGAATAAAATAAGTCAAACTGACACTGGCTATGACTCTAATACTAGTCTGAGTTCCCAGATTTGTCTAGATCTAAATGCAGATGCTATAAGATGTTCTGATTCGATTGGTGTAAATGCAATGCTAGATAAAAGATTCACATCTTATTATATTATATATTATTATTCATTACACATAACAGGATACATGAATGGATTGAGTAGGTACTCTGGCTGGCCACAAAAGACCTACCGTTTATTAAACATCATAGCATAAAGAACATAAGCATAGCAAGAATAGAACATAAGACACTTGTAATAAAAAGAAACCTAAAACTAAACCTAAAGCTAGAAATCGGATTCAATTGGGCAGAACACAGGACTTGCCGTTGGGGGAGGCCGGCCGCGCATGCGCCTGCCTCCTTAGTGAGTAGACTTGCCCCCGCCCCCCCCCCCCCGCAGGAGCTGGAGGGTCGGAGCGCCTGATGGGGGAGGCTAGACTTGCCACCGGCCTCCCAGTGAGCGAGGGGGTAGGAGGTTCGAATCCCCCCCGACAGACACATAGAAAGGAAGGTTCCATCACAATAATATTTGTATAAGGTTTATACCACACTTATATATTTTTAGTTAGTATTCTACGTTTCAAACAGGAGCTGAAATGAGCTGAAACTAGCACATGTCATAGAAGCAGCCAGTGTCTTAGCATGAGCCATCTGCTTCTCACAGGTTTGTTTTTCTGCCAGGCATCCCACAATGCACCACGCCGCTGGAATTATGAACTAGTCTATTGTTCTTCCCTGTCAAATAATCGGATGTGGTGGCCAAATCGGTGGAGCGCAGGACTCCCTTGCAAAACCTCGGGAGGGTCCAGTCAAACCACTGACTTACAAAATGTATACTTGTCGCTTCCTAGCCAAGCACTCGGCATTATTAGAATAGGGCAAGGATTGGTTGGCTCAATGTCAGGATAATCAGGAAAAACACAAAGACAGCAACTATAATTATGGTAACTTTAATCAAGGTAAGGTTGAAACGTCCGGTTACACAATGTCAACTCACAAGTGCTTATAAACGAGGCTAGAGATGCTATGGCCCTACCAATCTCATACGTGGGGTGGGTGGGAGGCCAATTTTAAAATCTGGTCAAAGTCTCCTGGCTCCTCCGGTCGTAATGACAGAAACCCACTGCTGCGTCGCCTTATATAGCTAACATGTACCCACAAAGCAGCGCGTCGACAGTTTAAGCACACTGCCTGCTACGTCATCAGAACCTGAGATCGACGGTGGTGAGGCTAAAGAACAAACCGCTAGTCGGCGACTGAGTTAAATACGTAGTTCTAACGAGTTCCGCTAGTCGGCGCCAAAGACGTCTGGGCTACTGGCATGCCTTGTACTGTCTTCGTGATCCTGATTACCCGCAATGCCAAAGCATTACACATAATGTGAGTGAGTGGGATATCATGCTGCTGGTGGCCTGGTCCCACAGTGATATGACCATAGATGTTGCCAGGACCTAAAACTCCAACAACCAACCAATCAACCATATTAGTAGTAGTATGCGATACTCAATGTCTGTGTAGTGCTAGAATGTACACGTATAAATATATGATTATCCCACCAATATGTAGCTAAATTATATGTGTGTGTATGTGTTTAAGGGCAGAAGACTAGTGCCTCGGCGCTGAAAATAAAGAATTCTTCAGCTGAATAAACATGTTAGTTCTCTCAAAAAATATTCATAATTGCTAATCCTGGGGAAGTTTTGTTAACTGTGGAACAACATAGGATCCCTGATGCCACAATAGTGCAGCAGTCTCCACTGACCTCTCAAGCAAGGAGTCGCATAGACAGGTATGCATCGATAGAGTGGTGACATTGTGGAGCCTAGGTGGTGTAATGGTTAGCATACTAGCTCGGAATGCAAGAGTTGTGGGTTCAAATCCTGCTCTATCACAATATTTACCATTTTCGTCAACGCTCATGACAGTGCTGTCATGAACAGGATCCTGTACAAGCTATGGGATGTATAGTTGTTGAACCTGCCCTGTGTATGTATGTATGCAAGTACACTGCCTGTATATACACATGTAGTTGTAAGCATTAAATGACTTATAATAGATTTCAACAATTTATAAGACTTACAATTCAACGGGGACGAGTGTCGTAGTCCCCACTGAACTCTCAGGCAAGGAGCCACATAGACAGATAGGCATGGGTAGGGCGATGAGATCATGGATCTTAGGTGGTGTAATGGTTAGCAAACTAGTTTGTAATGCAATAGGTGTGGGTTCGAATCCTGCTCTAGGCACAATATTTCCCATTTTCATCACTCCACGTTACACGACAATGCTTAAGCGCATCAGCCTGTGCATGTTAGCTGCTTTCGCTGGAGACATTAGTGTAACCTAGGAGCTAACATTGAGCTTACCTGTCATCTTAAATTCGCCTGAATAATCAAGCCAATCTTGCGATAAACTCCTCCCCGTGCAATCTGAGTATGCCTAATTTCCAACCAACTCAGGTGGCATTTCAAACAAAATGTTATGGGTTTCTCGCCGAAATTAAGATTGCTTCTCTTGTTTCGCTTTCAATTAGATTCCTGAGTTTGATTGTGATTTGAACACAGGTCGAATATACTGCATTACAACTGAGAACTTGAATCTGCCAAAGAAGTGTCGCTTCTTGCATTAGATGCTCACAATTCTTTAAAGGAAATCTTCAAATAGACGCAGAATTGAGGATTCTTATGTTAAATTATATCGCAAGCTTATTCTTGTATTAGGAGCGCTATGTCCCGTACTGATCTTCTGAAATAGTCTTTGACTGATCTGTGAAATTGGACTTGGCCTGTTTACATGCCCGGAAGTCGGGTGACTTTCTTTTGACAATCACAGACAAGTTGTCTTCCTCAATCCACTGCTCCTTGCCCTATCCTACCATGGGTTGAATCCCATTATCTAGTTAAACGTAGTTGAACGTAGTTGAACGTAGTTGAACGTAGTTGAACGTAGTTGAACGTAGTTGAACGTAGTTGAACGTAGTTGAACGTAGTTGAACGTAGCTGAGTGTAGTTGAACGTAGTTGAACGTAGTTGAACGTAGTTGAACGTAGTTGAACGTAGTTGAACGTAGTTGAACGTAGTTGAACGTAGTTGGACATAGTTGATTGTAGTTGAACGTAGTGCAAACATAGTCAAATGAAGTCAAACGTGGTCAAACATAGTCAAAAGTAGTCAAACCTAGTCAAACGTAGTCAAACATAGTCAAACGTAGTCAAAAGTAGTCAATCGTAGTTTAACGTAGTTGAATGCAGTTGAACATAGTTGAACATAGTTGAATGTAGTTGAACATAGTTGAACATAGTTGAACGTACCAGCATCCATACTAGTCCATGATGTTAACTTGGTAATAATATGGGTGAGCAATGATATCCGATTTAATTGTTAGACACATTCAAAAGAGCGCTACTTTAGAGGCTGAATTTGCATCCGTGATGCTACCATACTCTAGCATAGTCTAATTTACTCTAATATACTCTAGCATACTCTAGCATATGCTAGCTTACTCTAACATATGCTAGCATACTCTAGCATAATCTACCATACTCGAGCCTACTGTAGCGTGCTCTAGAATACTCTAGCGTAATTGGATGAAGCCCTGTTCACATAGCCGTTATTGGATGAAGGTGAACGTAGTGGAGGCTAACATAGTTGAACGTAGTTGGACATGGTTAGAAGTAGTTGAACGTAGTTGAACATAATTGACCATACCGGCATTCATACCATAATGTGGAATGAGCTCCCAACCAAAACCAGAGAAGCGGGTTCGATCCTTGCCTTTAAAAATGCATACAGAGCACTGCACTGCAAATATATAATACGACCCGCTGAACAACCCATTGTCTTCGGCCTCTCTCATGCCTGCTCTCTCCCTGCGTGTCCGCCCCCCCCCTGCCCATGTACCCCTCCCCCCCCATCCACATTTGACAAACAACTATTATAACTCAATGACTCGAGACCCGCTACCCCCTACTTTAGACCCATTGTCACCACTGAATAGCTACATCTTCAACCAGCAATGCACACAATATAAACCACAATACATGCACAACATGGCACTATTTAAAGACTAACCGTTATTAAAACCAAATTAACTGATATACAAACACAGCATATGATTTAACCACTAGTGTACATTACTGCACACACTATCTTGATGCATATACCTTACACTATGTTGAGTACCTATGCTGTACACTATGCAGCATAGGCTGCTCCCCCACTTTCTTTTATGTTCAGAATGGGTTGTGCTGCACACAATGCAACACATTCCACTTCCACTATGTACAGATAAAATGCGACCACTCCAACGGCTGGAAGACCAGTGCCCCGGCGCTGACAAAATATGTATTCAGATGAATAAAAATATTTACCAAAAAAAAAAAATGTATTTATCCGTACCATAATATATTTAGCTGTACCGTAACGTATTTATCTACCAAAACCTGCCATATCTTAACATATTTCAATGTAGTTTAACGTAGTTACAGCACATTTGAGCACTACGTTCACCTACGTTCGACTATGTCAAATAATGTGTATGTGACCAGGGCATATGCCACTGGGACTACGTCCTGGCTGCACATTTAATACTGACGTGGCACACCACACCAAGCGTCTCTCCGTAATTACTAGTTCTGCCCCTTTGTCCCACACCGAGGCCCATTTTCCTCAAATGTACAGTTCACACCATTTTGTTCAGCCTCAACTAATCTTCCGTATAATTTGAAAGAGCACTTCTGCCCATAATGATGCATGTCATAACACCCCCATCACATCAAACTAGTTCTCAAACCGTCCGACTCCATTCTGATATGGCCTGTGGTCGGGGTAGAACATGGCTGCAAGACAATTTTGGGCATGCTCAAAGTTCTGGAGCACCATTCTATTCCGTTCGTAAACAGACTGTAGAAAGTTGCTACTATGTCCATTCCATTTGCACACCGTTTGAGCCCATTCAGCAACATTTTCAAGAATGTCGTGAGAACTAGTTTGGTGTGATGGGGGTATTAGAGATAATTCACCGGACTTCCTATTTGTGGATACATATATACCCGAAAGGCATGTAGTTTCCACACAGTTCCATTAGTCGCAATTGTAGTGTAATTGCACTTAACCTAAGCCGCCTGCAGCACTGACACCCAGTGTACAGTGTACACTACTTAAGTCCGTCTCAACTCCATCTGCCACTAACATCAGCACGTGTCAGTAAGTTATACAGATGCTTTGTCCGACCGGAACTGCTCCATTTACACCGGAAGTGCTCAGTCCCGGAAATACAGTTCCGGTGATTAGATTGATTCGTTGTTGGAGGTTTACATCCTGTCAACATTTAATGGTGGAGTCACAATACTACGTAATGCCCCAACGTGACTCCGACGTGGCGACTTTTTTCGTCATTACGTTGATTATGTTGGGTTACATTACGATGACGTCAGAATGACGTTAGACTGACGTCGAGCTACGTCACGTTATGTCGTGTTATGTCGTCAAGGTTTTGAACCTGTTCAAAACTGTTGACGTAACTTGAACATAAGGGTTTATGTTCGCCATACATTCTGTACACGTTCGGCGAACGTCAATGACGTTAAACGGACGTTAGTCTAACGCTGCTCACTACGTTCGACTACGTTCGACTACGTTCCACGACATTGACCCACATTAAAGCTGGTGGAAACATCCACGCGGCGTAATGGGAAAGTCAGGAGAACGTACGCCAAACGTCCGTTCAACGTACATTCAACATACGTTCAGCATTTCGCCACCATGTCATGACATATGGAACGTTACAAAACGTACTTCTGGCAAATGGAATAACATACATAACGTTCCGTGAGCATAATGATGTGGTCCTCTCGTTGAATGCAACTATCACTACGCTTTACAAATGTTACGCTCTCATCAACTACGCTGCATCCACTTTCAACTTATGCCCAAATTTGCATACTACGCCGAGAAGTTCGACGTTTTTCACGTTCTCCCTACGCTGACGTCGTTACGTCGTAGTGTGACAGGGCCTTTAGAGGGTAGGAGAATTGGTGGCTGAATCGCTAGAGCGCAGGCTTCCCATATGGAAGATATGGGGGTTGAATCTCAGCTGAGTCAAACCAATGGCTCATACAAATGTATACTTGTCGCTACCTGCCCTGGCACTCGGCATTACTAGGATAGAGTAAGGACTGGTTAGCGCAGTAGCAGGATAACTTGACTAAGTGGGAATTCGGGTCATGGTGCCCGTGGCCTGGTCTCCCAGTGGGGCATCAGTATAAAGTCGCCATGACAGTGTGCATTGTCACAAGTCGGTACCCGTCGGGATATGACCTTAGATGTTGCCAGTAGGTAAAACTCCAAAAAACAACCAAGCAACTGTTACTTGAACAGCTAACAGTGGCTAACACCTTTATCTAGTTTTGAAGCAGTCACATATCAACATTCAACTTGTAGCTTCTGCCTGCACCGTTGGCGCCACCTGCTCCAGCTTATTGTAACAAAGCAATATGTCCGACAAATTGGTTTGTTAATTGTTGGAGTTTTTCGTCCTGGCAACATCTAAGGTCGTACCAGGACCAGTACCGACTCTCGACAGAGTGTGCTCATGGTAACGTTATTGTGCTGCCCTAATGGGAGGCTGGGTCACCGGCACCCTGGGACGATTTCCCACTCAGTCACATTGTCGATGTTGATTTCAACATGGGTAATTTAACCCGCAAGTAAAAGTACATACTTAATATGGAGGCGACTACTGGCGCCATCTATAAAGTCTTTCTTATTAATAATGCTCCGACTGTGGCGCCATCTTCTGTAAATTGGCATAACGAGATGCGACCCAGTTTCATTATAGACACTTCGACCAGAGCATTTCGATCGACAGGACGTGTTCTCTCCTTTGGATTTGCCGTCCCTCCCATCCAAATTACAAGTGACATTCATAGGGCTATGTGCCTGAAATTCTCGAAATCTTAATAAATCAAACATCTCATGGCTTAAATGTAACAACGAAATAGTAAGAATAAATGCCACTTTATACTGTACTTGTCTTGCATTGGTTGAATTGTCCTGACACTGAGCCAACCAGTCCTTGCCCTATTCTAATATTGCAGAGCGCCTGGTTAGGAAGTGACAACTATACACTTTTAAGTCATTGGTTTGACTAGGATTCAAAACCGTGATTTCGAATTCCTCGATTTCCCAAAATGGGATAAGGAGGATCAACTCCTTCAGGCATCCCGTCTGGTCCGGCAAATTGATGAGTGAACAGGCAAATTGGTAGATGGCTAGGAGACTGCTGCTTAGGAGAGGTGCTAATGGGAGTCATAGGAACAACGTCAGAAGATTGCTGAACCTCTGACGTCACAGATAGGAAGCATATAGAGACTCAACTGTAAGCAGCCTCTGTGTTGTAGAGATGAGCTTAAAGCTCTCTAAGTGAACAAAAACACCACCTTTGTAAAGAAAGCACCTCCCTTAGACTTGATCCAGTCTATCTCATCTTATTTAGTCATTTGGTTTTGGGGAGTTTTCAGTTGTGTTGGCGCATTGAAGGCTGCAAACTCTGCAGCACTGTATGGGCACCCCTGAAAGCGGGCCTATGTGGTCGGGAATTGGGTTCCGAATGGTAGTGGTCAAAGAAAGTAGGGGGGGGGGAGGGAGGGAGGAAGGAAAAAGGCAGCCCAAGAGCCCAACTACACTCCTCTGACAGGGCCTAGTGAGCCTGGGTGGTTGGTGTAGTTGTTCCACCCCAGAGATACCCTAGGCCATTCAGTTGTGAACTTGTTAAATATTGATTGCAGTTTGGGGATCCTGTGTGTTGCTGATATTGCGTGAAAATGAGTAAATAAGGCCAATGTCAGCATGTTGGGGTGCATATTGTCATTTAATTGTGATGTTTTCATTTCAAATTTCTCCGATTAAGATAATAATTCTTCAAAACGCAAGTAGGCTCATATATTTATCTAACACATATGGCAAAACCCAAAGGTGTCGGATGTGATTAAGTTTGTTGATTGTTTGTCACAGTTTTAAATCCTGGAAACACTAAGGTCATATCAGGACGGGTACCAACTTGTGACAGTGCGCACTGCTATCAACTGTATAGTGCTGCCTCACTGGGTGACCAGACCGCTAGCACCATAACCTGATATCACACACTCTCACATTATCCTGATGTTGAACCAACCAGTCCTTGCCCTATTCTAATTAAGCCGAGCGCCTGGCTAGGAAGTGACAAGTATCAATTTTCAATTTATAGGTTTGACTCGACCAGGATTGAAACCTTTGGTTTGTATTCCTACAAAATACCAAAACAGGAGTCAGACGCTCAACTCATTCGGCCATCCCTTCTAGTATCACATGATTAAGAGAACCTTGCATTTTCTTAAAGTTGTACAATCTGATGAGAGCAATATATTTTCAAACCGAAAACACTTGCCTAGATTTGATCATATGTATGCCGCTGGTGCTCAGATTCATCTAGGGTATTGTATGTCACGGCTACCAGTGTAGTAGGGGTGATAAAAAAAGTCGACATAGTGCGCCTAAAGCGGGATTCAAACCCACATCTCGTGCAGTGTGCTAAGTATTACACCACCTTGGCTCCCTGATATCACCACCCTACCCATGCATACCTGTCTATGCGACTCCTTCCTGGAGAAGAGGTCAGTGCAGACTACTACATTTGTCACCCTGGAGTTATAAGTATTTTCAATGGGCATTTAATAATTACAATTACATACATACAAGCGATGTACTTTTACACATACATAGCATAGATTCAACAATCATACAGTGCATCGCTGTCCAGGATCCTGCTCATGGCATCAGTGTCGTAGAGTGATGAAAGTGCGAAATATTGTGCCTAGAGTGGGAAGCGAACCCAGATCTTTTGCAGTCAAGGTCAGTGTGCTAACCTTAGCACCACCTAGGCTCCTTGTTGTCACCACACTACCCACGCCTACCTGTCTATGCGGCTCCTTGTCTGAGAGGTCAGTGCAGACACAGACCCTATAATACTAAGACAGCTCACTCAGCCTGTACTGTGTAATCAAAATGATAAAACCCACCACTTGGTGCGCTGGCTGTTCTCTTGGTTAAACATATGCTATATTATATGTATAAATGTATATATGAATGTGAAAGATGTGTGATGATGGCGATGATGATGATGATGCTGATGATGACGTGTGTTTGTTCATAGCAATTTCATATTGATGTGTATTCATACTTACCTGTCTCATGTATAATATAATTGTATGTGTTTACATGTGAAACACCAACCAGCAGCTGGGTTGATCAAGCCCACCACAAGGTGGCACTGCAAAATTTAAATTACCATGGGAGAGATAGGGAGTGAGCGGTCTTATTATTATAGGGTTTTTGGTGCAGACCTCTACAGTATGATCCCCATATGTACATGCACACACCCACCCACACACACGCATTCTCCACTCAGCACTTTTGGCAGGAGTTCTAATGATGTCACGTGACTACTGCATCATGTATCCTAGCAACCCGACCTGCTCTGACGAACGCTGGACCTGTATGTATGGCGTGCACTATACTTAGCACTGCTGGATATAGAACGATGTTGTTTACACCCTAGATTTCAGGCAAATGTGCACTGGCAAGTTGGCAAAAAAACACAAACAAAAATACACAATAGAAATCATAGCTGATACAGTGATAGCACTACGCCTACTAGTTGGGGTTTGATTAGGGTTCAGTTTAAAATATGTTAAGAATTGTAGAAATATATATATATATATAAAGCATATATAGGAGTCTACTTATAGTTATATGTACATTATTGACTATGTAACAGTCCGGCTGTATTACTGTACATCTCTGCTATGGAACGGGCGCGGTGGCCGAAACGGTAGAGCGCAGGCATCGCATTGCGGGAGAGATCAGGAGTTTGGTTCCTAGTCGAGTCAAACCAATGACTTATACAATTCAAACATTTCGCTTCCTAGCCTGGGGCTCAGCATTAATAGGATAGGACAAGAACTACTGACCTCAGTATCAGGATAACATGACTGAGTGTGATATTGGGTCATGGTGCCAGCAGCCTGATTCCCCAGTGGGTCAATACTATAAAGTCACCATGAGTGTGCACTGTCACAATTTGGTGCCCGTCCTGATATGACCTTAGATGTTGCCAGGACGTAAAAGTCCAACAACCAACCAATATCTGCTTATGAATCACTAATTGCTCTGCTAGTCAGCCATGTTGGGCTAGTCTGCAATAAGGCGGGAAAATATCTGCTTATGGATCACTAAATGCTCTGCTAGTCAGCCATGTTGGGCTAGTCTGCAATAAGGCGGGAACATATCTGCTTATGAATCACTAATTGCTCTGCTAGTCAGCCATGTTGGGCGGGAAAATGTCCGTCGAGTTCCACAATCCGACGGGCTGGTCCCTCCAGAAGCCCAGCCCAGTCGATGTCTTTGTTTGTTTGTTTCTTGTTGTTTTACATCCTAGCAACACCTAAGGGCATATCAGCACTGGTACCGACTTGGGAAAGTGCACACTCATGGCGGCTTTGTGTATCCCCAGTGAGAGACCAGGTCACTGGCAGCATGACTCAATATCCCACACCGAGGCATTATCCTGATACTGTACTAACCAGTCCTTGTCTTATCCTGTTAGTGACAAGCGCCAGGTTTGGTGGCGACACAAATTAATGTCAATTTTATAAGTCATTGGTTTGACTCGGTGGAACTCCGAACTCCTGTCCTTGCGCATTGGAAGCGTGCGCTCTACCGATTCGGCGACCGCGTCCTGTCTCCTTGCGGTGTCAACAGTGTAACTTAATCAACTTATGCAGGAGGTCTTTTATTTTAGTAGAGAAGAGTACTTGATGCAAACCTATTTACTGTGCTGACTGAAATTACTATGGAATACTATTAAACAAATATGTCTCTAATGCATAATACAACACAAAGTCTATCACCTCAAATAACCTGTTCTGCTCTCAGTAAGAATTGAAGACATCGCTGAAGTTGATGGTGTTTGGTATTAATTAATGGTGACGTGACTCTGAGTCCTATAGGACCGGCTGGCCGAGAGGACCACGGACAGAGCAGGTTAAAAAGTCACCAGTGACGCATCTACACTTCTCATCAATTATTAGGATAAAGTGAAGTGAAGACCGGCCTTTACTGTGCAGGTTGGTTTGTCCGTTATTGGCGTTTTATGACCTGGCACCATTTAAAGGTCCTATCACGACGTGTACCGACTCTTGACATTGTGCACCTATGGCGACTTTATAGTGCTGCACCAGTGGGAAATCAGGCCGGTGGGACCATACGCCAATATCTTACTCAGTCACAATATCCAGACAATGAGATAACCATTCCTTGCTCTGTTCTATTAATGCCAAGCGCCAGGCTAGGAAGTGACAAGTATCAATTTGGTAAGTCATTGGTTTGACTCGACCGGGAACCGCACTTCTGACCTGCCGCGCACAAGGCCCACACGCTACTGATTCGGCTATCGCGCCCGGTGGTTTTTCTTAGCTTTCTATGATCTAGCTAAGTGATTGAATAATTAGTGGTTGTGTAGAGTCATGTTGAATGAAGAGGGCATATTCATGGCGAGAAGTAGTCACCATATATTTATATTTTTATTATTATGATTATTATTATTCAAGCATCGTTTCACAGAATATACAAACATAAATTATATAGCGAATGGTAGACAGGAAGTGTGAACACTTATTTGTCTCTCTTTTTTTATTTTTTTTTATGGTACATTAGTTGTCCCAAGCAGGGGAAATCCCAGTCAGAGACGACTGGCCTTCCCCACTCCACTGCTGGTCGATAGAAAACCGACCCAAGGGATTTTTAACCTCCCACACCACATAGAAATGGTATGAGAGCAACCGGCCTTTGATGATGCTGTAAGTTATACACAGCGGTGGAAATCCAAATTGGCAGAGCTGGGGGAACGGGGAATCGAACCGCCGACCCTCAGATTAGGAGTCTGACCTAGAAAAAAGTCAGACACTCTAACCACTCGGCCACAGAGAATGCTGCTCTGCCACAGAGAACGCCATCGAAAGCTACGCATGAAGGATAATTAAATGATGAATACAATTCAATGACATTAATTTTCCTAATTTGTTGAAAGTTGGTTTTAAAAAAATGGTTTAATAGGCTTCCTAATGGCCCTGTCACATTATGACGCATTTCGCCAGCACGCCGCCAAAGCGTAAAATCACTTTTTTACGTCAAGAAGCATCTGAATTGTTGGCATGGGGGGTGGGGGTAAAGTTGGACGTATACATACCGTATACACAGCGTATGGCCAAGGTATGACCAACGTATGGCTAACGTACCTCCCAGCGAAAAATGCTTGAATTACACTCATGGTATGTTCACAGAACGCCGGTGAACATTATATACGTTATTCGATTGCCAGAACTACATGTCATATGTTACATATGTCAAGACATGCTGGAGAAACATATGTCTAACGTACATTGATGTATGCCTAACGCATACAGCAGACATAAAATCCACACGTTGTCAAACATTATCGTACGTCGAAAGTTTTGTGCATGCACAAAACTTTGCCGACTACCTGACGTGTGACGTCGTATCTCAACGAATGTTGACATACATTGACATATACCAATGAGCACCTGACACATGCATAGCGTATAATGACGTATCCCAACGTAGCGGCAAAAAATCACATAAGTCGACGTACGTTTGCGCGATGTGTCATAATGTGACAGCACCATAAGGTGACACCGTCCTGCTGTCCTCAAGATTCCTATCATCTCTCATTAATTTACAATAGTAACAAAAATCATGCATGTACCATCAAACTCAAGGCATTGTCAATGGTCGTGAGCAATCTTCATACAGAAAATACAGCAAAAGTTAAATATCTCTAAAACCACACCTCCTAGAAACAAATTGCTTGGTACACATATAGAAAACATCTTTACCAAAAACATTATATTAAATGTATAAGGTTAGTGACGATGCTGTTCGATTTTGATGCATGCGCAGAAGCGATGTTACCCTCGCAAACTGGTGTGCCACTGAAACTGCAACACTGGCACCACATGCATTTGTCGGGGCAGCAGATTGTCCCCCTTGAGCGGAAAAGAGTGTCCAAGCCACAAGTGGATTATTCGGAGGTGGTTATGGAGACGGCTTGGTCCGGTTGACTGCGCACATCAATCTCTGAGGTGATTTCCCCACAGATGGCCCGAATTGCAGAGAACTGAATGTGCTACTCTCCATTATTATCTGACTAGACCTGGACGGTCACAATTTATCGGGTTGTGTGTGAGTTGGCACAAAACGACACGTGAGACTAGCTTCTGCCCCCACCCCCGAGCTCACCAAGCCCGCCGACGCCTCCTGATTGGCTACTGGATTTACCGCCATTCCACCCAATAGAAACCCCGCACCTCAGCTCTCACTGCCTAGGTTCCTTGTGACCTGAGCAAACTTACCCTACACCTCCCCCTGCTATGCTTTACGTGATGTCTCTATTTGCTGTAGGCCTTGTTTTAGATGACTGCCATATTCTCCTTTCACAGAATCACGTTAGGGTATGCTCAAATGAGTTGAGCATTTGTCTCCCATGGTGGCAGATATATAGTGATATAGCGATATAGCGAATGGTAGACAGGAAGGGTGAACACTTATTTGTCTCTCTTTCTTTTTTTTTTTTGGAACATTAGTTGTCCGAAGCAGGTGAAATCCCAGTCACAGACAACTGGTCTTCCCCACTCCACTGCTGGTCGATAGAAAGCCCGAGCCTACACTTTTACCGACCCAAGGGATTTTTAACCTCCCACACCACATAGACATTGTATGAGAGCAACCGGCCTTTGATGACGCTGTAAGTTATACACAGCGGTGGAAATCCAAATTGGCAGAGCTGGGGGCATGGGGAATCGAACCGCTGACCCTCAGATTAGGAGTCTGACCTAGAAAAAATATATATGGAATGGTGGCTTTCTCAACGACCACGGGGGATGTTCTGGGACTTTGGCATCCTCCAACACGTCCAAATCCACGCCTAAGGCCTCCAAATGAGGTTTCATTCGGAGCCTCAGTGGCCGGATGTAATTTGGCCTGGCTTGTATGCAAGGAGAGTGTGTGGGTAGATGGCCAAAGTGTGGTTTGAGTGAGTATATGGGAAATGTGTGTGGAGTGTGTGTTTAGAGTGTCTGTCGACAGAGTGTGTGTGAGGATTGTGTGTGGAGAGTGTGTGTGATGACAATATGTGTGATGACAATGTGTTTGGAGGGAGAGTGCTTCAGAGTAGGGGGATAATAGGTCAATAATATACATCTCAACGAAATACCATGTTATCAACGAGGAAACACATGCCAGGAACCAGCAGGCAATTTGGCCAAACAAAGATATCCTAATGATTGTAAAGAAATGTGAACTGCAGTGGTATGGCCATTGTTCCTATTCATCAGGTCTGGTGACCACTGTCTTGCAGAGCGCAATGAGAGTGGTGGACAAGAAAAGGCTGGCAAAGGAAGAGGTGAGAAGATAACATTCGGGAATGAACGCGCCTGGAGTTTGGCAAGTCCCAGAGGGCAACGAAGTACAGGGAGAAATGGAGAATACTGGTTCCAACGTCAAGCGTGATTCACCCTCCATGTTAAGGGCTTGATGATGATGATGATGGTGAAGATATCTATATTTCTAACACTTACTAATGTACCATCCATTTGTAAATGGATCGGGATATGTAAATTGTGTAAATAAATGAAATTGTGTAAATAAATGCAAGTGGGCAATGCCGGAAGAGCAGTGCGATGGTACTGGAGGGGGGCAGGGGGGGGGGGGACCTGCCACCCATTAGTAAAATTGGAGTTACCAAATTGTAAAGACTTCAATATTGCCAAATTCTCATCAAGATGATGAATGCTGGCGACGGTTTATGTAAAAAAATAATGGTGACAAGGCTGGCATGAGAGTCTTTACGTCTGACCTCTGGCTGGACGAAATATGCCCTACCAGTATTATAAAAGTAAAATTGCGGAGAGAATGACGACCAGTTGGAGGGCAACAGTCACCTGTGCAACACCCGGTGGTGGCGCCACCATCGATCTGAGCGGTAGAGAACTGTCCCGCAGCACAATAAAGAGATTAGAACATATATATGTATATATATATTTTCAGCGCAATAAATAAAGGAAAATAGCTCCGCTAATTTATCCTTACATAATATATTATATTTCCCATAAATAACCGCCAGGAGGAATCGATAAACGCAATGCTGACATTGAAAGTTCTTCAACTCAAATTTGTTGAAGCTTAACTCTAAAGCAAGAATTGCTAATGGTGCTGTCACATTATGACGCTTCTCGCTGGTGCGGACCAATGCGCAAAATCACTTTTAATCGTCGAGAGACGTCAAACTTTTCAGCGTCAGCGCAACATATTGGTAGCGTGCGGCCGACGTTGTGGTAAAAGTTTGGCACGCCATCCTGATATGACGTTAGATGTTGGTAGGATGTAAAACAACAAAAAGCAACCATTTGGCGCAACATATGGGAACGAGCCTCACGCGCGCGCGGCGTATCCTTACCGTTCACATAGCGATCTTCCAGCCCTACCGTCGCCATAATGTTGGCACTCGCGCATCATCGCACGTCCAAAGTTTTGTGCAAGCACAAAACTATCGACGTCCGATGACGCGCGCCGCCGATCCTCGCCGACCGTCACCATCCATCAACAAATACCAAAGCGTGCCTAACACGTGCCTAACGTTTCCTGACGTATCCCGTTGTTCCGCCAAAAAATCACATACGTGGACGCGCATTGGCGAGAAGCGTCGCAATGTGACAGCACCATTAGCCAGGCAATTTGAGAATGTGAATTCCATTTTGCTTTTAATTATCCCCGATCTTCACGCGCTTCTAGAGGCAGCCGTATCGGATGTCCGCTCAAGCCTCATTGGTCACATTCTGTCCAATCGCAGATGTCCCTTAAGAGGGGCTCAACCTGGTTGGTTCCCTTGCACTTGAAGATGTCTAAGCTCTAAAGACCCAACTGCCGTTCCACTCTTTCCCTGCCCAGTAGCGAACCAGGTAGGAGCGTTGCAGTGCTGCTCCGAACTGCTCGGAACTGATCGGAACTGATCGGAACTGATCGGAACTGATCGGAACTTATCGGAACTTATCGGAACTTATCGGAACTTATGCGAACTTATCAGATCTGGTCGGAACTGATCGGAACTGATCAAAACTGATCGGAACTGATCGGAACTGATCACATGTGTTCGTATTTACTCGGAGCTGCTTTGATCTCCCAGAGCTGCCCGGAGCTGTTCGGAGTAGCTCGGAGCAGTTCCGAGCAGTTCCGAGCAGTTCCGAGCAGCTGCCCGGAGTTGTTCGGAGCACCTCGGAGCAGTTGAGGCAGGTCTTCTCAGGAAAGGCGATCTGACAGCTTTTTTTTATTTTTAAGGCAGCATAGTCAGATGAAAACAAGATCTTTAAAAACAAAACAAACATCTAGATTTCATTATGCATATCTAATTTAAACGCTGGTGCATTTATTAAACATTTTCACCGGATAGAATGGAATACTAACGAAATGTAATAGAACTTGTCACTGTAAAAGCCCATGGAGTCAGAGTTTGGGCATGTTTGACAAAAATAGTCTTGCATGCTTGCACTTCAAATATCTCAAAAGTTAGCCATTTCAAATGAAAGTTACTTAAAACTAAAGTATGCTGGATTATGATGATCAAGCTAATTATTTATCTCAGAATCATCAGACTGTGCAACTCTAAGTTGAAATTATTTTGAATAAGCCTTTGGCCACCTCAGATGGCCAATGGCTTCTGGCCATTAGCACATTTTGCTGCATGTGTCTTGTATTATATATATCTTATTCATCAGAACTCTTAGATCTTCAGCGCTGAAGTCCTGGTGTTATCTGGTTATGGCCGATAAGGGGAGACAGCAATATACACGCTAAACCTTTTTGATATTGATAAGAAATGAGAGAAATTGGAAAATGTATGATGATAGGGGAAGTGTATGATGATAGGGGAAGTGCATTGTGATAGGGGAAGTGTATGATGATAGGGGAAGTGTATGATGATAGCGGAAGTGTATGATGATAGGGAAGTGTATGGTGATAGGGGAAGTGTATGATGATAGGGGAAGTGTATGATGATAGGGGAAGTGAATGATGATAGGGAAGTGTATGGTGATAGGGGAAGTGTATGATGATAGGGGAAGTGTATGATGATAGGGGAAGTGTATGATGATAGGGGAAGTGTATGAAAATATGGGAAGTGTATGAAGATAGGGGAAGTGTATGATGATAGGGGAAGTGTATGAAGATAGCACAAGTGTATGATTATAGGGGAAGTGTATGATGATAGGGGAAGTGTATGATGATAGGGGAAGTGTATGATGATAGGGGAAGTACATAATGATAGGCGAAGTGTATGACGATAGCAGAAGTGTATGATGATAGCGGAAGTGTTAGCTGCATTTAAGTTGACCTACACAGAAATGTCAGTTTTACAGGTTGGTGTTTGTTGTTGGAGTTTTACGGCATCGTTCAGCTACAAAAAACAAGTGGAGATTGATACTTTCAAACTGTTATCATTTGTTTGATGTTACAAGGGATGGTGGTCTGTTTTCAAGCTGATCGATGCTCGCCCAGAATTCTGAAAGAGTTTGGTGGATTTTTTTAATAATAATTATAATAATAATAATATAATAATATAATAATAAAATATTTATTTCCACATTTGATTGTGTGGTGAGATGTAAATAGGCTTTATTTGTTGTTTATTTAATATAGCTACACATTTTGGATGCAATCTCCTGAAGTGTTCGTCAGTATTGGGAAGGCAATTTGAATGTAAATTTGTGTATATTTCTATTAATGTTAAGCATATATTTTAGTGTAGATTGATTGATGGTTGCTTTACACAGTGTCGGCAGCATAGGCCATATTCACAGCGAGAAATGTTAGTTTTTTGTTCAAACCATCACTTTTACATGTAAAAGCAGACAATCCTTAAATTAGAAAGCTCACAATCATATATTTGTGGTCAAGGGAAACAAATTCCCATAGAAAAATAAAAGTTGTATTAATAATTGATAGAATCTATTTAGTAAAACTATATGAGGTGGTACAGTTCAGCTGCCCTCAAAAAGGCTAAAATGTTTTCCTGTTTTACCTTAGTAAAAAGGTCATGCATGATTTAGTGTAGATTATAATAATGTATTTTAGTGTAGAATAATAATAGAACATATTATTACCCGAGCCAAATGGTATCAGAATGTTGGATGTGCCTGTGGAAATTATAATAATCCTGGCATGTTTTCACTGTAAATATATTCGAAGCTATCAATTTAAAATAAGAGTTACTTCAAACTAAAGTCAAATAGATTGCAGTGAGCAATATAATTCATTTATCTATAAACAAATGACAGAAGTTCAACATCAGCAGACTAAATGCCGGACGCGGTGGCCAAAGGTTAGGAGTTCAAATCCTGGATAAGTCAAACCAATGACATACACAAAGTGTTACTTGTCACTACCTAGCCTGGCGCTCAACATTACTAGGATATGGCAAGGACTGGTTATCTCAGAATCAGGATAATGTGACTGAGTGATTGAGAACTCGGTTAATGGATCCGAATGCCTGGAATCACAGCGAGGGAGCACTATAAAGTTGCCATGAGGACGCACTGTCACAAGCTGATACCCAACCTAATATGACCTTAGATGTTGCCAGAATGTAAAATGCCAAGAAGCAAGCAGTATTATGAAATCATCAAACTACGACTCTTTAATCAGTCGATCACTCAGTCATTTTATTTTGTTAATATTTTTTATTGAGGATGTATTTATACTGTCCATAGCATATGAGCCTGGGTATTCAGGCTTGTGTTCAATGCTGGCCAACTGTAGTGTCGGTGTTATCTTATCATAGAGCAGCTGCTGATAAGGTATTTGATTGCCTGCATTTCAGCAGCAGGTAGATAGTTGGTTGGTATGGTTAGTAGTCTATGTTAATTTTGTTGGATTTTCTTGCAATATATGTGTTTTATTTATTCTCCTCTTACTACTAGACTAGCCTACTCCTATTTACATATCATAGTTTAGTCAATTAAAATCACCAACTCAGTCGGCATATTCGAGCACCTGCACCCGCCGGACTGGACAGTTCCCGTCTCAAGGACACCTGACAGAAAACACTACACCGGAAGTCGGTCCGTCTCTGGAAGTAGATGCTCACGTGACTTGCCTAATGCGGGTATGTTGCCATGTCGAGTTTCTTGAGACATGGTTGGAAGGTGCGTGTGTGTGTGTGGGAGGGTGGTTGGTGAATCTGGGGGGATGGTTGTTGGATGTGTACGTCCTTGCAACATCTAAGTGCATATCAGTTATTGTTTTAATTGTGTTGTTATTGAGGCTCTATTTATACTGTCCATAGCATATAAGCCTGGGTATTCAGGCTTGTTTTCAATGCTGGCCAGCTGTAGTGTTGGTGTTATCTTATCACACAGTAGCTGCTGATAAGGTATTTGATTGCATGCATTTCAGTAGCAGATAGATAGTTGGTTGGTGTGGTTAGTAGTCTATGTTAATTTTTTTTGATTTTCTTGGCATATATGTGTTTTATTTTGTCTACTCTTACTAATCGACTAGCCGACTGGTAGGTTGGGGACGTGTTGGGGAGGGTTTGTTTGTTTGTTGTTGTTTTACGTCCTAGCAACATCTAAGGTGATATCAGGACGGGTACCGACTTGGGACAGTGCACACTCATGGATACTTTATAGTGCTGCCCCACTGGAAGACCAGGCCGCCAGCACCATGACCTGATATTCCACTCAGACATATTATCCTGACACTGAGCAAACCAGTCCTTGCCATATCCTAATAATGTTGAGCGCCAGTCTAGGAAGCGAAAAGTATCAATTTTTAAGTCATTGGTTTGACTCGACCAGGGTTCGAACCCACGATCCCACGATCTATCAAGACGGGAGATGGACGATCTACCTCATTCGGCCATCCCGTCTGGAGGGTGAGAATGGGGTATTAAGTAGTATTAAGAGAGGGGGGGGGTGTATTAGGGTTATGGTGGGTGTTGGGATGTAGGGGAAGGTGGTGGTGGGGCTGTGCAGTGAGTGGTCTGGAAACTGCGGGGATGAGGTCGGTGTGGGTTGTGTGGTGGGGGGGGGGGGGGGTGCAGGAGTTTGGAGGATGTGGTGGGGTTATATTAGGGTAGGGTGGGGTTTGATGTAGGAGAAGTGGTGGTGGGCTGTGCAGTTAGTGGTGTGGACTGTGGGGATGAGGTCGGTGTGGGTTGTGTGGTGGTGGTGGTGGTGGGGGGGGGGGGGGTGCAGGAGTTTGGAGGATGTGGTGGGGTTAATTAGGGGTAGGGTGGGGGTTTGGATGTAGGGGAAGGTGGTGGTGGGCTGTGCAGTGAGTGGTGTGGGACTGTGGGATGAGGTCGGTGTGGGTGTGTGGTGGTGGTGGTGGTGGGGGGGGGGGGGGGTATGCAGGAGTTTGGAGGATGTGGTGGGGTTATATTAGGGGTAGGGTGGGGGTTTGGATGTAGGGGAAGGTGGTGGTGGGCTGTGCAGTGAGTGGTATGGGGGGTGGGTATGGGGTGGGTGTGGGTCGGGTTGTGGGATGGCTGGAATGGAGGTACAGGTGGGGGTAAGGGTGGGGATTGAGGAGTCTATGGGCGGGGTTGTCTTGTGGGCGGGGTGGGGGGACCATCTATGTAGCAGCTGTGCTCGGTCTCTCGGTGGTGGATGTGGGGTGTGTTCTGGGTGTTCTGGGTGGATGGTGGGGGTTGTGTTGTGGGTGATGTGCGTGCGGGTTGGGGATTGTGTATTTGTGATTGGATAGTGAGTGTGTGTGGGGTGTGCATAGTGTGTGTGTGGGTTGGGCATAGTGTGTGTGGGCTGTGCATAGTGTGTGTGCGTTGGGCATAGTGTGTGTGGGTTGGGCATAGTGTGTATGGGTTGTGTTGTGGTTGTGGATAGTGTGTGTGGGTTGTGCATTGTGTGTGGAGGTTGTGCATAGTGTGTGTGGGTTGTGCATAGTGTGTTAGGGTTGGGCATAGTGTGTGTGTGGGTTGTGCATAGTGTGTGTGGGTTGGGCATAGTGTGTGTGGGTTGGGCATAGTGTGTCTGGGTTGTGTTGTGGTTGTGGATAGTGTGTGTGGGTTGTGCATTGTGTGTGGAGGTTGTGTATAGTGTGGGTGGGTTGGGCATAGTGTGTGTGGGTTGTGTTGTGGTTGTGGATAGTGTGTGTGGGTTGTGCATAGTGTGTGTGGGTTGGGCCTAGTGTGTGTGGGTTGGGCATAGTGTGTGTGGGTTGGGCATAGTGTGTCTGGGTTGTGTTGTTGTTGTGGATAGTGTGTGTGGGTTGTTCATTGTGTGTGGGTTGGGCATAGTGTGTGTGTGGGTTGTGCATAGTGTGTGTGGGTTGGGCATAGTGTGTCTGGGTTGTGTTGTGGTTGTGGATAGTGTGTGTGGGTTGTGCATAGTGTGTGTGGGTTGGGCCTAGTGTGTGTGGGTTGGGCATAGTGTGTGTGGGTTGGGCAGAGTGTGTCTGGGTTGTGTTGTTGTTGTGGATAGTGTGTGTGGGTTGGGCATAGTGTGTGTGGGTTGGGCATAGTGTATGTGGGTTGGGCATAGTGTGTCTGGGTTGTGTTGTTGTTGTGGATAGTGTGTGTGGGTTGTGCATCGTGTGTGTGGGTTGTGCATAGTGTGTGTGGATAGTGTATGTGGGTTGTGCATAGTGTGTGTGGGTTGTGCATAGTGTGTGTGGGCTGTTCATAGTGTGTGTGGGTTGATGGTTGGATAAAGTGTATTTGTGAGGTGTGTTGAATGTGTGTGTGTATGTGTGTGGGGGGGGGGGGGGCGGGGATTGATGGGGACTGTCTCAAAGCAAACAGACGTTGAGGAAGCAGAGTCAAAGCAGAGGTACTGAAGTGACACTGACACTGACAAGGCTGAGCCAATCCAAAGGGACCCCGAGACAAAGACCAGCAGCAGGGCTGCTTGTAAGTGTCTTAAAGTGAGGCGTACACTGCCTGACAAGCATCTCATCAGCTGAAGTTAACCAGGTTGGAGAGCGAATTTGATATAAGATTAATGTACAGTTTGACAGTTTCGACTGTGGCACACTGAGTTTTGCGGTGTTTCCACTTTGAACGTATGCCTGCCGTATCTCCAGCATACTTAACATATGCGCCATACTGCTAGCGATGGAGTAACATGCATAACGTTGGTCAGCATATCGTCAGCATATGCAAACGTTTTGTGTGGCACATGAACGCTCTCAATAGGTCAGAAATACAGTCTGCATACATTACGTACGTTGTGTGTATGTCGTATGTATGTTGTGTGTATGTTGTGTGTATGTTGTGTGCATGCCCATTTTTATCCCTTGCAGCATGAACAGTTTGGCGTATGCCAACCTATTTTGATTTGAAATTTATTTCAACACGTTACGCACACGCCGGCGCCATATGTCGTAGTGTGACAGCGCCTTTAGATACTGATGCTCTTGGTAAGCATTATATTCTGTTGCCAAATAGAAGGGAATGCACACCTATTTTGATAGAATGTGTTACTACAGAAGCCTATGGTGTCAGACTTTTGGCATACTTGGCAAAATTAATGGGGGACCTCCGACTTTTTAGTTCAAATTCCTGCCGTTCGCGTCTCCACTGAACTAGTGGGCCTATTCGGCACACTGTCACACTGCAAACCCAATGGCTATGAGCAATCTTCATACAGAAGAAGTCAAATATCTCTAAAACCACATGACCTAGACACAAACCGCTTGGTATACATATAGAAAACATACAACGAATACATTATATTAAATTTCTAAGGTTAGGGTTCTGTATTTCTATTAATTTTGAATAAAATAAACGTTTTGCACTGGGCGTACCGCCGAACTCAGTGCATTGTCAATGGCCGTGAGCAATCTTCATACAGAAGAAGTCAAATATCTCTAAAACCACAAGACCTAGAGACAAACCGCTTGGTATACATATAGAAAACATACAACGAATACATTATATTAAATTTCTAAGGTTAGGGTTCTGTATTTCTATTAATTTTGAATAAAATAAACGTTTTGCACTGGGCGTACCGCCGAACTCAGTGCATTGTCAATGGCCGTGAGCAATCTTCATACAGAAGAAGTCAAATATCTCTAAAACCACAAGACCTAGAGACAAACCGCTTGGCATACATATAGAAAACAAACAAAGAATACATTATATTAAATTTCTAAGGTTAGGGTTCTGTATTTCTATTAATTTTGAATAAAATATACGTATTGCACTGCGCGTACCGGCAAACTCAAAGCATTGTCAATGACCGTGTTGGCCCACTACTACCGATGCGCCACCAAGTGTCGGAAAATGAACTACGCCACATGTCCCCCATTGTGCATGTTTGCACTTTAGATATCTCAAAGGTAGCCAGCTAATATCAAAGTTACTTCAAATGAAAGTAAGATAGATTAAAAAGATCAACCTAATATATTAATCTCAGAAAATGACAAAAACTCAAAGCCCTCGGACTATTACAACTCTAAGCCCTGACAAACATGACCTATTACTTTTGGAATGCAACCCATGAGAAGGAAGTGTGATATTAGTGGGTATTCAACACATCGTGTCCTTGCTGGGAAGACTAGAGCACTCAGCACTGAACAAATAAATAATTCTGAGCAGTGACATAGTTATTAAAGAAGCAACGGGATCTTGTTGAAAAGGGAGACATCGAGACTTGGAGACCAATGTGTACATATTGATGTTCAGAAGAGGGGTTCGGTAAGGCGCTAAAACCCATCTTCACGATAAATATGTCTCAGGCTATAACATCAGGGAGTTTTCATCAATGTTTTCATGCCATGATTTGTGGATGGGGAGTCGGTTAGACCTATTCTTAGAACTGTTGGACTATTTTTTCTTTTTACTAAATGTATTTTATTCAGCGAATAATGTATTTTGTCAGCGCCAGAGCACTGGTCTTCCGGCCGTTCATTGCAATTTGTTGGTACATAAATGACAATATCAGTTGCAATAATAACCATACAAAAAACCTGTTCGATAATAAAAGCATAATATAAATTGAGTATTCATCGTAATAGTAACTGCATGCAATTCCAGTTCAACATATTGTCGTGGGGGTGATGAAAATGGGAAATACTGCGCCTAGACGGGACTCGAACCCACATCTCTTTGCATTCCGGGCCAGTGTGCTAACCATTACACCACCTAGGCTCCCTGATATCAATACACTCCCCACACCTACCTGTCTATGTGGTTACTTGTCTGAGAGGTCAGTGCAGACCACTACACTCGTCCCCCTGGAATTGTAAGTCTGGTAATGCTTACAATTACATACATACAGGCAATGCACTAACACATACATACACAGGGTAGGTTCAACAACCATACAGCGCAAAGCTTGTACAGGATCCTGATCACGGCAACCAGTGTCGTGGGGGTGATGAAAATGGGAAATATTGTGCCCAGAGCGGGACTCGAACCCACATCTCTTTGCATTCCGGGCCAGTGTGCTAACCATTACACCACCTAGGCTCCCTGATATCAATACACTCCCCACGCCTACCTGTCTATGTGGTTACTTGCCTGAGAGGTCAGTGCAGACCACTACACTATGTATTATGCACTTGGTGAGCATGCATCAATAAATGTACAAGATGATTCTAGAATGGTCTTCAAACACTTCTTTCTTCCTTTGCTTTCTCTCTTCTTTTTTCAAAAAGATATAACATATCTCCAATACACATATATATATTATATTGTAAATATGCAAATCAGTGGATTCAATCACCAATACCAAATGCGAGAAACCCGACCATTTTTTTAATCCCATCACAAGTGTTCCGTTGTGTGTGGCCTAATGATGGGATCTAGGTCTGAGATTGCAGTGGGGACTTACATCAGACAGGTTTTATGTCAATTTAAAGGAAAATGTTTGGTAATAGGTTTTGAAAGAAGGTGTAGTAGGGGTGGGGTAGGGGTGGGAAGGGGATCAGCATGCAGGGCTGTGTAGTGCATTTGAGAACATTTATATATATATATATGTATGTACAAGGGTCAAGGCAAGGATGGCCTTTAGAATACCTATAAATGTGTAGGGGTCTGACAGGCCTGTTGTATTTTCACTAAGTTTTTAAATTCAAGGAGACTTGTGGACCGTCTTGTCCTCACTGGACATGTATTCCACAACCTGCCACCTCTGTAAATCGGTGCTTTAGTCAGCTTGTTTGTTAGTGGCTTGGGTGTTTTTAGAAGTGTAGCATCGCTCTGTCTGGTTGCTCTGTTTGCATGGTCAATATATTGTTCATCATTGGATCTTTTATACATGAGACTGAGGAGATGTGTTTCCCTCCTTTGGCTAAGGTAGCTGACTTGTGCTTTAGCATGCATTTCCTTTACAGACAGGTTTTTCCCTCTGTAGACAGTTCTAAGTGCCCTGTTTTGAATCCTCTGTAATTTGTGTTCTTGTTGTTTTGTCAGCAGTCCATATATTAAATCATTGTAGTCAATTATTGGAAGAATAGTGGCTTTATATACTAACAGGGCTGTATTCTCGCTCATGTAGTACCTAATTTTTCTGAAAGTTGTCATTTTTATGACTATCATTTGATTAAGTCTTGAGAGTTGTCGATTACCATTTAGTGTAGAATCGAGTTTGGTCCCTAAATATTTATATGTGTCTACCTCATTCAATACTGCATCACCCAAATGTAAATTGATAGGTTGTGCTCTGGATTTTTTTACTTTGGTTGCGAAAATTATGTATTCAGATTTCTTTGCAATAATTGTCAGTTTATTTTCCTTACACCAGATGTTGACCTTAGCTAGTACATCCTGAACTACATATACATAATTATATTATGAAGACCATCTATTTTATCACTTATGTGTCCAGTATTTGAGTCTGTAACAGGAAGCCATGATTTAGTGAGAATGTTGTTGTTGTAAATATTGTTTAATCATCGAATAAAGTCTTCTGTCCACGCCGTAGCACTCGTCTTCCGGCCATGTGACAACACAGTTATTTACAATATAATTATATATATGTAGTTGTATATTGTCATCAGCTGCTAGCTCAGGTCAGCCAAAATAACAATATTAATCATTCTAAGACGTGCATATGGTATAGTTTGACAATTGACATAGCAGATAGAAGTATATGTTACATACCTATATAAAATGATTGCTCCTCATTTTACCTTTGGATAATGTACTAATGTATGCCTCCCACAATAAAAAAAGAAATAATGTAGAAAACATTCTTGGGCGCAAATGACAGAGTTGACCATCCTTATTTAGGATTGGTGGCCATGGTGGCGCCACTGGTTGTGTGGGATGGGGATGCTCCATCCCAAATGTATATGAGCCTGTCTCAAAAGGTGCTAGCTCTTTGTTTTTTTTGTCCATAGTAACGATTGACACAAAACAGCACACAAACGGTTACACTGAAAAGACAAGGACATTTTCTTCACATCAATGTGTATTCTATTGGGATTATGAAACACGATGTAAAAAACAAATCAGTTTATCCTGAGCATATGCATAAATAGATAGTGTGTTGTTCGTTACTATAGACAAAGTTTTCTCCCATATTGCTTAGCAACTTTTGAGACAGTCTCATATATCAATAGGAATATAGTACATATAGGTTCTGGCTACAAATAAAGAGAGACAACCAGGAGGTAATGGATCGGCAACTTGATATCACAATATAACTAGACAAATGGCTCAAGTCTCCCCATACCGTAAAAGGAAAAATCGAGACAAGTGGCACGCTCTATACACCCAGCAGCTGCGTATATTGGTCAGCGCAGAACCAGTGTATGTGCAGCAGGGCATATGCGCAGCACAGAGAGCAGAAATAAGACATGCCATGATAATATCAGGCGCGCTGCACACAGAGCGCAAACAATAGATGTGCGAACAGGCTGTTTCAGCAAATAACAAATAATAAAATATATATTTTCCGCTGCCTATATTTGTATAACCTATATACTCTTTATAGGTTCTGGCTACAAATAAAGAGTGACACCAAGGAGGTATTGGGTTGGCAACTTGATATCACAATATAACTAGACCAATGGCTTGCAGGGGCGTAGCTAGACCTTTAACGATGTGTCCTGCTAATTTCGGCAGGGGGTTTAGGTGGCCGCCTAAGCTTAAGCTGGCGGATTTTACACATTTTAGACTTGAGTTTTCTACACTCTGGACTACTACATGCCTTCTCTCTCTCTCTCTCTCTTTATTTTTATTTTTTTTTGTTGTTGTTGACAAAACGATGTGGACGTTTTGGCATACGCATGTATGCCTTGCTATGCCCCTGGCTTTGTTCTCCTCAAAGACACCTACACAGTGTCCCTCAAACCATTACTAACATGTTGATCATCCGCTAAGCGAGAAGCAACTCTAATATCATTAACTATCCTCATTGCAATCAGAGTTTTCAAGTACACAAAGATTGAATCACGCCAAACCTGTGGCTCCTCCAGAGAGGCACCACACATCGCTAAATACGCAATCTCCTTCACGATTCTAATTAATTCATACGACTCAAAGCATCTAAAATAATATTATCGTCACTACTAATACGCACTGAGGAAAATGTGAAATTAAATTCAAATGCTACCCAAAATAAACGTTGAATATAATACATAATGCCCAGTGACTTGGATCTACCCGTACATAGGGCTGACTGCACTCTGGTGTTGTCCGTTATTATCAACACCGCCAGAGTGCGTGTATATAGATGAGAGGGACAACTCTCATACTAGACCGTGTAACAGCTGTCGACTGTGGCGCTCCAAGTGATGGTTGTTGAACAGTTTATGACACAGCTGTTTGCATACTGGCAAAACGTCAGTTTTATTCTAAATTAATAGAAATCCAGAACCCTAACCGTATCAATTTAATGCAATCTTGTTGGTAAACATGTTTTCTATGTGTATTCCAATCAGTCTGTTTCTAGGTGTTGTGGTTTTACGCGAAGTGCAAAACATTAGTTTTATTCAAAATTCAAAGAAATCGAGAATGCTAACCATACCAATTTAATATAATCTTTTTGGTAAAGATGTTTTCTATATGTGCACCATGCGATTTGTTTCTAGGTTGTGTGGTTTTAGAGATATGTCACTTTTTCTGTATGAAGATTGCTCGCTGCCGTTGACAATGCATTGAGTTTGCCTCACTGCATTGTCAATGGTCATGTGCAATCTTCATACAGAAAAAGTGAAATATCTCTAAAACCACACGACCTAGAAACAAATCGCTTGGTACACATATAGAAAACATCTTTCCCAAAAACATTATATTAAATTGATATGGTTAGGATTCTGGATTTCTATTAATTTTGAATAAAACTAATGTTTTGCACTGTGCATACTGGCAAACTCAAGGCTTGTTCAACAATAACCGCGAGAGGCGCCACTGAAGCCTGTGTTACTGATTTTTGCGGGAGTTGTCCCTCTCATCTATATACACGCTCTCTGACACTGCACCAGGCCAATGCGGCTGCGTAGACACTCAACAGTTCTTTTACGTTTATATTTGATTTGATTGAATTATCATCTGCTGAGATATAGTGGTGGCCCACTTCTTCAATCAACCCATGCTCTGAGTGCCTCTCAAAGGTACCTACAATCCAATCCTCCTGATGGAGTGCGCCAAACCCCCATAATGAAGCATCAGTGTATACGGAGCGTACAGGTGCAAATTTCCCTAATATGGTGGCTTTGCCATTAAATCTACTAGTAAAAGAGAGCCACCATTGTACATCTTCCCTGAAAGCCGCACTCAGTATTGCCTTATAATGAGCATACCGCAACCCTGCGATCATGTCATAGATCCTTCGGGTAAAACTCCTCCCGCCCCGCACCACCTTGGCACAATGGGCCATCAAACCCCCTCATCTGTCTAACTCTTTCCTATATGCCCTCTTACGACCAATAAACCCTTCTAGGGTACCAATTAATTTAATTAATTTGTCGTCCGGTAGATGCATTGCCAATTTAATGGTAACCATTATAATACCCCAAAAACGAATGCATGTGGAAAGTGTTATTAACTTTGGGAAGCTAATAAAGAAGCCCAATCTCCTTAATAACCTTATAATTATCAGCTGATCCTCAGTTGCCTCCCTTGCAGAAGAGGCGACAACACAAAAGTTGTCCAAATAATTAACAACCCACTTCACGCCCTCCAGCAATGCGCATCGAACAATAAAGTCTGAGAGTTTCTAACAAATAAAGGGGCTTGAAGAAAGGGCCATGCACAATCTATTATCCCCAAGGAAAGTATACTCTTTCTCCCCCTCAAAACGCCACTTAATGCTCTACCTGTGCCTAGCACATGGGTGAATACATACTGCTCTATAAGCATTTTTGTATGCCAAGGTGGGAATAAATCTCCCTCTTCCATTACCTTGACTATGTCATCCACTCCATTATAGCGATATAGCGAATGGTAGACAGGAAGTGTGAACACTTATTTGTCTCTCCTTTTGTTTTTTTGGTACATTAGTTGTCCCAAGCAGGGGAAATCCCAGTCACAGATGACTGGTCTTCCCCACTCCACTGCTGGTCGATAGAAAGCCCTAGCCTACACTTTTACCGACCCAAGGGATTTTTAACCTCCCACACCACATAGACATGGTATGAGAGCAACCGGCCTTTGATGACGCTGTAAGTTATACACAGTGGTGGAAATCTGAATTGGCAGAGCTGGGGGCATGAGGAATCGAACCGGCGACCCTCAGATTAGTAGTCGGACCTAGAAAAAAGTCAGACGCTGTAACCACTCCGCCACAGAGAATTATAGCTAAGCTTCATATAGCATTGATTGGTAAATCCATTTATGATCCTTTCTCCGGCCTGCTGCAATCCTCAATGTATCTCCCCCCCCCCCCGCCCCCCTCCTTGGGAACAACAAAAACATCATGCACACATGTCGGCCTCTCACTAACTTTAGAGATAATCCCAAGATCCATCTCTTCCAATAATTTGTTATTAATTATTGTCCTATCCTTATCAAGATCTGTTTCTTCTATCCCTATTCTATATAGGATCATACAACAAATGACAATCCTTATTTATGACTGCGAATCCAAAGACTACTCCTGTCAAAATAAATCTCCATTCGGGGTCTGTCTCACCCAGGCAAACAAGTTCGGCAAAAAAATGACAAGGTTTTAATTGCGAAATTTGGCCCGCAATGCTATGGATACAAGAATATATTCCATTAACACAGTCAAGCATCACATCAAAAGTACAAGAGAGGCAACCCACTTCCTCATATAGAGTAACTCTCCAACCAAGACTGGCACTAATATCGATAACCTTCAACAACTCATTAGTACCACCGTCCAAGTTGACCCAATTCAGCAAACAAACATTGTTAGTTAACAAACTACCAATAGTCTCAGCAGGTCCATCGAGAAAGTTATAATAGCCATTACCGCTCCCATGCGCAGTTGGCAGACGTTCTGGAATCTTCAAACAATCAAACACTTCACTTGGCTCGGGCAAATCTGGAGCCTGACCGGGAACCCGTTCTGGTGCATCACACAGTCCACCAGCCGGAATACCGTTACCAATACTACACAGATCCTTACTAATACCATTATCAGCACAGGGTGGATAGTCTACCTCCATAATGACCGAATTGTCCGAATTGTCTGTCATGCACAATTGACTTGGCTGCATATTGCAATCCAAAGCAAGCCCAGGCAGCGCCAATGCTGACTGTGTGGTATCGCTTCCCACATAATTCACATTCCGACAATTCCATCAATCCTTACATTTCTGACGGCGATATCCCTTTGAACCACATTTGGCACAGAAATGGCCAAAAATATAAATCTCATCCATTTTAAGGCACTCAGCGTCACTGTTCCATTTAAAGCAGATGTGGTAGTCGGTCCCCTGCTTGGTCGCACTGGCACACTTCCCACTGTATTCCTGTTGTTGCGCCTTTTTGAACTTCATGCTTTGAGGGCCATAATAAGATACACTAGTACCAGTGTTCACCTTCCCGAAGGCCGCAAATCCAATCAATTCCACCTATTGATGAATTGTTCTGTCGTATTCAATATGAGCCAAGTCTGAAACATCATTTGTCATGTCCCTTAGGCTGACAAAGCATATATGCTCTAGTAGGGCCCTGTGGTCAGCAACCATCATGCACTCAATATTACGAGCCCATCTTGCCGTGGTGTGAATCATCTCACGAGTACCCACGTGACCGCCGGTGTGAGTAGCCATAAGCAGAATGGCCAATGCCCTGTTCAGCTGTCACAGCTGGTACCTACTCTATCAGCTCCTCATCTACCTCTCCTATCGGCTGCACACCCGCCGGCATGAGCTGCCAGTCCACGCATTCTTCCTCATTCTCTAACCTCTCACGCCTCTCCTCCAATCATCTCACCCTTTTCCTGAGCTCCATCTGCTCTATGTCCTTTAGAGCATTGCACTCCCGGTCCTTGAGTGTTATTTCAGTGACACCAGCTGCCAACACACCTCTTCTTCTTTCACTGCTTTCATCGCCATCTTAATCGCAGTTATCCGCCCTGGTCGTCCGGCCATGGCTCCCACCCTCCTTCTCCCGACAACTAGCACACCTTCTTGCCTCCTCTGCACTATGCGTGATACCACAACTCAGACAGAAAGGCATAGCCAATCACAAGTAACTGAGTGTGGATGGCAGGCCAGCGGATGACTGCAGAACGGTGGTAGAGTAGAGTGGTGCACTGAGGCACAGACACTTTGACGTCTGGTCAGCAGGAAAAATTGAGATTAGTGATGCACTATATATGCCCAGCAGCTGCTTATATTGGTCAGCGCAGAACCGGTGTATGTGCAGTAGGGCATGTGCAGTACACAGAGCAGAAATAGCACATGGCAGGATAAGATCAAGCACGCAGCACACGGAGCACAAACAATGGATGTGCCAACAGGCTGTTTGAGCAAATAATCAAATATATATTTTCTGCTGCCTATATTTGTATAACCTTTATACTCCTTATAAAACTAAAAATAATAATAATCTTCCGTCTGCGCCTTTATACTAGCATAATGCTTATACATTATATATATGAAGTCGAAATGGCTATCACCATTGGGTGCAGTCCGTCTGGGTATGTGTACTGGCACAAACCAAAGCAGAACCGGGCAGGCCATGGTCATGCATCCGATTCACCCTGAAATACAAAATGGCTAACCATACAACACAACCATCCCACCCAGTCGCAGTCCTGAAGGGTCAAGTTGTGTTCTGGCACACTGGTGTACTATCTAAGGACAGGGCGTGGGTGAAAGGATGCTGTAACAAACCACAATGGGATGGGATCCTCTCCTGCAGGCCTGTATGTGATCTGCGCTGATGTACATAGTAGGCTAAGTTATCGTATGCAGGTTAGGAACAAACTTTGAAAATTAAAAAAAACTAATATAGAAACTACTAACACCCAAAACCACAAAAGGTTGGCCCGAGAAAGATCAGGTGAACACTCCTGAGTGCGGGGCCAGACCAATCCAGTATCACAGCTGTCCAGCGTTGAAAACAAGCACCCTCACAGGAGTTACACAATTTTAATATTAATTAGTTATGGAGGACAGAATAAAAAACTTAAAAAAAAAAAAAAAATATGATGCTCCAATAAGAAACCTTTTTCGCCGAACGCTGAAATTGTATAATTAGACGTGAGAGCATGCACTATGAAACATGTCACTAGCCGACTGGCTGCCATCCTTGGCTTCCGCACTTGGTTGATGAGGGTTGACACTGTGTGTCAGGTGGTGTGTGTGTGTGTGTGTATGGGGGGGAAGAGGGGGGTGGTTGGCTGCCCTCGGCTTGAAAAGGTCGGTAGGTTATAGATTAAAACCGTATTAGATTATAAAAACAAAAAAAAACGCCTGGCCGCTGACAAAACGGCTGCAGAAACCCTCGAAATAGCAACCAGCCACCCCCCCCCCCCCCCCCCCCCCCCACCCCCCCCAACACCCCAACCCCCCCCCCACCCCCAATCTACCAACCCCAAACCCCCCATGCCCCCTAGGCTGCAACATATCCGACAAAATGACCAACCATTCTGGTGGCGGCCCACTCCAGGACAAACGCTCCCCTAGTGAAGCGCGGAAGTTGGGGCGCGCTGGCATTCGCATGGCTACCACCCGGCGCGTCCTGGGGCTCGGCCGGGTACAATCGGGGAAAAGCGCGCCAAATTAAGATGGCCGCGCCGGGTGTCGTCTGCTCGCGGGCGAAATGCCTAACGGGCGGAAGTTTCAGTGAAATGGTCGAGTTTATTTTCCAGTTCTATTGAATTCACAATGAGCCATCCCTATTAAAGTCGCCTAGATAGCCTAATGGTCGGGACACTCTCACCGGAATGATGCCAAATGTGAATTTTAGTCCGGTCTGCATTGTCCTATCATTCCAGGTTGCCATAGCAACTGCACGTAGCAGTACTCAATGGTCCTACTAGTTAGTTGGCGGTTAGCACGTAGCCAACATTACTTTATTCCTGTCCGAGGTGTTAACTTATTTTTGGTTGAATCTTCAGCTATTTCTGGGTAGATAAATCCATTGTCGTCACAGACGGAGTAGTTATTTTTACATGGTTATCTAGCTGTGTTATCAGGCTTGTTGGTGTTTGTTAACCTTCACATTGCCATGCACTGCGGGAAGAGGCGTGGCAGCCGAGTAATCTACATGTGATCCTGGGATCCTGGGAAATGTAATGCCATGCCATGTTATACTACTAGTAGAACAACAAAACCTAACGCTGACCTTAAACTTAACCCTAATCCTAACCCTAAGCCTAACCCTAATCCTAACCCTAATCCTACCCATACTCCTAACCCTAATCCTAACCCTAATCTTAACCCTAATCCTAACCCTAATCTTAACCCTAATCCTAACCTAATCCTAACCCTAATGCTAACCCTAATCCTAATCATAGTCCTAACCCTAATCCTAGCCCTACCCATAACCATAACCATAATCCTAGCCCTAATCCTAACCCTAGCCCTAATCCTAGCCCTTATCCTAGCCATAACCATAACACTAACCATGAGCCTAATCCTAGCCCTAATCCTAGCCCTAATCCTAGCATTAACCCTAATCCTAATATTAACCCTAATCCCAACCCAAACACTAACCCTAACCCTACTCCTAATCTTAGCCCTAATTCTAGCCCTAATCGTAACCTTAACCCTGATGCGCGAGAAGGAAGAAAGCGAGGCGGGGGTGGAAAGAAGGCGTGTTTATTACAAGCCGCAGCGGAAGTACATGTTAGGTACATACAATTGGTCGTAGTGCGAAGCACTGCGTTTGATGCGAGTGGAAAGGGAAGAGACTAGAGACCCTCCCTCCGCCGGGCTGTGGCGCTTCCACTCCTCACCTCGGCCTAGTCCCCGGCACGCCGCCCCCCCCGCCCCCCCACCTTCCTGCCACCTTCTTTGTTCAGGCGCTCACGCCTCACCCGACGCCCACTGCTCGCCACATCTCACCCTCCCCCCGGCCGTCAGCATTCGCACCTCACCAACCGCACACCGCCTGTCGGCCCCCCCCCCTTTTCCCCTTATAAGAGCCGCCCGCCGCTCCACCCTCAGGCACTTCACCTTCCTGCCGTCTTCCCGCTGTTCTTCATTTTCCTATTTGGACTTACACCTCGGGCCGCTGACTCTACCCAGCATCGACAAAGATGCCAGTCAAGGGAAGGGACGAGGACGAAAAGGATCGCCTGGCCGCCCCACGGACCCCGGGGCCATCTAACCAACTGCCCGGGAGGGACGAGATCGCCCAGCCTCCGCCCTCGGACTAGTCATCAATCTCCCGCCGGCGCCCTCGGAACCGTTCCTCGGGCCACCGAGATATCCTCAGTCTTGGAGGCTATCCCAGCGGATGCATTCTGGAGCACCGTCAAGGCCCACGAGGAGCAACCAGGCCAACGCCGAGGCACACCGTGCAGGCCACGCCGCCTGCACGCCCGGATCGAGCAACATCAGCCCACGGGGCCCGGCCTCGAGCGGTCCCCCAGACGGCCGTCCCAGCGCCTCGGGCCACCCGCCAAACCCCGCGGCCCTCCGCCGTCCGGCCGCGCGCAGCGGCCCTCCCCGGGCACCACACCGCAGATACGGGAGGTCCCACCGCCACCTCCTGCCCAAGTATCAGCCCGTCACGTCGCCGGCCTACCCCACGAGGAGAGAGACGCCGGCAACAAAACCCCCTCCACGGCCGACGCCGTCAGGGAAATCCTCGGCATCTCGCCGAGGCGCGACAGTCCAACCAAACGGCAAGGTAATCCTAGCAAATTACATTTTTTCCATCCGATCTGGTGGAGCGCGGGGTGGCCGAGAAGAAACTCGGTCAAGAGGTGGAGGCGACCAAGGGATGAGTACTTTCCCTCGCCCTCCTAACCCTCATCGAACCACCCGGACTTTTCTCCGCCCCACTCCGCCCCAAGGACTCCACCACCACATCCTTGGCTATCTGTCGTGACAACACTGGTGTATCCCTGGAAACGACCGTCCGCCACTACTTCGTGGATGTATGCTGTCTTTAAACCGCATCGCGGACGGTACCCACCCCCACTGGTTTGGGGCACGACCCAGTGGCAATAAACCTACTGAACTGGAGTCCCTCACCATGCCCCCCCAGTCCACCTCAGCCCAACCCCGCACCGTCCGACCCTGGCAATGGGCCCTCGCCCCGTCCCCCGCGCCCACAACACCGACACATCGCGTGGCCTACAATAAGGAGAACGCCACTGCACACTGTGGCTACGCATGGAACCAGGACCCGGCCCAACTTCCTGCACCCGAGCAGGCCCGGGGGAGGTCCACGTCCAGGGGCCTCCAAGCTGCTCCACGCATGCGCATACTGCCGCCAATGTGCGAAAGGACCTCACTAGGCATAGCGAGGACGCCTGCCAAAGCAAAGCGCGCCCGGGGCAGGGGCTCCCGGCCTCGCCGGATTTTTAGGGAGGGCCGGCCCCTCCCACCCGGGCACGGAGGGCCAGACCGGCCCACAAAACCCACCAAAGAGGCCGCCCACCACACTGCTACCTAGCCATCCGGACACCACCCGGCCACCCGCCTGAGGCGCGCTGCCCGCCGCCTCGGTGCCCGCCGCTCCCTCCGGGCAACCACCCCCCTGCCTCGGGCCCCAGCGCCTCCCTCAGTAAGGCTCGTCCCATCGCCGCCCCTCCCACCTCGCCCCAGGCGATAACCCCCGTCCTTCCCAGGGCCGACCCTACCGCCACCGGAACCCACCCACCGACCCCCCCCCCACGACCCCCCCAACCACCGCCCGCGACTTTGCCGCCCCCCCACCCTTGCCTGCCCCGGCCCCTCCCCTGCCGCACCTCCTCCCCCGACCCCCGCCCTGGCCATCACCCTGGCAACCACACCGACCACGGCCCGGCAACCAACCCCACGCCCACTCGGGCCCCAGCTGCCCCTCTCAGGTTGCAAGGCTCTCATCGCCGCCAAACACAACCCAGCCCAGCCCAGCTTGCACCGAGGCGGCGGCCTGACCGCCGTCCTCGGGCACCGCCGACCTCATCGGGCAACCACCTCCCTGTCGGTGCCCCAAAGCGCCCCCTCATCAAGGCTCTCACTCAATAACTCACCGCCCCCCACGCAGTCGCCCACCACGGACGCACAGCCCTGCCCAGATTCACGATTCACCCTCAGGAAACCGCGCCCAGCCCAGACCTCAAGAGGAACGCCTCAGAGCCACAGCCCAGCCCAGCCTCTTCGGAGAACCCTCATCCCTCTGTGCATCAGCCGCCGACCACGACACCACCGTCAATCAACCCCCCCGACCCGACCTACCGACCCCCGATCCCAACCCACCCAGCCCTGAGGAAGTCGCCGACCGACCCTCCCTCTCAGCCGATCACCCCAAGGAGGGCGGGCCTCACCCTATTTTTGGCCCGTCGCCGCCCCTAGTGCGACCTACCCCGCACCACACTACCCAAGACCACAAGGCCCAGGCCTCACTAGGGCCCCTCTCCAGACAGTCCAGCCGCCGACCACAAACTTGTCCTGCCCTCACGACCCTCCTCTCACCCAGAGGCTCCGGTCCTCGCCTCGGGCGCCCCTTGCCCCCCCCCCGCCTCGGGCGGCGCCTCTAGGCCCTCTCTATTATTTGGTGAGGGCACCTCGTGGCACCCCCTCACTCCACTGATCAATTAACACCAACCTGGACTTAATGCTCTCTCCTGCTCTCTTCATGGGGCCTCTCTGGGCTCGCTTCCTGGGAGCCCCTCATCACTCTCACCGGACTTATTGGCTCCCTATGAGTCCTCTCTGCTCCTCTCCTGGGAGCCCGCTCATTACTCGGTTAAATGGACGCCTGTTGCTAGCGCACTCACTTGCATTTACCTGTACCTCTATGGCACCCTTATAACCATTGTGTCATTTATCTCATCTGTTATGTAGGCGTCTGAACATGTCCTACTTCTATGTACATCTATACCATAGAGCATTTGTCTTAAACATTGTTTATGTACCTAATCATGTTTCCCGCCTGAGGCGTGCAATAAATCAGCGCCTTCTTTTCCACCCCTCCCCGCCGCCTTCCTTTCAGTCATCCTCTCGCGCATCGGTCGTATTGCGAAGGGCACTGCGTTTGATGCGAGGAGGAAGAACCCTCCCCCCTCCCCCGCCCGCTGTGGTCG
Organism: Branchipolynoe longqiensis; assembly: GCA_030323885.1. NCBI lineage: Eukaryota > Metazoa > Annelida > Polychaeta > Phyllodocida > Polynoidae > Branchipolynoe > Branchipolynoe longqiensis. The sequence continues at coordinate 6,334,839 of CM059200.1, forward strand.
CACTCTCCATCAGCTCGGCCGAGCCCCGGCTCGCCGCCCCCCACCCCCTCCATCCTGCCACTCTTCTTTGTTCTGGCGCTCACGCCTCACCCGACGCCCACTGCTCCGCCACATCCAGCCCTCCCCCGGCAGTCAGCATTCGTCACCTCACCGCCTGTCGGTCCCCCCTCCTTATCCACTTATAAGGCCGCCCGCCGCTCTCTCCTCAGGCACTCACTCTTCCTGTCCGTCTTCCGCTGATCTTCATATTCCTCCGCCCACCCACCCTACACTCACTTAACTCTTTCTCACTCCCGAGGGTGGAGGGCTCCTCTCACCCCTCACTCCACTGACAATTAACTGCGCAACATGGACTTATTGACTCTCTCCTGCTCCTTATGGGCCTCTCTGGGCACCTTCCTGGGAGGGCCCCTCATCACTCCTCACGCGGACTAATTGCTCCCTATGATCCTCTCTGCTCTCTCCTGTTGGAGCCCCGCTCATACTCGTGTTAAATGGACCCTGTTGGGCTACCACAGGGCAAAAAAATTTTACATCTGTACCCTCTATGCACCCTTATTACCATTGTGCATTTATCTCATGGTTATGTACCTAACATGTCCCACTTCTATGTACTCACAATTACCATTTCATTTGTCTCATTTTTAATGTAGCAACATGTTTCCGCTGAGCGTGTCAATAAACGCGCCTTCTTTCCACCCCCCCATCCTTTCTTCCTTTCTCGTCGCATCATATCAATTCACAATATGGCACAGTGGTAATAAAAATAAAGAGGTATCAAAATAATGAGGTGCTCCCAGGAAGGAGGCAGAGTCATGTTCAGAAGGATCAGAAATATTTCAAAGTCGTGCTTATGTCAAAAAGTCAGTGGCGTGAGGGGTGCCGAGGATTGCCGCTCCACCCTAGGGAGAGGGGGGTTAAGTGGAAGTCGGGTGGGTGGGCTGGGGAAAAGCGGAGAGAGGCGGAAGACGGCAGGATGGTGAGGTGCCTGAGGAGAGCCGCGGGCGGCCTTATAAGGGAGGAAGGAGGGGGGGGGGGGGGCGACAGCCGTGAGGTGTCGAATGCAGGCGGCCCGGTGGAGGGTGAGATGTGGGGAGCTAGCGGGCGTCGGGGTGAGTCGTGACGCCAGAACAAAGAAGGTGCGGGAAGGGGAGGGTGGGGGGGGCGAGCCGGGGCTCGGCCCGAGGTGAGTAGGCAGCAGCGCCACAGCGTGCGGGGGATGGTCTCCTCCCTTCCCTTCGCATCAAACGTAATTGGTCTTCGCATTACGACCGATGCCGGGTGGCAGAAGAGAAGAAAAGCGAGGCGGGGGTGGAAAGAAGGCGTGTTTATTTCACGCCGCAGGGCGGAAGTACATGTTAGGTAGCATACAATTAATGAAGCAATATGGCACAGTGGTAATAAAAATACAAAGAGGTATCAAATAATGAGGTGCTCCCAGGAAGGAGGCAAGAGGCTCAGAAGGACAGAAGTAGTTACTAATCGGCTTATGTCAAAAAGTCAATGGCGTGAGGGGGTGCCGATGAGCCTCCAACCAAAACGGTTCGGAGAGGGCTCAGGGGCGCCCGAGCGGTCGAGGCGGGGCACGTAGGCGTGGCACAGCCGCGGAAGTCCAGGTGGCCCTGTTCCATGATGTCAGAGATGGGAGCCCCGGCGCGCTGGCAGGCCTGGGCGGCGTCCTCGGCGGAGGCTATGGAGTGTGAAGGTCTCGGGCGTCATCGGCACCATCTGGCGCGGAGAGGGCCCCCCGGAGCAAGCCCACGCCGTGAGGGAGCGCGGGTCGAGGGGCCGGCCCTAGGGCATATGAAGGGCCGGGCGTCGCGGGGCGGCGGGGTGCAGAGGGGCGACGGCCCCGAGGTCCATGCCCCGCCACGGGCATAGGGCGAGTGCCCGGGATGGCTGGGACGAAGAGGGCGAAAAACCGCAGGCCGAGGGGCTGGTGAAGGTCTAGGAGCTGCGATTCGCGTAGGCGCAGGCCCTCGCGGGCGCGGCCGAACGACGTCTCGGGTGAGGGTGAGGGGGGCCGCCCCACCCCTCGGGGCTCGGGCCAGCATGTTGGAACTGCCGTAGCATCCCGAAGTACCCGAGGAGTTAGTTCGCGGCTCCGAGGAACGAGGGAGGCGATGCCCCGGCTCGTGAGAGTGGACTGATGGCGAGGGGCGAGCTGGCTGCTGCGTCAGGGGGCGGTGCCTGCCGGGGGATGTGGCGTGGAACGGCTCCCCGCGCTCGGCAGACGTCCCTGGGGAGGGTGCTGGAATCGAAGGCCGCGAGGTGAGTGGCCCCCCCGGCGCCCTCGACCCAGGAGCGTGCCCCCGAGACGGTGTTCTTAATGGAGGCAGAGGCGCGATGTCCCGCGTGAGGAAGAGGGGCCGGGCAGTGAAGGCGGGCGATGACCGAGGGCGAGGGCGCGAGGGGGTCTACGCCTCTGGGCCACTGCGTAGACGACGAATCCTCGCCTGGCGACGGGCGGTTTCCTCGCAGTCTGGCCGGGGCGAGGGAGGCGGCGCGGAACCGGGCGACGAGCGGCGACCTCGTCTCCCACTGGGGAAACCTAGAGGCCGGGGAAGAAATGGAAGGCGTCATGGTGATGTTGGTAGGGAGGAGCCCGAGGCGGGCCACCTCGTCGCGGGCCGCCGTCGCGTCCCAGGGTCCCGGTAGGTGGGGCGCGTGTCTGAGGGCGTCTGCGAGGATATTTCCGCCCCGGTCTTTGTGGACGATGCGGATGTCTCGAAGGAGCCCGTGGCCGCCATCAGCCAGAGCTCTCCCGGGGCGGCAGGTCCCGAGGGTAGCGTCTCGGGCACGTCCGCGACTCGAGCGGGTTCCGAGGGCGTAGGCCATGTTGTCCGTGTTGACCGTCAGCCGTCGCCCCCAGCGACGGTCTGTCGCGGGAGGAGGGCGGGGCGGAGTGGGCGACGATGAGGTTTACCAGCCTCGAAGCTCGTGGATCGACGGGAACCCGCGCCCGGAACGAGTCCTTGGAGTACCCACGGAGCGTAAAGTGAGTGGGGGAAGAAGGCTCCGGCCCCGGTGAGGGCAGGAGTCACAACTCTAAACCCACCGACGGCCCCTCGGGGGCCCGAGGAGGTGGAGTCCGTTGGAGATAACGGCCGTAGCGGCAAACCATTTTCAGGTCCCGGAGGGCATATCGTCGCGAGGGTGAGGGTGGAGGCCCCGGAGCAGCCGCGGAGGCCCCGAGGAGCCGGCCCACGAACTTTGCGGCCTCGGGGAGCACGCAGCTTCTCACGTTGGTTGAGTGCGGTGCCGAGGAGCCTCTGAAGCTCCTGCTTCCTCCCGAGGGTTGGGGGGCGGGCGACGGCGGGCGTCGCAGATCGTCGACGAGGGCCTGGATCTTCGGCGGGGGCCACCCGGATGGTCATGGCCTCGCTGTCGAGGGCGAACCCTAGCCAGGTGAGGCGGACAGCAGGGGGGGTGACATTTCCGGTGGCTGCTACGTCGAGCCGAGGCTGTGGTGAGGGCGAGGAAGGCTCGAAGGCCTTGGGGCAGGCCTTCAGGTAGGCAGCCCTCGCATCCGATGAAGTCGTCGAGCCCGTATACGAGGGTATGGAAACCTCCTCGCGCCGGAGGATCGCAGGCACCAGTCCGAGTGACGTCGGACGCCAGGCCGCGCCCGAGGAGTCGTCAGGCCGAAGGTGGAGGGCGAGGTCCAATGTAGGTGCCCACCATAGAGGCATATCCCGAAGAGAGGGCAGAGAGGGGGACGGGCGGCGGAGTTCGACTGACGGTATGTCCCGGGATATGTCTCGCCGACCAACGTAGGCCCCAGGTGCCCTCGTACACTAAGCGGGCGGCCGACGTCGGCAGACGGACGGTATGGTGAGGCGTGGGGTTCCCGAGGTAATCTCGCGCCGGGGGATGCCGAGTTCACGCTGGCGCCTTGGGGATAGGAGAGGTCGACGATGACGCCCCGCCTCTTGCTGGAGTCGGACTTGGGGGCGGGTCATCATCGTGGAGACCTGGGTCGCAGGGGGAGAAATGGGGGACGTGGAAAGGGCGCGATGAGTTGGCGCGAGGGCGAGCCCCGTCTCTACAAAGGCCTGGATGTGAGGGAGGAAAGCCCCGGGGCTCACGGTGGTTGGATAATGAGGGCCGAGGAGGGTTGTCGCCGAGTAGTTGGCGGAAAGCCTGAAGCTCGAGAGGTCTAGGACGCCTGGTCGGGGTAATCCGGAGGCGGGGCGGCCAGGCGGGGATGTGGGGCCTGAGGGTAGGGGGATGGTCGGGCGGGAGCGGGGTCGGGAGGGCGGGGGCGGAGGGGGGGGGCGGAGGGGGGAGGCAGAGGAAAGCGGTGTCCCCAGGGTCGAGGGGGCCGTAGAGGCGGCCCGTAGAGGCGGGGTTGAGCTCGGGTCCTCGGTCCTCCTGGTAGGCCGGCGCGACGCCAGGGCTGTACTTGGGGCAGGATGTGGCGGCACCGTTCCCGTACTTCCGGGTGTGTGGCTCCGGGGAGGGCCGCCTGGGTCGGCGGCGGGGGCCGGGCCGCGGACGTGGCAGGTTTGGCCGCGAGGCGTGGGTGCGGCCGTCGGTGCTCCTCTGTGCGCGTAGGCCGGGTGCCGTTGTGGTTGCTGATGTGATCGATTCACGAGGTGTGGAGTCGGCAGTGGCCTGCCGGTGCTCCGCGTTGGCCTGCCGGTGGGCTCGTCATTGGCCTGCCGGTGGCTGCTCGCAGTTGCATCCGCTGGAATGGCCTCCCCGCACTGAGGACAATCTCGGAGCCCGAGGAACGTCCGAGGGCGCCGGGGGGAGACCCGAGACGGACGCCGGTGACTCGTCCCTTCATCCCGGGCGTGGTAGAAGCCCCGAGTGGCGGTGGGGGGGGGGGGGGGGGGGGGGGGGGGGGCGGCCGCGAGAGCCCTTCGCGACCCGCCGTGCCTTTCCCTTGAGAGCATGGCTTGGTGGCTGGTGTTGTCACGGTCTCGAGGTGTAGGCCAAAGAGCAGAAAAGCGGAGATAGAGGCGGAAGACGGCAGGAGGGTGAGTGGCTTGAGGAGAGCCGGCGGGCAGCCTTATAAGGGAGGAAGGGGGGGGCGACAGCCGGGAGGTGCGAATGGCTGGCGCCCGGGGAGGTGAGATGTGGGGACAGCGTGCGTCGGGTGAGGCATTAGGCGCCAGAACAAAGAAGGTGGGCGGGAAGGGAGGGGGGGTGGGCTAGCCGGGCTCGGCCGAGGTGAGTAGGCAGCGCCACAGCGGCGGGGGAGGGTCTCTCCCTTCCCTCGCATCAAACGTAATGCTTCGCATTACGACCAATCCTAACCCTAACCCTAATCCAAACACTAGTCCTAGCCATAACACTCGACCTAATCCTAACCCTAATCCTAACCCTTATGGTAACTCTAATCCTAACCATAATCAAACCCCTGCAATACAATGTTGTACTACAACAAGTCAACTAGGCGTAACACCAAATCTAACCCTAACCATAATGGTAACCCAACCCTAACTTGCCATGTGTTACTGCAACAAACCAACGAGCTTGGTTTAACATGGTCATACTGTATATACATAAAACAACAATAATAACAGTGTCCACATACATTGTATATTACATGTGCAATATATGTTTACTCAAAGTCAAAGTCGAAGCCAAAGCTTGGTTAAACCAATGATCGGTTAATTCAAACACATTTCTAGGGTCCTTTCAAGTTTGGTTTAATGGGGTTATACTGTATCTCTAACCCTAACCATAAACCTAGCCCTAACCCTAACCCTAACCCTAATCCTAAATATAATCGTAACCCTAATCCTAAACCTAATCCTGCATTATGACAAAACAACTAGCCCTAAGCGAAATCTAAACCTAACCATAACTATAACCATAATGATGGCATGTCATGTTATACTGCAATAAAAAAACTAACCCTAACCCAAATCTAACCCTCACCATCACCGTAACGCTGCCATGTCATGTTATACTGCAACAAAACAACTAACCCTAACCCAAATCTAACCCTCACTATCACCGTAACGATGCCATGTCATGTTATACTGCAACAAAACAACTAACCCTAACCCCGAATCTAACCCTCACGATAACCGTAACGCTGCTATGCCATGTTATACTACAACAAAAGAACTTACCCTAACCCCAACTCTAACCCTCACCATAACTATAACCGTAACGCTGCTATATCATGTTATACTACAACAAAAGAACTTACCCTAACCCCAACTCTAACCCTCACCATAACTATAACCATAACGCTGCATTGTCATGTTATACTACAACAAAAGAACTTACCCTAAACCTAAATCTACCCCTCACCATAACTATAACCGTAACGCTGCCATGTCATATTATACTACAACAAAACAACTTACCGTAAACCCAAATCTACCCCTCACCATAACTATAACCATAACGCTGCCATGTCATATTATACTACAACAAAAGAACTTACCGTAAACCCAAATCTACCCCTCACCATAACTATAACCATAATGCTGCCATGTCATATTATACTACAACAAAAGAACGTACCGTAAACCCAAATCTAACCCTCACCATAACTATAACCGTAACGCTGCCATGTCATATTATACTACAACAAAAGAACTTACCCTAAACCCACATCTACCCCTCACCATAACAATAACCATAACGCTGCCATGTCATATTATACTACAACAAAAGAACTTACCCTAACCCCAAATCTACCCCTCACCATAACTATAACCGTAACGCTGCCATGTCATATTATACTACAACAAAACAACTTACCGTAAACCCAAATCTACCCCTCACCATAACTATAACCATAACGCTGCCATGTCATATTATACTACAACAAAACAACTTACCCTAAACCCAAATCTACCCCTCACCATAACTATAACCATAACGCTGCCATGTCATATTATACTACAACAAAAGAACTTACCCTAAACCCAAATCTACCCCTCACCATAACTATAACCGTAACGCTGCCATGTCATATTATACTACAACAAAACAACTTACCGTAAACCCAAATCTACCCCTCACCATAACTATAACCATAACGCTGCCATGTCATATTATACTACAACAAAAGAACTTACCCTAAACTCAAATCTACCCCTCACCATAACTATAACCATAACGCTGCCATGTCATATTATACTACAACAAAACAACTTACCGTAAACCCAAATCTAACCCTCACCATAACTATAACCATAACGCTGCCATGTCATATTATACTACAACAAAACAACTTACCCTGAACCCAAATCTACCCCTCACCATAACTATAACCATAACGCTGCCATGTCATATTATGTGTGGTATAAAACCTTATACAAATATTATTGTGATGGAACCTTCCTTTCTATGTGTCTGGCGGGGGAGGATTCGAACCTCCTACCCCCACGCTCACGGGGAGGCCGGTGGCAAGTCTAGCCTCCCCCATCAGGCGTTCCGTCCCTCCAGCTCCTGCGGGGGGGGCGGGGGCAAGTCTACTCACTAAGGAGGCAGGCGCATGCGCGGCCGCCCTCCCCCAACGGCAATGTCCGGTGTTCTGCCATTTGAATCCGATTTCTAGCTTGTGGCTGACGTACCTGCATGTGTCCGACAAAATGCCGGTAGATATATGTGCAACGTGTGGGGAGGAACACGAGCCTCCCCGGGGCGGTAAATGCAAGCGGACGAGGCTCAGCAAGCGATCGCTAAAAGCGGAGGCCAGCTCGTCGGCGAGGAGAATACCGGGGATGCGGCCGAGAAATTGTCGCGCCCCGGGTGTTTTCGTCACGGCGCTCTGGCGAGGGGCCAGCGACTCGTGGTAGAAGATTACGAGGAGGATGACGAGGAGCGGTGAGCTGCGACGGTTGGTGGCGGCAAGGGCGCGCGAACGTCGCAAGAAGGAGCTACGGCAGTCCTGGATGCAGGTTCCCCGGAGGAGGAGACGGTGACTCTGATTCGTGCAACGAAAAATAAATCATCCGGAAGGAAAAAGCCGGGTGCGACTAATGACCCGGACGACTCACCTACAGACAGTAGCTCGGATGAGGGCTCGGCATCTGACAGTGATTCCGGGAGAAGGAGAAGGCGCAAGCGCAGTAAGTTTGCGTTGAACAAATACACAATGAATGAGAAGCGATTAAAAAAACTTAGTGTAATGGAGCTGGTATACACTGCCCTAATATGGGGCATGAAGCGCGGAAACGGGTCGGTTTTGAATACACGATCTCGTACGCTACATCGGCCATGTTGCTTACATGTGTATGCATGCCTCTACGTCGACTTATACTGATCAGGCGTATCGGGATATGACAAAGCTATCAGAGACAAGGTGAAAGAGAATGGGCTGAAGGCCTTCACGATGGGAGATCATGAATTGTCATTGCTATATTTTAATTTAGAAAACACTCGTAGCAGCAAGGACGCACGTAGGCCGCGCCGGCGCGATCGGGCTACACTGCTAAGAGCTATGACAACTCCCGAAAACTTTGCTATGCTTACAACTACAACAAAGATGGTTGTGGTGTACGCCGATGTGAATATGACACACAAGTGCCTCAGCTGTAAATCTGAGTTCGCACCCGATTAATGAGTGCAAAAACAAGAAAATTGACTTGGTTGTGGTCCTGGACAGGTGGTCTCGGCAGAGACCGTTGACCTAGTTGTATTTGAATGTCGCGCCAAAAATGTGGGCTTTCAAATGGCGCCCATAGTGTGCCGCGCCTGGCCCCTGGTACCGTAGATGTTACGGTGTCTAACACCGACTGTATATTACAAGTTTGTCCACCTTTCCTTGATGAATTGTCAAATATGTGTGTTGCAGATATTACAAAGTGTTGTGAGGCCACATATCATTGATGTTGCTCGTGGCGCTGACGATGACTTTTGTGTTAATGCTGTACTGAAAACTGACCCTATGCCATCCGCCATAGATGCGGTGGAAGTTGTGAACACAAGCAGTATTGATATAGATGTACTCAGTGCGGACAATGCCGCTGCTCTAGGTGGGCGGGGCAAACCGCAGGGCGAGGTAGAGGCGGGCTCTGCCGGGCCTCCATCATCAAACATTGATGACGCAACTGTCAACCTGGCGGGTCCAGCTTCTCCGGGCATGAACAATGGTAGTGCCAACTGGTGGAGGGTGATCGGGCCAGATAAGGCAAACCCGCTGGAAGATGACCGGCACTGTACCTTGTGGGTTTGGGACGAGTATTGTGATAACTGTTCAAAGAAATGTATTGACGTTTTCGCTAGTTGTTTGCAATGCACCTGTGAATGTAAGCATGAAATTGGTGGTGCCTGCGCACAGTTAAAGCCGTGTCGAATCTATGCTGAGGCGATGTGCCGAGGCGACACGGATCCCGACTGGGAGTACATCCTCAGGGGTTCATGTTTTGGTTACCGGGTAATCGACCCGGATTGTGTTAGTTCTTACTTTCAAGGTAACTACTCATCTATAACAAATAATACTACTGGTGAGTTGATGAGCGATAGGCTCCAGCTCGAGATATCTGCAGGACTGGTGTCCAGAGTAGATGAGCCATGTTTGTGTGTTCACCCGATGGGGGCCGTGCCAAAGGGGCACGATGATTTTAGGGCGATCGTGGATTGCTCTAGCCCAACTGGTTTCTGTGTAAACGACCACACCAGGGCCTGCAGAGCGAATTTCAGCTATAATTCTGTCGAGAATGTCACACAGTTGCTGCAGCGGGGGACTATATGTCAACGATAGATATATCCAATGCCTATAGGGCAGTCAATATTCACCCAGTCAGCAGGGAACGCCAGGGCTTGAGCTGGGACTTTGGTGAGGGTCTGGTAAACCTCCGAGACAATCGCTTATGCATGGGGCTCAGCAGTAGCCCTTTCGTATTCTCAAAGATCAGTGACTTCATTGTCCGCTGCATGGTCCGGGAGGGTTATGAAGAATGTGTAAATTACCTAGACGACTTTTGTGTCGTCAGTCGTACTATACAAGGCTGTATTGAGGCGCAGCGGGCCCTGGTAGCTATCCTGAGACGGATGGGGTTTTATGTAAGTTTCCGGAAACTAACACCCCCTGCTCAAATAACCAGGTTCCTGGGGATAGATATAGACTCTTTAGCTATGGAGTTGCGTCTCCCTGAGGACAAGTTGGCTAAGTTAGTATCGCAACTAAACTGGTTTCTGCAGAAAAGGAAGGCGACGAGGCTGGAGTTGGAAGGCCTCGGGGGGGTCCTAGCACACTGCTGTAAAGTGGTGCATGGTGGTAGGACCTTTTCGAGGAGAGTCTACGACTTGATAGCCTCTGCTAAGAAAGCCACCCATAAGGTCAGACTAAATGAGGACTTCAGGTTGGACCTGAAATGGTGGCTAGAATTTGCATCCACTTTCAACGGAAAAGCGAGTATCATCCCCTCGGCAGACCCGGTAATCTCGGTGTACAGCGATTCCTCCAAATTCGGGTTTGGAGCGCTGCATGGCGAGGACTGGGTGGCTGGCGCCTTTGATTTAGAGGCGGCAAATGAGCTAAGAGAATGGTTGGGCCATCATTTTGTCTGCGCGGATGATGTGGGGTGTAGGTCAGACAACATAAATGTGTTGGAAATGTGGCCCGTGTTGGTGGGCGTGAGGCGCTGGGGGGAGACATGGAGGAATCGGACTGTGGTTTTTGTCACCGACAATACGCAGGTGATGGCCGCCTTAAACTCAGGCCGGAGTAAAAACAAAATTACGATGACCTGGTTGCGCCTGATATTTTGGGCCTCTATTACTTTTAATTTTGATGTACAATCGGTATATGTGAACACCAAGTATAATGTGATATGTGACAGCCTAAGTCGTCTGGATAAGTTTCAGAGTATCGCACGCATCAGAGATGCCGATCAAGTTGATGCAATGTGTTGTCACAAATTATTCAGTTGTTAAAAATCTTGCTTCAGATTGGAAAAAACTCCTGGAGGAGCGTCGTAACTTCGACAGAAATCACTACGCCAGTTCGACTCTTGCGGTTCGGTCCGTACAGGTGAATTCCTATATCGCCTTCTGCGAAGTGTTCGCAGGCCAATTAGCCCCTTACCCCTGTGATTCCGACCAGGTATGTCTATATATGTCATATCTAGCGCGTAGGCTATGCTATTCGTCCATTAGGAATTACCTCAGCGGCCTGAACAATCATCTGAAAGATTTAGGTTGTCCACCGATAAACTATTCTGATCACTATATAAAGAAATGTTTGGCGGGCATCCGCAGGTTAAAAGGTGATGAGGTGAAGCAAGCAGCACCAATCTTGCCATATGAGTTACTAAAATTGTTTGCGGTTTTGTTCCCTACCAGGGCCATACAGCGGTTAGGGCAGCCATGTTGCTCTCTTTCAGAGCTCTACTACGCAAAGCACATGTCACTAATTCAGATGCTGCCCTTCTCCGTCAAGATCTGGAGTTCTACCCATGGGGGATGCTTGTGTCTGTGCGGAAATCTAAGACGAATCAGTTCAGAGAACGGGTCCATAAAATCCCGGTTGCTAGAGTTGCGAACAGAGAATTGTGCGCGGTTTTTTGGGTTAAGAGACATTTGCAACAGTGCCCAGCCCCGCGGGATGCGCAGGTATTTAGGATACCTAGAGCAGGACACTCCGTCCCACTGACATATGCTTACTATACCGCAGTATTGAAGGCGGCATGTTCCGCGGCTGGTCTACCTCCGTCTGAATTCTCATCTCATAGTCTCAGGCGGGGTGGGGCGACCTTCCTCCGCCTATCAGGGGCTTCGGAGGAGGAGATCAAGGAGAGAGGCGATTGGCGATCGGATTGTGTCCGTCAATACCTAAAGGCGTCGCTGGTGGAGCGCCTGACTCTTGACATGCGAGTGGCCGTGATCCTGGGTATGCTAAACTGACTTCCCCAGCCTCCCACTTAGCTCCTCTGGTTGGGGCTGATTTGGGTCTTTTGTGGCCAGCCAGAGTACCTACTCAATCCATTCATGTATCCTGTTATGTGTAATGAATAATAATGTGTGGTATAAAACCTTATACAAATATTATTGTGATGGAACCTTCCTTTCTATGTGTCTGGCGGGGGAGGATTCGAACCTCCTACCCCCACGCTCACGGGGAGGCCGGTGGCAAGTCTAGCCTCCCCCATCAGGCGTTCCGTCCCTCCAGCTCCTGCGGGGGGGGCGGGGGCAAGTCTACTCACTAAGGAGGCAGGCGCATGCGCGGCCGCCCTCCCCCAACGGCAAGTCCGGTGTTCTGCCCATTTGAATCCGATTTCTAGCTTTAGGCTTAGGTTTAGGTTTCTTTTTTATTACAAGTGTCTTATGTTCTATTCTTGCTATGCTTTATGTTCTTTATGTAATGATGTTTAATAAACGGTAGGTCTTTTGTGGCCAGCCAGAGTACCTACTCAATCCATTCATGTATCCTGTTATGTGTAATGAATAATAATACTACAACAAAACAACTTACCGTAAACCCAAATCTAACCCTCACCATAACTATAACCATAACGCTGCCATGTCATATTGTACTACAACAAAACAACTTACCCTAAACCCAAATCTAACCCTCACCATAACTATAACCGTAACGCTGCAATGTCATATTATACTACAACAAAACAACTTACCGTAAACCCAAATCTACCCCTCACCATAACTATAACCATAACGCTGCCATGTCATATTATACTACAACAAAAGAACTTACCCTAAACCCAAATCTAACCCTCACCATAACTATAACCGTAACGCTGCCATGTCATATTATACTACAACAAAACAACTTACTGTAAACCCAAATCTAACCCTCACCATAACTATAACCGTAACGCTGCCATGTCACATTATACTACAACTAAAGAACTTACCCTAACCCCAAATCTAACCCTCACCATAACTATAACCATAACGCTGCCATGTCATATTATACTACAACAAAAGAACTTACCCTAACCCCAAATCTAACCCTCACCATAACTATAACTCTACCGCTGCCAGGTCATGTTATACTACAACTAAAGAACTTACCCTAACTCCAAATCTAACCCTCACCATAACTATAACTCTACCGCTGCCATGTCATATTATACTACAACTAAAGAATGTACCCTAACCCCAAATCTAACCCTCACCATAACTATAACTCTACTGCTGCCAGGTCATGTTATACTACAACTAAAGAACTTACCCTAACCCCAAATCTAACCCTCACCATAACTATAACTCTACCGCTGCCATGTCATATTATACTACAACTAAAGAACTTACCCTAACTCCAAATCTAACCCTCACCATAACTATAACTATACCGCTGCCAGGTCATGTTATACTGCAACAAAACAACTACCCTATCCCCAAATCTAACGTTGACTATAACCCTAACCCTGCCATGTGATGTTATACTGCAAGAAAACAACTGACCCTAACCCCAAATCTACCTCTCACCGTAACCCGAATCCCGCCATGCCATGTTGTACTACAACAAAACAAACATATCTTCTTTTTTTTAGCAGTGTTACTGTTACCTACCTTAATATTACCACCCCCACCTCTCCCACCCACCCCTCCTCCCTTTTCCACCCGCAGCCACCCTCCCCCCACACCGGGCCACCCTCCCCCCCACACCGGGTCCAACCCCACGCTCGCCCCTCCCCCCCCCCCCCCCACTGATCGATCTACCATTCAATCTGGCCCAGCCATTTCTCACACCCCACCCACCTCCCACGCCCATCAACCAACACCCACCCTACTTACCAAACTCTCCCAGATCACCTACTCCCAACCACTGACCACCCACCACCCACCTCCCACCACCCACCAGCCACCACCCACCACCCACCACCCACCACCCACCACCCACCCTCCCATCCCCTTTCCTAGTTATCCAAAGTACTTCGCACCCATTCCACAGAGAGTAGAGGAATAAAAATGGGTCAATGACGTCGCGAAAGCATGCTAATTGGTCATTTTGAAAGTGTGATAATTGTCCACGTCATTCATATACTATAGCCTAGTAGTATGCTGACATTTACAGATATAGTTCTACAATCGCTTTATTTAGTTTTAAACCGACATGGTTCATGATGCCTTTGAAATGCAGCCAGATATGATGACTATTGCAACCATCTTTTCTGAAGTGTGACATTCACGAGAAGAGCAGAAGGGAGGGAGGGAGGGTCTAAACTGTAAACATCATATTGCTAGCTATATAAATTAGATTGCCTGTATCATCGCTCATTATCACACTTCCAAAATGCACCCATATTTTTGGATTTCGCACTAGGAGAGCCTCAAACAGCCTCGCTTTGCCATCCTTATACATAAAAGTATTGCCCACTCCCCTCGCCTGCGTCTACACACACGCATGCGCACTGTTCGGATTAGGCCCCCGTCTCCCCGGTAATCCACACTCTCCATCATTAATGCTGCTGACAGTAGCCTGACTCTGGCCTTGTTTGTCTTTTGTGTGAAGGTAGATACTGCTAACCTTACCTAAAACCCCAAACCCGCTCAAGTCTGACTCAAGCAAGGCTCAAGCCACACTCAAACCCAACTCAACTCAGGCTCACGCCAGGTTCAAGCCAGGCTAAATCCCGACTCAAGCCAGGTTCAAGCTAGGCTCAAGCCAGGTTCAAGCCAGACTCAAGCCAGGCTCAATCCCGACTCAAGTCAGGTTCAAGCCAGACTCAAGCCAGGTTCAAGCCAGACTCCAGCCAGGCTCAAGCCAGGCTCAATCCCTACTCAAGTCAGGTTCAAGCCAGGCTCAAGCCAGGTTCAAGCTAGGTTCAAGCCTGGCTCAAACCAGACGAAACCCCCGATCAAGTCAGGTCCAATCCCGGCTCAAGCCGCGATCAAGCCCCGATCAAGCCCACAACAAGCGCCGATTAACCTTGATTCAAGCTCGGCTCAACCCCGGCTCAACCTAGGCTAAAGCAATCCTCAAGCCCATCAAGTAAGGAGATACCACGTTGTGACCTTCAACATGTGGATTGAGCAAGTTGAAGGTCACCACTGCCTTTCCGCACCATCATTTTTTTAAGCATAGCCAGCTCCAAGCAATTCCCCACCTGAAATACCACATACATGGTGTGACTGGGATTGATTGATTGATTGATTGATTTAGTGGTTGCTTTACGCTGTGTCCGCAGCATAGGCCATATTCACTGTGAGAACGGTTTGTTTTGTATTCAGACCATCGCTTTTACATGTAAAAGCATACACTCAAATATGTATCAATAGACACTCATTTAATTAAAGAGGTGACAATTATATATTTGTGGCCACATACCATCTTTCTTGTGTTATTCCTTCACCGTATTAACCACGGCCTTTAAAAACAATATTAAACACATATTTAGGCACCTTCTCTCATCTGACAATCCCTTCCTACTTTAGATCACAAACCACATTAATAATTCCATGGAAAAATAACCTTTAACACAGATTTAGGTACCCTCACTCATCTGTCAATCGCTCACTCATGTAGGACAGAATCATCCACATTAATGTAAAAAATAATCATAGATGCATATTTAGGTACTCTCACTCATCTGTCATTCGCTCACTCATGTAGGACAGAATCATTCGCATTAATGTAAAAATAATCATAGATGCATATTTAGGTACTCTCTCTCATCTGTCATTCGCTCACTTATGTAGGACAGAATCATCCACATTAATGTAAAAATAATCATAGATGCATATTTAGGTACTCTCTCTCATCTGTCATTCGCTCACTCATGTAGGACAGAATCATCCACATTAATGTAAAAATAATCCTAGACATATATCGCTCATCTATCACTCCTGTCCTCATTTAGGATAAATTCCACATTAATACATGTATGTAATGACCAGCTTGAGCATAGGTTTAGGTGCCATCTTTCAGCTGTCATCTGGTAATGCACGCACCCTGATGGATTTCAAGCATACTACAGTATAACCCCGTTAAACCAAGCTCGGTTAAACCAAACTATCGGTTAATCCAAACAAATGTCTAGGGTCCCTTCAAGTTTGGCTTAATGGGGTTATACTGTATTAGAATCCATCAGTCTGGCATGGCCCCTACCCAGGACGTGTGATGCATCTGCTGCAGTTGCATCCTTAGTCTGCTTCAGAAAAACTAAATGGACCATACTCAAAAGCCCATACGCGCTCTCCCTCTTCCCAGTCCTCGGACCATCCTACCAAAATATGGATAGTGCCCACATCCCCTAGACATCAACAACTTCTGATTTGATATCCGTCCTGATATGACCTTAGATGTTGCTAGCACGTAACACAACCTACTCCGCTAAAACAACAATGAAGAAACAAACTTCTGATTCCCCCCTATTCCCAAAGTATGCTTCCAACGATCAACATGAGGCCTATTTAACCAGATAAAGATGTATTCTAT
This sequence comes from Branchipolynoe longqiensis, assembly GCA_030323885.1. Classification (NCBI taxonomy): domain Eukaryota; kingdom Metazoa; phylum Annelida; class Polychaeta; order Phyllodocida; family Polynoidae; genus Branchipolynoe; species Branchipolynoe longqiensis. The sequence continues at coordinate 6,351,160 of CM059200.1, forward strand.
TAAATACTGACAATGACAATGCTATCACAGTGACCAAACTCAATAACTAACAACATACGACTCATACTTTCCCCTTCCCATCTTCCCACACCACACAACAACACAACTCAATCAACCACCAAACATGACTGCATTAGGTCTACTACACACTAACTAGTACAAGGAAATGGTTAATACCCCACAACAGCAAAATCCTTCTACAACATCCCTAACAAACTACATATCCATAGTGAAGGATGACATAGCATGGTATAGTTATTGACATTTGCAGTACACATACTAAGCTAACTAAGTAGCACCACTACCATGCCATCTACTAACAATTGATCATACATGCGTACCATCTCTTCCAAAGGGGTTCACTGAATTAGTTTAAACAATAACACAAGGAACCCAAACTAAACATCATATTATATTTTTTATCAAATCTGCAATGAATTATAGGATTTAACTGATCAAATTCTACTAACACTAGTAACAGAATAGCTTCATATTCACCATGTATATTAGTACAAAGTTACCCTAACCACAACACTGACAATATAAAATGAACACCCTGTTATCTCTCAATCCTGTTGGGTAACAGCACCATTCTTCTTTTTTGTATTTGTATCGAGCTCTTGTTGATGTTATTACACTCTTATATATGTGAATGAATGTAACATAACGTGGCCGGAAGACCAGTGCCTCAGCACTGAAAAATACTTTTATTCCCTGAATAAAATGATCATTTACCACAATCCCTCAATCAATTAGGACACACCTTGTATTAATGAGTGGACGAAATGTCATTATTAAATACAGGTTTAGCATTAAACCTGTGTTTAATAGTGTCTATGCATGCACTGAATAATATTAAACACCGGTTTAGCATTAAAGATGTGCTTAATATTGTTTTGACGTCCAATAGCTGATGATAACAATCAATGTGCTCTAGGGTTGTCATTAAATAAAATCAACTTTTGTTGTTGCATTGATTAATATTAAACACATGTTTAGCATTAAACCTGTGCTAAGCATTGTCTATGCATTAATTGAGTAATATTAAATACATGTTTAACATTAAACCTGGGTTTAATAGTGTATATGCATGCATTGATTAATATAAAACACAGGTTTAGCATTGAAGCTGCGTTTAATACTGTTAATCATGTATTGAGTAATATTAAACACATATTTAGCATTAAACCTGTTTAGCATTGTCTATGCCTTAATTGATTAATATTAAATACAGGTTTAACATTAGACCTGTGTTTAATAGTGTATATGCATGCATTGATTAATACTAAACACAGGTTTAGCATTAAAGTTATGTTCAATATTGTACATGCAAGCATTGATTAATTTAAAGCCCAATGTTACCATTAAACCTGTATTTAATATTATTTATCCATGCATTGATTAATTCCTCATATCGACTCTCCACTAATCGCAATCATCCCACTATTTGATTCTAGAATCATGCAATACCAGGTGATGCATACTCACCAAGTGCATAATACATATGTTGAACTGGAATTGTACGCAGTTATTATTGCAACTAATACTAATAGTCCATTTATATTATGTTTCTATTATCGAACAGGATTTCTATGTGGTTATTATTGCAACTGATATTGTCATTAATGTACCAACAAATTGTAATGAACGGCCGGAAGACTAGTGCTCTGGTGCTGACAAAAGACATTATTCACTGAATAAAATACATCTAGTACAAAAGAAATTTAACTGCTTGCCGCTGCTACTTGTAGCTAACCCTGCCTCTACTTGTAGGCCAGTGATTGTAATTCACATTATTCATGCGTGAACTAATTAGGCATCAGAATGAGGTTGAATATGCGTCGGGTATTGGAAATGGCAGTAAGACACAACTGCGCTGATGTGTATGAACTCCGACAGAAAGTAAAGGAGTAACATTTGAAGATATTCACCCTTTAAACTATCATATTCATTTTTACATACATTTTTTCTATCTATTGGTCAATTTTCATGAAGATTCAGTGATGATCAGATGCATTTCAGTAGGCTATGTCAACAAAGTTGCTCACCCTGGTTGCCAATCTGTTCTTAAATTCAAAATTGCATAACTTTCTTAATATATATATATTTTAAAAATATATCTTAACCCTTTTAAAGATTTTATTAATTTGCAATTACTAAGACTAGTTGCTTAACTGTGTTACACGGATAACTACGCTGACAGTGCTGCATGGTACATGATTCCACCATAACTATGCAGACTTGAAGTTGACAGCCACATTGTAGGTAAAGATTGGGAAAATCACCATGCAATGGTCGCCCAATCTTTGTGAAAATTGCCAATAGATAGAAGACAGGTATGCAAGGATGAATATGGTAGTTTAATAAATGAAAACCTTCAAATTTGAGTGATTTCGAGAGCTTTTGGTCGATGAAAAAGTATTTGGATGACTTTTCATACAGCGGCGCCTCCCAGACGCGTACGTGTCCTCGGTCTGGTTTCAACATGGCCACGGCATGAATAGTGTGAATGTAACCTGATATAGCCACCTACCACCACACCTCATCAACCTCCCCCATTATGTTTATTACCACCCGAGGCAGTCTCTGGCCACACCATAGGGGCCATGCCTCGCCACTGGGGTGTAGTAATACAGAAATACTCGGCAGTTACAAGCCCATTGCAGGAAAGTAGTCCAGACACGCGTGCCTCACAACTAGACATTTGTTATTAAAGCTTCATAATCCAATGAAAGCATCACCTTTTGTTTTAAAAAAAACTAAACAATTATCTAAATTTAAACCTCCATATCCAACTTAGATACTGGTGCACTTATCAAAGTTCTGAGATATATTATGTATATTAAACTGATTGTAGTAATCTACCAGACCTTAGCTCGAGGTAACTTTTATTTTAAATGGCTACCTTTTGACATATCTGAAGCATAATCATGTAAAATCAGGTTTGGGAAGCATACCAAAACTCTGACACCGTCGGCTTCTTCAGAAATAGGTTCTGTTAAAGTTGCATAGTCCGATGGTTTAGAATTTCTGTATTTTTTCTGAGATAAATATATTAGATCGATCACTAGTATCTACTTTACATTAGTTCAAAGTTACTTTTATTATAAATGGTAAACTTTTGCGATAGTTTGAGTGCAAACATGGAAAATTAGTTTTGGCAGGCTTGCCAAAACTCTGACACCATAGACTTCTGCAGTAACAGGTTCTGTTAAATTGACTCAGTATTGCCTTCTATGCAGAAACAAATACTTAATAAGTGCAGCAGTATCTAAGTTAGATATTTAAAATCAAATCTAGATAATTGATTTGGTTTTGAAAATTTGATATTTCATCGGACTATTTCATCGGACTATGCAGCTGACTCAGTGTTTCCTTCTCTGGGAAATACTTGCTCAATAAGGGCATTGGTATCTAAGTAAAATATCTAGAATCAAATCTAAATAATTGTTTTTGTTTTGAAATGTTGATGCTTCATCGGACTATCCACCTTTATGTATTTGTTGCCAAATGGAACAGCATACTAAGTCAATTTAATAGAACCTGGTAGTCTCAAATAAGGAAAGTGACAAATAAGGAAATACTTGAATGGACGGGGCTGCCTTCTATGGAAGATCTTCTGATCAAAACGAATCTCCTGTGGAATGGACACCTCATGAGGATGTCATCAGACATGCTACCAAAGCAGATCCTCTTTTGTCAACTGTCCTCTGGTTACAGAAAGAGAGGGTGCCCTCGTCTCCGGTTCAAGGATACCATCAAGAGAAACCTGAAGCTGAGAGACATTAAGGCCGACTCATGGAAGCAACTCTCACAGCAGAGAGCTAAATGGAGAGCGGCAGTCAAGTAATGAAAGCAGTCTTTGTTGCATCGTGACCGACAGCATGATGATGATGATGGTAGTGTCGAAGCCTATGGATTATTGACAAGCAGGCCAAGATTAATTTAACGTGTTTACGCATCAAATATCTTTGAAGTTACTCATTTACAATCAAAGTTACCACAGTCTTTTGTTGTTGGAATTTTACTTCCTGGCAACATCTAGGGTCATATCAGGACGGGTACATACTTGTGACACTGTGCACTCATAGTGGCTACACAGTGCTGCCCCGCTGGGAGACCAGGCCACAAGCATCATGCCATAATATCCCACACAATCACATTATCATGACACTGAGCCAACCAGTCCTTGCCCTATCCTAATAACACCAAGAGCCTGGCTAGGAAGCGACAAGTATCCATATTTATGTACAGGTGGCTTGGTCTCCAAGTGGGGCAGCACTATAAAAAAAAAGTTGGCATGAGTGTGCACTATCACAAGTCAATACATATCCTGATATGACCTTAGATGTTGCTAGGACGTAAAACAACAACACACTTAATTTGATGCCACAGCGAGAGAGAGGTTGTAGAGGCCTTTTTCTTGCCACCATCAGTGGGGCACCTCTTACTAAATATCAGTTGTCACTTGGCCCAGAGCAGACGACATTTGCTTTCTCCAACCTAATCAACTTAATAAAGTCGCCTTCCTTAATCCTGCATACAAGAATCAGGGAAGCATAACCCGATATTTGATTTTTGTGAGAGCAGACATTATGGTACGAGCAGACGACAAAATGAATTCAGCACTGCCCGAGTTAATTCGGGACCATCTAATGGCGTCCTTAATTATTGAAGTTCCAATGACAGACTTGCTAATTGTTTGGTGTCAATGCAGACGACTTCTCTGTTAACAACGCTGTTGTGTCAGATTTGTAAGAATTGTCACCTGAATAATGACGTCATGTTGTTTCTAGCTTCATCAAATTAAACACAGAACTGGATCAAGTCCATTCACATTATATTGCATTTAAATCAGCCGAGTCAGCATCTTTCTTGAGGCACTTTTAATCGGTATCGATTTTCGCGAATAAATGGAAGTATTTTTTTGTGTTTGTTTGATTGTTTCTTGGTGTGTTATGCTTCGCAACATGCATGCTCATATCAGTATAAAGTCCACGGCTCGGATCTGTGGTTGTGTAGGCAGGCTATGGTGAAATCAATACAGGCAAAAAGAGAAAGGAGGAGTATAAAGAGTGAAAGAAGAGAGAGAGCCAAGCCCTCAGGTTTATTATTTATAAGGTACATGGATCCAGTATAGTATATCACCTGACCGTATTCTCCAATGAGAATCAAGCATCTACAGCTCTACCAATGAGAATCAAGCATTTCTATGTCCACATTGTTATAGTGATCTGCCCACCACCACACGGTGTGGTTCCCTTGGTCACCACCTGCCCTGAGCTGAGTGTGTGGTGATCCATGACTAGCAGAGGTGGGAGGGGGTAGTGGGTAGAGCTCTAAGTGCCCCTTACACACTATCCTACTAGCACCACAGTGTCTATTTACCAATGAATCAAGCACCACCAGCAACTACATAACCATCTATGCACCTGGCCCTATATACCTGTTTCACAAATAGAACATTTACATTCCCCCACCAGTGCATCATTATTGGAATATTCTACATCAGGATGGGGAGCGGGACGTAGCTCAGGCGGTAGAGTGTCCACCTGTGAAGGTGTGGGTTATCCTATCGATCCTGCTCAGTGGACACCCCTTCGGCGAATTCAGAATAGTACTGCTTGTAAAATAATGTAGTAGTGTGCACTGACAAGTGGCCACATAGACAGGTACGCATGGATAGAGTGAGTGAATCAATGAGTCTAGGTGATGTAATGGTTAGCATGCCAGGCCCGGAATGGCAAGACAAGTTCGACATAATCCTGTTTTAAGTACAATATTTCCCAATTTTTATCACGCCCAGGACAATAACAATGCTTACAAATATGATCATTTCCCATCGGTTCTTTAGGGCATATATTTCATCATCATCATCATGCTGTCGGTCGCGATGCGACAAAGACTGCTTTCATTACTTGACTGCCGCTCTCCATTTAGCTCTCTGCTGTGAGAGTGATCTCATTTCATGAAAGCTGCCTGCAAAAGTGTTGAAGCGCTGCTGGCTTTTGCAAGTTACCAGCGGCACTCTCTCGGGGAGCAAATAGAGGTTTCACACCGGCAAGAACATGTCCAGACAGGCGCAAAACTATTTGTCCCTGCAGTGGCTGGTCGGGAGATGTTGGGAGTTCCATATATCAACAGCCCTTAATGCTGCCACAGTGACATGGTTTTCTGTTTAGGGTTTGCTCCCTTAGCCTTCAGTTCATCAAGAAACTGTACCACAAGGCAGTGGTTTACAACTCTGCAGGGCAGGGGCGTCAAACTCCCTGAGGTATTGCAATACCTGCAATACCTGCATACCATATTTACTTCCCGTAAAATAGTATAAGATGTTGAAACAAAAACAGCAATTTAATTCACCGGAAATAGTGCATAGTTAAACAGGTCAAGTTTGGAGGGCAATTTGTGAAGCAATGCTACTTTTAATACATTTTCCAGCATTCTATTCAAGACAATGGAACCTAGCAGAGTTGTCATATGATTTGACGCTTTAGATTCGATACTAGTCTTATCATAGGGCGATGAAAATGGTAAATATTGTGCCTCGAACGGGAATCGAACCCGCATCTCTTGCATTCAAGGCTAGTGTGCTAACCATTGCATCACCTAGGTTCCCTGATGTCAGCACCCTCCTCACGCCTGCCTGTCTGTGTGGCTCCTTGCCTGAGAGGTTGGTGCAGACCACTACGATATCTTACTACAGTATAACCCCGTTAAACCAAACTTGAAGGGATCCTAGAAATTTGTTTGGATTAGCCGATCATTGGTTTAACTGAGCTTTGAATTTGACTTGTCTTTGGCAAAAACGGGGGCGCATTATGAATGTACAATGTATGTGGACACTATGAATATTGTATATACAGTTTAACCCCATTAAATCAACATCGGCTAAATCAAACGATCGGTTAATCCAAACTATTTTCGGCGACCTGGCAAAATACTACCATTTATCATGTAAAAAAGTCTCGGATGACCTTAAAACCACATGAAAGTTTGGTTTAACTGTACCGGAAGTGGCCTGGGGCCCGACAATTTTGTTTGGATTAACCGATACTTTGGATTAACCGACGTTGGTTTAACCAACTTTTATATGATAAATGGTAGTATTTTCCTGGGCCGCCGAGAAAAGTTTGGAGTAACCGATCGTTTGGTTTAACCGAGCTTGGTTTAACGGGGTTGTACTGTAGTTAGTAGATGAGGTGAGCATTCAGATTAACTCGTAATGTTAGCAGTGTGTTTGATTTAAAGGGAACGAGTCACCCCCCCACCCCCACCTCACGCCACCCCCACCACACGTGATTGACTCGCAGGTGGATGGGCGGCTTCCTCCCGACCCACCTGAGTGGCGATGGTGGGCTTTAAAGCCCAGGGCCCGTATGTATGAACAACTTTTTATCGGCTCCGGTGTTAAGAGCCGCCGCCGGGGTAGCTAACGCCAGTGTTGGGAAATGGGTCACAGGGTATGTACTGTGCCAAAGTGTGGTGGCGTTAGCTAACCTAGCAGTTATTTATAAAATTGGGAAATCCCTCTGAGCCTGTTTCCGGCGAGCACCGCTATTTCACAATATCGCCGGCAATTCGGCGGCGGCGGCGGCGTTAATATCGGTTCGATTGTCGGTTTAATTTTACCAAAATTTGGCAGCGGCGTTAATATCGCTTCGTTTTCTGGTTTAATTTGGCCAAATTTCACTTTTTTTGTATGTTATTCTGTTAAATAAAATTGGTCAAAGTAAAGCTGTGAACACACTGGATGCGTAAGTGGCGCGTGCGTCAAGCGTCACGTGTGCGTCAAAAATCAAAATGTATGTAATAAAGAGAAACCGAACACACTGGCGCATGCGTTTGTCGCGCATGCGTCACGCGTGCATCACAAATCGCTTTTGGAGCGATTTTTTATGCTTGACGAGTGGTGACGCGTGGCTTTTGACTGAATTTGCCCGACTTTGCCTGACTTTGCCCAACTTTGCCTGACTTTGCCTGACTTTGCCTGACTTTGCCTGACTTTGCCTGACTTTGCCAGACTTTGCCTGACTTTGCCTGACTTTGCCCGGTTTAGTTGAGGCTGCTTGGATGGAGACTGCTTCCTAACAGGTAGTTGCTTTCATAGTGATTAGAACACATGTTTTCTAACTGTCCTACATGTTTGGACCGTCCCATTTTTTCATATATCATATGGAGACTGCTTCCTAACAAGTAGTTGCTTTTGATAGTGGTTGGAGCACATGTTTGGACCGTCCTACTCTTCCCATCTGTTCGTTAGGTTGTTGGTTGGTTGGTTGGTTGTTGGTTGGTTGTGGGTTGGTTGTGGATTGGTTGTTGGTTGGTTGGTTGTTGGTTGGTTGTGGATTGGTTGTTGGTTGGTTGTTGGTTGATTGTTGGTTGATTGTTGGTTGGTTATTGGTTGGTTGTGGATTGGTTGTTGGTTGGTTGGTTGTGGATTGGTTGTTGGGTGTTGCTTGGTTGTTGCTTGGTTGGTTGGCTGTTGCTTGGTTGTTGCTTGGTTGTTGCTTGGTTGGTTGTTGGTTGTTGCTTGGTTGGTTGTTGGTTGGTTGTGGATTGGTTGTGGATTGGTTGTTGGTTGGTTGGTTGTGGATTGGTTGTTGGTTGGTTGGTTGTTGGTTGGTTGTTGTTGGTTGGTGGGTTGTTTGGTTGTTGCTTGGTTGTTGCTTGGTTGTTGCTTGGTTGGTTGTTGGTCATTGCTTGGTTGGTTGTTGGTTGGTTGTGGATTGGTTGTTGGTTGGTTGGTTGTGGATTGGTTGTTGGTTGGGTGGTTGTTGGTTGGTTGTTTGGTTGTTTGGTTGTTGGTTGATTGTGGATTGGTTGTTGGTTGGTTGCTTGTTGGTTGGTTGTTGGTTGATTAGACGCGTGGCAGACGCGTCCAGTGTGTTCGCTATTTACGCGTGAGAACCGCATGATGCACGCTTGTACTTGACGCCTGCGCGGCGCACGCGTCCAGTGTGTTCGCAGCTTAAAAAGGCCAAAATCGAAGCGATATTAACGCCGCCGCCATATCGGCGGCCATTTGTTTTGTATATATTTGACAATATGTATATCGCCGCCGATGTAGCAGCGGCGTTAATTTCGCTTCGATTTTGCGGTTAATTTGACCAAATTTCACTTTTTTACTATGCTATTCTGTTAAATATGATAGCATTGACACTGCCATATATATTATAAGCCACGCGGCCACTGGCCATTGGCACTTCGGTCCTGCACCCACCCTGTGCTACCGCTTCTTTTAGCGGATGACTGTTTGAAGGGCCGAAGCTTGCGTAGACATTCTGTGACCAGTCCAGTAATGACCAGTCCAGTATCACGTTAAGCAGACATTAGGAGAGTTGCGCGACTCTGCCAGATGACATCACCAAATGGGAGCCGGTTGCTCCGCTCAGCCCATCCTTAACCTTTGTCCATGCAAGTGAACAGCACACTGTAATAATGACATGGGCTTCACATTACAGGATTACCATAGCAACCATCAAGTATGGACGGAGAATGTAGTGATACTGTGTGTGAAGAGGAACTAAGTGCATAGTTCCATTATCAGATTATATAAGCATGGCTATGAAGAGACAACATAATACGAATTGGTCAGAGGTCTTTTATGTAACTCTCTGGCAAGAAAACGCCTTGCCTTAATCAAATACAACGATTGTTCAATCGGTGAAGGAGTGGCACAAACTGGCGCAGACACTGAGTATACATTGGTGGAAGCGGCGCCACTGGCGCTGTTGGGCGGACCCAGGCGCATGCGCGCTTGTATGGTCCGAACTCATACAACCTTGAAATGACTTCTTCTCCGATACTTATATATATATAATATTATTATATAATTTATAATATAGTTATAAATGAAGAGTTAAGGCACACAACCATGCAAACGCCCATCCAAAAATATAGTCTAAATAAGATTTGTACTTGAAAGTAATAGTAATTCTCACTAATTCCACTTTCCATATGATCACATGGTTATGGAGGCATTAAATTTGCATAGTTTTGAGGTCTCACTATTCTATGTGATGTATAACGCATAGTAAAATATTCCGATACTCAGGGAGGGGCGAATGCAAATTTTCTATTACTGCAAGCGCATATATATATATATATATATATATATATATATATATATATATAATATGTATTTATATATATATAAAGTTAGGCTACGTAGAAAGAAGAGGGCTAGACAGGAGTTGGTGAACAGCCTAATTTATTTTATGAGGCTCCTGGCTGAGCAATAAACGCCCTACCTATACAAAACTAAAAGTAAAAATGGATGTGTACTGGGACAGGTAAGCAGCTATAGTGCACGCAGTAGAAGGCGGGGGGGGGGGGGGGGGCAGCAGCCAGGCAGCATGCTGTACCGCAGCAAATATATAACATGCAAAAGGAAATAATTATTCAGTCGTAGATAATGAATAATAATTATTATAAGATACATACATCAGCCAATTTATATTCTTATAATAGATTATATCACACATATACGGGTTGGTGGTGCCTGAGTGGGATGTAAATAGTCGGATCGTTTCGAATTTCTGACATTTTCTGAGATAAATACATTATGCTAATCATTATAGTCTACATTAGTTTACTTTGAAGTGATTTATATTTTAAATGGCTAACTTCGGAGGTATTTTACGTCAAAACATGCTAAATTAATGTTGGCAAGCAAGCATGCCACAACTCTGGCACCACAGACTTTAGTAGTACCAGGTTCTATTAAATTGATGAATTACGACCTTTTATGCAGCAAAACATGCTTAATAAATGCACCAGTATCAAAGGTGAATACATAGAATTATGTCTAGAGAAGTGTTTTGGTTTTAAAACGTCCAGAGATCCCCCGTTTGGGACAGCCCATCTTCCATAAATAGACTCCTAGTATGGACGGTTATTACCGCAGGAAGCCTACTGAAGCTGCAGCCATGAGTATTTCAGTGACCACCTATTTATATCGAGTCCAACTATTCTGTGTGTGGAGAAAGAAGACCAGGTATTGATCTTCAGGAGATATTTATTTATATTCGAAACATTTGAGGCAAAACAACAAAAAAATCTAAACTTTGTTTGTTGTTGTTGTGGTAAATATGTTTATTTTCCTGAACAGGTATATAATAGTTGCTGGATATACATATTATTGATGGGTGTTGCAGTTACTTTGACTAATTGATTGATGGGTTGGTTGATTGTTGGAGTTTTAGGTCCTGGAAACATCTAAGGTCATATCAGGACGGGTACCGACTTGTGACAATGCGCACTCATAACTGAATAAATAAATCAATCAATCAAACATTTATATAGCGCCCGATCCAGCAAGCCGTTTTTAGGTGCTTTACATAACAAACAAATATACAGGAAAATAAATTTCACCTAATTAAAAGCAGATTTAAACAAATGTATCTTAAGACCTTGTTTTAAAAGCACCAACAGATTTACAATCTGTGATATATCCTGGCAGAGCATTCCACAGTCTCGGGGCAGCAATACTAAAAGCACGATCCCCAAAGCCTTATCGACTATATAGTGATGTCCTACTGGCAGACTAGTCCAACAGCACCATGACTTGATATCCCACTCAGTCACATTATCCTGATACTGAGAGAACCAGTCATTGCCCTATCCTAATAATGTCGAATGCCTGCCTAGGAAGCTACAAGTATCAATTTTGTAAGTCATTGGTGTGACTTGACCGGGGTTCGAACCAATGGGTTCGAATCCCACGATCTACCAAAACGGGAGTCGAATATGTAGAATCAAATCAAGTGTTTTACTTTTGAAAATGTGATACTTTTATCAGACTCTGCAGCTTTAATCAAAATGTTATTTGGCTAAAGTTGCATAGTCGGATATAAACATAAAATGTTCCAAACAAAAACAGTAATTTACAAAGACGGAAGGGTGAGTTCCATACATTCGGTTTTTATTTTCCATCTAGAACAACAAGATTAATGGTCTGCCTTCCTCCCCCCCCCCCCCTCTCGGTCAATGTTTATGGTTCTGGTGAGGCCCGGATTCGAACCCTCAACCCTACCCGTGAATCTGTCATCTACGGTGTGGGTGGGTGAGTGAAGAAAAGGTGGTAGAGGTCCTTGCTGTATGGCTGCGGCAGGAGGAGTGGGACCTTGGAGGAGTTTGCAAGTTTGAATGTTGTATCACTTGTCATTTTGGCGGGAAAGGTGTGGGGGCTCCAGCGTCTGGATAACATTGTTCGGGTTTGAACCATTAGGTGGCTCCACCTATGTGTCAGGGTGGGGCTAGTTTGTCGGTTAGCTTATTGGTGGCGGCAGCGTTGCCGGTTGTTGTTTTTTGTTCAAGTGTTTTTATTCCTCTGAATAACATGTTGTCAGTGCTAATGCACTGGTCTTCCAGCCCTAATCACAATTGCCTCTACACCGTAAACAAATCTACAACAATATACAAATAGACAATTACAGGAAAATAAGCAAATGATTGGTACATGAATGATAGTTAAAGAACAAGATAAGAAAAAAGAAACATATGCGGGGAGGTAACTAAGTTAGACTAGTATGGTAGGCGCTAGTAGGGGGTGGGGCATAGCTGACTATCTTTCTAGTAGTAACATACTCTTTGAAAGGGTGATGGGGGATGTAGGGTGGGCCTTTGTGATTGAACTTACGTTCATGGTAATCTCAGGTGGGGCCTATTGAGTTAGTAAGTATGTTAATATTGATTAATCATGTACCTCAGTAGGATCCAACTACAATCATTTCCAGGCTCATTCCATTGTAGATAGGTTTTTGGTCTAGTTGGCTGCTACTGGTTGGGTTTACAGTGTTTGTTTGTTTGGGGGGGGAGCGGGGGGACGGGGAAAGGAATGGCAACACCGACCCAGTGTATCATTGATCTGCTTTGGCCTAGGCTGGTTGATTTAAATGTGCATGGAGGTTTATCTTGTTCCTGACACGTGCTGGTAGTTGGTTCCAGAGTGCTCCCCCCAGAACAACCGGTGACTTTTTCATTTTACTAGTTTTAACATGCAGCACTTTCAGGAGGGTGGCTTGTGCTGCACGTGTGGCTTGTGTAGGTGTGTCTATGTAATATGGGTCTTTCGCACGGTGGTACATTAGGCCTAATAGGTGCTTGTCTCTGCGAATATTTAGGGCATCTCGTTTAGCTTTATTGTGCATCTCAATGGTATGTAGTGTTTTTCCTTTAAATACTGTGCGCAAACCTCTATTTTGAATAGTTTGGAGCTTTGCTTGCTGCTTTTTAGTTAGTATATTATATATTATGTCATTATAATCAATGATGGGCAGTATTGTGGTTTTGTACAATAGAAATGCAGTCTCTTCGCTCATATAATGCCTTATTTTCCGGAAGGTGTTCATTGTGGCTGCCAATGTTCTGGTAATTCTATTTAAATGACTGGTTCCTGACATTGTAGGGTCAAGTGTAGTACCTAAATATTTATAACTTAGAGCCTCCTTAAGTATGCACTCTCCTATTTTTATACTGACAATTGGTGAGCTGGAACGTTTAGTTTTAGTTGCAAATATTACATATTTAGTTTTTATAATATTTATGGATAGTTTATTTTCCCTTTTCCACTGGTTTACTCTTTGTAAATCATGATTCATTTTGGATTCAGCCACTTTCACATCAACGTCTGTAGCTACCAGTGCTACATCATCAGCAAATATGCTTCCCTTTACTTTTTCAAGTACTAGTGGGAGGTCATTGATGTAGATTATGAATAATAGTGGGCCCAGGGTAGATCCCTGTGGTACCCCTGTCTTCACTTCTCTCAGTGAGGAATTAACACCTTCAAGTCTAGTATACTGTGAATGGTTTAGTAGGTAATGTTTTAGTAGTTTAGTTGTCCCTGTGCCCAGACCACTATTTGCTGCTTTTTCTATTAAAAGTTTGTGGTCTACAGTATCAAATGCTTTACGAAAGTCTATGAAGACAGCAATAGATAATCTTCCTTGATCCATCCCTGTCATTAGTGTGTCTAGCACACCTGCCACTGCTTTGGTTGTGGAGTGGTTCTTCCTGAAACCATTTTGCTCTATTGCTAGGTAACCTGTACTTTCATAAAATTCTGTTATTTGGTCATGGATTAGTTGCTCAACTATTTTGCCTGGTATTGGAAGAAGTGATATAGGTCTTAGTTCATTACACGTTTTAGGGTTCGACATTTTCGGGATTGGCATAATCATTGCCCTTTTCCATGCATCTGGGTAGATACCTGTATCAATAATTAGATTAGTTAGATATGTGAATTCAGTAGCCAGTGCTAGCATGGCATCTTTGATGAGCCTGGAACTTAGGTCTTCTAGCCCTGATGACTTGTATTCAGAGAGTAACTGCACTTTCTTGATAAGTTCTTGCTTTGTGACTGGGTGCAGTTCAAATTTATGAGTATTAACTTTGGGGTGGTATTTTTTGTCATTTAGTGGTATATCCTCTAATTGATTTGTTAGTTTTTCACCAATGTCGACAAAGTAGTTATTTATGAAAGTTGCTAACTCTCCCCTAGGTATTTTATCCCCAGTTAATTCATCGGTTAGATTTCCCACTGACTGTGCAGGTGCTGGAGCTATATCATTAATTACCCTCCATGCCTTCCTCGAGTTATTTTTATTCAAAATTATACCTGTTTTAAGAAACTTGGCCCTTGCACCTCTGTAGGCTGCCGTTGCTTTATTCTTTAGTTGTTAGTTGTAACGCAATGGCGGATTCCGCGCCTCTGCCCGTAAATTACCGACGTTACAAATAACATGCACCATCCAGATTTAATTTTGCATATTAAACTTAGATACTTGTGTACTTATCAATGGTATTTGTCACCACATAGAACACAATACTGAAACCATTTAAATAGAACTTTTTTCCTGCAGAAGCTTGTGGTATCGGAGTTTCACCATGCTTGCCAAGATTAATTGTATATGGTTGTACTTCAAATATCTAAAAAGTTATCCTTTTAAAATAAATGTTTCTTCAAGTTAACGTATGGTACATAACAACGATCAACGTAATGTATTTATCTCAGAAAATGTCAGAAACTCAAAACGATCGGAGAAGGCAATTTTAACAAATGCGCTAAAATCTAAGTTTGATATGTGGAATCAAATCTAGATAGGACTTTTACTTTTGAAAAGTTGATGCTTTATTAACCAAAATATGATTTGGTTAATTCCGATAATCTTTTTTTTTTTTTGTTATTTACTCTTTGCTGGACACCGCACTGATGGTAACCATTCCAGATGATCCAGAACGTGGTAGATACACCACCGCAAGCATATCCCAGGGGGCCACACCGCGACTTAGTCAATCAGCAAACCAATTCCCGTAACGGCGTGGTTATCACCAAGCGAGATTATTACGAGAAACGACGTCGGCAGCAATGTCACTGTCAATGTCAAGGTCAAGGTCAATATCAAGGTCAATTACAATGGTAACTTCAAGGTCGATATAACGGTCAACACCAATCTCAATATCAAGGTCAATACCCAGGTAATATATAGGTCAATAGCAAGGTCAATATCAAGGTCAATATCAAGGTCAATGTTAAGGTCAATGACAAGGTCAATAACAAGGTCAATAACAAGGTCAATGTCAAAGTCGAGTGTTTCAGATAAATATTTCAGATAAATAGGTAGCGCAGAATTCAAGAGATGTGGGTTTGATTGGTGACATCTGGGAGACTAGCTAGTGTAATGGTTATTGTGAAAGTACAACGTCTGAACACTTTGACTTCTGGATACTGAATGGTTTATTCACGGCCTAGGGCTCGCTTGACCGGCCGGCTAAACTGTCCATGATGTCATCTCATTAGCATATACCTTTGTCTCAAACTCTGCATCTCGTTAACATATATTAGCCACACATCTATATGTCTGTTACGCATATATCACAGTTATCACACTGGCCTGGAGTCCAAGATATGTTGGTTTCGATTTCAACTCGAGGTACAATATTTTCAATTTTCATCACCCCGCGATGACAATGTATTAAGCTGATTATGGAGAAAGATGTCATATAAAGATTTTTAGAGGAGACTAAAGCTACCAACAGTGTCATATCATCATATCAGAGGGGATATGATGGGGACTTATAAGAGTATTACTGGAGTTGATGACACAGATGTCACAACAGGTATGTGCAACCTCAGAGTAGTTAGCGATACCAGGTATAAAATCTTCAAGGAGAGGCACAGTGATATGAGCTCAAACTAAGAGCCTTTGATGACGCTGTAAGTTATACACAGTGGTGGAAATCCAAATTGCCAGAGGTGGGGGGCATGGGGAATGAAACCATCGACCTTCAGATTAGGAGTCTGACCGAGAAAAAGGTCAGATATGCTAACCACTCTGCCACAGAGAACACAAACAGTTTAACTATAAGATTGTTACCTGAAAATAAGGTTAAAGCTCACTAATTCCACTTATTATATGATCACTTGGTTACGGAGCAATTAACAAAACAGTAGGAATATAAAAATATTCAACTCTTTGAAGGTTTGATACCAATGTTTCTCTCCAATTTTGGATTGCCGTTTACATGGTTTTGTGCCTGAACTCTTTATATAATCAGTATCTTGTAAGTTGTATGTGAATTGTCAAACTATACCATATTTAAGTCTTGAAATGATTAATAGTTTCGTTCAGCTGACTTGAGCTAGCGTTTGATGACAATAGCGGACTACATAACACATATTGTAAATAACTGTATTGTCACATGGCTGGAAGACCAGGGTCAGGGACCTCAGAACAGATGTTATTCAATTGAAACAAGAACAGAATAGAGTTCAACAGTAACAGGTTCTATTAGATTGACTTGCTAGTCCCACTAAATGCATCAGCATATGTAGGTACTCCCATTTAATGCATCAGCACCTGTAGGTAGTCCCATTTAATGCATCAGGATATGTAGCTAGTCCCATTTAATGCATCAGTATTTGTAGGTAGTCCAATGTTATGCATTTATTTGTAGGTAGTCCCATTTAATGCATCAGGTGTTGTAGGTAGTCCCATTTAATGCATCAGGTGTTGTAGGTAGTCCCATTTAATGCATCAGGTGTTGTAGGTAGTCACATTTGATGCATCAGCAGATGTAGCTAGTCCCATTTAATGCATCAGTATTTGTAGGTAGTCCCATTTAATGCATCAGCATCTGTATGTAGTCGCATGTAATGCATCAGCATATGTAGGGAGTCGATTTAATGCATCAGTATCTGTAGGTAGTCTGATTGATTGCAGGTAGTCCGATTTAATGCATCAGTATATGAAGCTAGTCACATTTGATGCATCAGCATCTGTAGCTAGTCCCATTTAATGCATCAGTATTTGTAGGTAGTCCTATTTAATGCATGAGCATCTGTAGGTAGTCAGATTTAATACATCAGCATTTGTAGGTAATCCGATTTAATGCATCAGTATTTGTAGGTAGTTCGATTTAATGCATGAATATCTGTATGTAGTCGCATGTAATGCATCAGCATCTTGTCAAGATATGTAGAATCAAATCTGGGAATGTGTTTTCGGTTTGAAAGATTGACGGTTGCATTGGGTTATACAGCTCCAAGGTCAAGGTCACCGAAACGCAGACATCCAGGCTGAAGCTCATATAAATTAAGGCGCTGACAGGAATATCTCTCGGTGGTTTTGGAGGGGATGGCAATTTCCGGTTTGTAATTATGTCGGTGGGGTTTGCAATTTGAATTGTACTTTCAAATGAGGCATTCCAAGTGCAGGTAGCCAGGAAATGAACGATGCTACTGTCTGTTGGCGGGGTGCAGGGGGTGGAGGGGTGGAGGGGTGGAGGGGTGGAGGGGGTGGAGGGGTGGAGGGGGTGGAGGGGGTGGAGGGTGGGGGTGCGGGTATGTAGCGGTGGGTGAATGGGTTTAGGGGTGGACTGTTTGAGCGGTTGTTGGAATTTTACATCCTGGCAACATTTAAGGTCATACCAGGAGAGGTACCGACTCGTGACAGTGCACACTCATGATGACTTTATATTGCTGCCACAATGAGAAATCAGCCCGCCCACACCATGACCCGATGTCCCACTGAGTCACATTGCTAACCAGTCCTTGCCCTATCTTAATAATGCTGAGCTCCTTGCTAGGAAAATACAAGTATTCATCTTTAGATCATTGGTTTGGATCGACCAGGGCTCGAACCCATGAACCCATGGGTTCGGAACCCCCGATTTCCCAAAGCAGGAGACGAACGCTCAACTAATTCCGTCATCCAGTCTGGCGTACAATAGAGTGATATTTGATTAATCACAATGGACAACAAAAATGAGACAAGGTAAACTCAGGCACTCATCCCTTCACAACTAGTCCATTTTCAGAGTTGCTGGGGTGGGTGTAGACAACAAAAAAAAGGATGTCCAACCTTTGCAGTTTCATGTCCAGGCTGCAAGTGATTTGAATTCACAGCGGTCTGACGTCAGGTACTGGAGGAGAGAATTACCTCTAGGTGGCGAAAAGTTAGAGACATGTTTGTATACCGATGACAGGTGGCGGCACGAGGGACCATTTGAATAGTCCTAGTGGCCAGGTAGGGGCCAGGACTAGGAATTCAAAACGTCTTGGTTTTTCAATACGCCTTCAGAAACCAAGACGTTTTCAATTCCGAGTCGTGGCCCCTACCTGGTGGCTACTGAAGAAGGAAAGTGCTGCTAGATGGTGACAAGGTCTGAATTGACAGTGATGCTTATGCAACATGGGTAATTGGGCCCGCAAACTCAGTCAACCCATCGCCTACCAGTAATTAAGGACGCTTGTTTTGCTCTTGACTAACTGATGCCTAATGTGCTAATGCAATAACACGGCCTTAAGCTAATATTCCATTAACGCTGTATGCGTCGTGGGGGGCGGCGGTGTCTGTGGGGGGCGGTCGTGGGGGCGGCGGCGCCGTTTAATTAATGTTGCAGTTATACAGCCAGTGACCGTCAGGTCAAAAACACCCCATAAGTCAAGTAGGTTGGGTCACTTCTAACCGAACGCCAGAGGTACATTTAACCAAGACACTAAATTGGCATCCCACCTACCCCAAAATGATAACGAAGGGGTCTAAACTGTCTCTAGCCTCATTATTTACATTGAAAAGGAAAGGCTCTGTAAAACAAGACAAGAAAAAGACTTTAATGAAAGATAAGATAACTTTACTTGACTCTGTCAAACACCCTATAACACTAAGACGGCTCACTCCCTATATCTCCCATGGTAATTTACCAAGGCGGAGTCATGAGCTGAATAGTGGTTAATTATCTTTTAATTCAGAAAGAGGTTAGAATTCAATCACTATGTACATGTCTAGATGGGTCAGGTCCAATGTTAGTGTCCTGATTCACAGTTCAGAAGAGGGCGGGACCCGACCCCTCTACCCCACCGGCTAGCCACTTAATGAGCGGTGTGGGTGGGTGGGACGAAGTTAGGTTCTTCTCTGACCGGAGCTGAGGGAGTTGTGACTTGAGATCGACTGGGAGGGACCCCGTGATCAATTTGGTGGGAAATTCGAAGCGGTCAGGTCAGGTAGAATGTCGCTAGGGGCAGTGCTGGAGTTAATCCAGCTAATCCAGTATATAGGGTGAAAGGAGGGCGCCGGGTCGTTGGGAACTCGGCCCGGGGCACGCCACTTCTGGCGGATTAAGTACAGGCGGGGGGAGGTCTCCACCCCGTAAATTACCCATGTTACTTATAACATGCACAATGTCAATTTTGCAGTGCCATCTTGTGGTGGGTTTTCATCAGCCCGGCTGCTGGCTGGTGTTTCATATGTACACACATACAAGGTGAGAGGGTGAGTTTTAAATTAAAAAAAGAGAGATCACCTGTCATTTGGATTTGCCCGATGTTGCATCTACTGCCTGGTCCCCACCTCGTTCTGCCCCATCCTCCCTCATTCCCCCGCCCTCCCCCTCTCCCCGTTCCCTCTCCCTCTCCTCACCCACCTCACTTGGCGCTCTCACACCACACCTCCCTCGCCTTCCCCCTTTCATCCCCCTTCCCCCTCTCTCTGCCCCTTTTCCTGCCACTCCCCTTCCTCCCCCACACTTCCTCTTCCTCCCACGCACTCCCTCTCTGCCTCCTCCTCTCCCTCCCGCCTTCCTCCTCCACACTCCCTCTTCCTCCCCCACACACCCTCTCCCCCTCCCCTCCTCACCAACCTCAGTCAGGGCTCTCACATTACACCTGACGACCCCATCCCTGATGTAAGTGTGTGGGGGGTGGGAGGGGGGAGGCAGGTCCCCACTGGGTGTGTGTTGCTACTCCTGTAGAACTCCCACCACCACCGCTACCCCCAGCCTGCCCTCCACCTCTCCACCCGCCCACCCCCGCCACCATACACACATTCCCCAGCATCCTTCTTCCAGCACACTGACACACGCATACGCATATATAGATTAGTTAGACGAATCTTACCTTGGTATAGATGATGGATAACTATTGTTTTCCCGAGGTATAAGCCTCGGCTAGATGTGGGTGAGGGAGAGGTAAGCACATCCGGGTCCAGCAATCTTTACCTACTAATTCAGGATAAAAATGATCTCTAATAAAAAATTTCAAAATACTAATGTTCCCTTGGTACAAGCAACAGTCTAGACGTGGTAGGGTGTGGAGGGTGAGCCCTCACCCACGTCTAGCCGAGGCTTATACCTCGGGAAAACAATAGTTATCCATCATCTATACCAAGGTAAGATTCGTCTAACTAATCTATTTTACCTTGGTATATAGCCTCAGGCTAGCCGCAGGCTAGGGAGACATTTACGTAATATCATTTTTATCCTGATAATTCATCGTTATTTTCATTGTTATGTTATTTTATGGTTATGTTTGTGACATGGAACATTGTTATAATCACGATGTTTTGTGACTAGAATTATGTTCTCAGCTTTTGATCTTTTAGTCCTGTAGTAGTCGTCGTGCGACACCACTGGGCTTCTCCAATCGCTTGTTGTAATGTCTAGCAAACGATCGTTCGGTCTTCCAACCTGCATGCGCTAGTATTCGCTTGACCGAAATTCCTAGCAAATGTGCCTTTGAAACCATGGCTCCTCTTGTTGAGTGTGACGCATATTTGTCCGTATTCACCCCTGCCATTGTTAACACATTAATTGTCCATCGGGCGAGTGTGTCCCGTGAAATGCCCTTGTGTGGCTTAATAAAGCTAATTAATAATTGTCTTGAGTTTCGAACTCCTTGTGTCTTGGATATATATGTTCTAATCGCTGATACTACACACAATTTTGGATTGTCCGTGAATTGTGTTACATTAATCGATGACAAAGGGTCGCCTATGCGATTAGATTTTAACAATGTTGTTAAATCGAAAGTCGCTTGCTTTCTGTCTATTTCCAGTCCATCGAGTGAAAGTGCCACTATAGTTTGGCCTCGATGACCTGTCACTAACAGTACTAGGAGTGCTACCTTAAATCCTAATTGTTTAATATCTAAGAATCTATTATGTGGCCAATCCTTAAACATTTTGAACACTAGAGACACATCCCAAAATCGGTCATATTTTGGCTTAGGTGGGTTTCGTTCATAAATGCCCCTTAATACCCAGTGTATTACGTGATGTTTACCCATTGTCTGTCCCCCCATTCTGGGGAGGATAATTGAGAGGGCACACCTGGCTGCATTAATTGCGCCGTAACCTAGCCCATCATCTTCTAACATCCTGAAAAATCTTGAAACTTGGGGTTGTTGCTACGTTGCCGTGATGTTCCAGAGGGCCTTGGTGAGTTAGATTTCCTCGGGATTTTGGGAATCTGAGGCAGTCTCTGGCTGTCGAGACTAGTCCTGCTAGCCACGGTTGTGTGTCCCATTCGGGGACGATCAGGATGGCGTGGGATCGGTCCATCTTTATCTTTCGTGCCACTCTGGTAATGATGTTAAAGGGGGGGAAATGTAATAAAATTAATTTTCCCAAATCAGTCAGAAAGCATCTATGTGCCAAGCATATGGCTCTGGGTGCCATGACACATATTTGTTTATTTTAAAATTATTTCTTGATGCCAATAAGTCTACCGTAGGTGACCCCCATTGTTGACAAATTTTCTTGAAAATATTTGTGTTTAATTTCCATTCTAGGTGATCGTGAAAAACTCTGCTCTTTTTGTCAGCCAGGACGTTTTGTGTCCCTGGGATATGTGCTATGGTTAACCATATTTGATGTCATTGCGCCCAGTACCAAATACTTACTGCCAAGTTATTGCATTCTTTTGACTTTGTACCTCCCATATTCCTGACATAAGCCATAGCTGTAGTGTTATCTGTAAGAATTTGAACACTATTTTTAGGTATTTTAATTAGACTTAAAAGGCCCAAGTAAATCGCTCTTAATTCAAGAACATTAATATGGTCTGATTTTTCGTCTTCTAACCATCTCCCTCCTGTCGCTACATCATTTCGATGAGCTCCCCAACCTTGTAATGAAGCATCGGTAGTAACTACCGTGTTCGGTTGACCCATTCGAATGGGATTGGGAGAGTTGTTAATATTTTCAATCCACCAAAAGATGTCTTGAAACCCATCTTGGGAAATACTCATTGGTCTTTCGAAGTTACCTTTTGTGCGTGCCAACGCTCTGTTCTTGTCTATTTCTAAAGACTTAATATGTGCCGCTCCATACAGAATAGCAGGCGCATACGAGACCATTATACCGATAAGAACGGCGACTTGTCTAATCTTTGGCCTAGATATGTCAAGCAGCTGGGAGGCCGTGTCATGAAACTTTTGTAGTTTCTGTTCCGTTAGGGATACTGTCATGGTTTTGGTGTTAACCATAAACCCTAAGCATTTGAATTCCCTATTTGGGACGAAGTCAGATTTCTTGTCATGAATGTAAAAACCTAATTCTGTTAACAAATCGCACAAATCATTAACTGCTGTAAAACGACTCTGCCATAATAAATGAATCATCAGTGTATGGGAACATTGCATGTCCTTTTCTAGCCATAACTGCAAATATAGGTTTTAATAATTTAGTAAATAGTCGAGGTGCGCAAGCTAGGCCATTAGGCATGCATGTAAACTGAAAAAGGGTACTGTCCCAAATAAATCTCAGAAATGTTCTGTGTTCTTCGCAAATGGAGACTGTATAATATGCATCTCTTAAGTCTACACTCGCGAGCCAGGCTTCCGGCGTAATTAAATCTCTTGCCGTTTCCAATGAGAACATCTTAAAATGTTTGTATGTAACCAATTCATTTAATTTAGTTAAATCCAAAATCATACGAATTTCCCCATTTGGTTTTGGCCTAGAAAAAACATTAGAAATAAACTGTCCTTCTGTGTTTTGTACTCGTTCAATAATTCTCTTTGTTTCAAAAAGAGAAACCTGATTATCAATTTGTAGTTTTTCTTCCGAGTTAAACTTATATGGGAACGGCACTCTTTTCTGTTTTGGTATTTCTATGAAAGGGATTTGAACCCCTTTAACAATATCCAAAATGTCACTATCTGTTGTGATATTACACCAGTTTTGTAAACAGTTCAGTATATTGCCTGCTTTAAACCTGCTTACATAGGTTTGTGTCTCTTCAGTCACCATATTGAGGGTAGCTGTCTGTGTCGTCGGCTCTACTTGGCTCCTGGCCGGGGGAACTGGGGTCTGGGTGTAAACTCCCTTTTGAACCCTCGGTTGTCGTTCCACGCCGTGTTCTGCCGTTCGCCTCTGCCTCGTCCTCTGGGATTGAACCCGAAGGATGGACCTCCTCGCGCCGGTCTTCTTCCTCGGTTGAATCGAAAATCTGAGCGGTTTCCTCGGAATTTACTGGCGTTGTCATACTTTTTGCTCCTAACGTCAGTGTTCTTAGCACTTTTAGTGTCAACTTCAACTGCCTTGAAGAGGTGCGCAAGCTGTCCACCAAACATCTTGGATTTATCCAGTGGCTTGCCTTTCACTGGCTTTGGTGGGAGGTAAATTGTACATTCTTTACCATCGTTGTCCGTTACTTTCTTAGATCTGGCCACTTCCTTGCCAGCATCTGAGGTCACCGACTTATAGACATTCTCGAACCGTCGAAAAGTCATGAAGTTAGAGGCTGCGGTAAGCAACGCAATTCCCC
This sequence comes from Branchipolynoe longqiensis, assembly GCA_030323885.1. Lineage (NCBI taxonomy): Eukaryota > Metazoa > Annelida > Polychaeta > Phyllodocida > Polynoidae > Branchipolynoe > Branchipolynoe longqiensis. The sequence continues at coordinate 6,375,211 of CM059200.1, forward strand.
TGTCCATTACTCTGGCAAGCGACGAGAATTTATTCTCGGCTTGCATCCTGTTTGCAACGGGGGTTATCGATGTCAAAGCCCCGAGCACTGCCTTGTGGATGGTACACAAAGCATTCTCAAAACGCCGCCTTTCATCTGAGAGATGGATGCCAGCATCCATTTCTTTACTGATTGACTCAGGAACGCCTTTGATTCCCGAGATCTGTTCTGTCAACTTGTTTATTACCTCGGCGGGTTTGAACGTATGGAAATGCCCTTTCAGCGTTTCCCTCATCATGGTCGTGGTTCGCAACCTCTTTGCCTTTTCCAAAGGGCACTTCTTTTTAACTTTCGCCCGTATTCTCGCATACGCGCCCGCTCTTTCGGTATCTGAGTCCGACTCAGTTGATGAAGAGTCATCTGATGAATCGGATGATGAGCCCTTCTTCTTTTTCTTTTTGGCTTTCTTGGTCTTTTGACGCGCTTCTTATTGACTTTGGTGAATTCATCACCTGAGCTACTGCCGACTCTTTTACGCTTTCGGTTTCGGAACCTCGAAAGCTGATTCCGTATCCTCCTCCGAAAAATCTTCCCAATCATCGTCTGGGATGGGAGGAGAGGCAGCCCGTGTCATGGACTGAATGTTTTTATATTTGCGGTCCATGATCCTAATGATCTTTTCCTCTAAGTTCAAACTCTGAAAGTCATCCTCCTCGCTGTCCTTATCCGAAGGACCAGCCCCTGGCTGTGGGGACGGTGGGGCCATCTGTGGAGGCGATGAATCGTACCCTGAGGGCACGCAACCTTCTGCCGCTGCCGGCGAAACCTTGTTTCGCTTGGTGGCCATCGGTTTCTGTAACAAAAAAGTTACTTAATACCGGTATCATCTCAATATGAACACAATGTGAACCCCAGATTCTGGGTTGAGGTATATTTATGGTATAAAGGAATGTATTTACACCGTTCTCTATACAGGTGTTAAGCTAATGATATGCTGTAGGTTTTATTGGTAGTGACACCAACCATACGGAGGGGCGGCCATTGGCCCGCCTGCTCTCTCTGTTTCATACACTTCTCCCACCCGCGGCATTCTGCGCCAGCAAGTTGAAGAAAATATTACGAAACTCGGAGGCTCGCCTCAAAAAACGGTCTGGGGAGTCTATAAAAGAAACCCAGGATCATCCCCAACAAAACCCTATTTAGGGTTCAGAGGAATTTCCTTAGGAGATGCAACTCGGGTTAACATCTCTGCCTGTCTGTATACAGGTTTCGCTATAAAAAGCGGTATCGGTTTCGGTTCTCAACATGTTCTATCCTTGTGTTTTTTAAAACACCCAAAACATGTCCAAATTGGACCTGAGAAAGTTCTAAACTTTCATAATGGGATGCTATAAACCATCCTTAAGAAGTTAATCGCAATTTCTCAATACTTACTGTTAGTTAAAGTGTTGTAGTAGTTAAATCCTGCCAGAGCAGCTCAGCGAACGTCCTTCCGCTGTGAGCTGCTTATGCTAATTGCTGGACCCGGATGTGCTTACCTCTCTCTAGCCTGTGGCTAGCCTGAGGCTATATACCGAGGTAAAATATATATATATACACACACGCTCAAGCACACGCATCACCCCCCAATCGACCTTGAATTACCCATGTTGCAAATGTTACCAATAACATGTACAATTGTGAGTTTAAAATAAATCTGAAAGGTTTTATTGGTTTGTTTGTGTGTACTACATTAGATGATTAAGTAGTGGGAATTTCAATTACAGAAAACTGCTGCTGCAGGCCTTCTATGACTCGTGTCAGGCGTCCAGTGTCATCATTTCGTTGACTGGCGTCAGTTGACTGTATGCTGTCACTGTCCGATTCTGGCGGCTGGGGCCTTGTTGTCGGCTGGCTCGACTGTTGCCGGTGATGCGGATTCCGAGGGACACCAGTTTGCCAGGGACACTTCCATTGAAATGCATTGTTAACGGCCGTGAGCAAATCTTCATATGGAAGAAGTCAAATATCTCTCAAATTACACCATCTAGAAATTAATCACTTGGTAGACATATAGAAAACATCTTTACCATAAAGACTACACTAAATTGATAAGGTTAGGGTTATTGATTTCTATTAATTTTGAATAAAACTAACGTTTTGCACTGCGCGTACCGTCAAACTCAAGGCATTGTCAATGGTCGTGAGCCATGTTCATACATAAAATACAGAAGAAGTCAAATATCTCTCAAATTACACCATCTAGAACCAAATCGTTTGGTATACATATAGAAAAGATCTTTACCAAAAACATTATATTAAATTTATAACGTTAGTGACAATGCTGTTCGATTTTGACGCATGTGCAGAAGCGATGTGTCCCTCGCAAACTGGTGTCCCTGGGAATCCGCAACACCGGCTCCTGAGGTCGTGATGACGACGCTAAATTTTGGCCGTCCCACTGTCTTTTTTCGTCCGTGTTGTCGGGGTTGTGGGTGTGTTTCGTCCGGTTCTCCTGGCGCTCTTCCTGGTGGAGAGCATTGTGGCGTGTGCAGCTTGGCAAATTTAGTAGGTGAGATGTTGTCTCCAGGCTCCCGTGTTGAAGTAACACGATCTACTTGCTTTTTGGGGTGTTCGTAACCTTACGACAGTTACCGGCTGCAGAACTGCAGCAATATAGAGAGGCACCGATAAATCGGTCCAATCTTTGGTTGAAGATGAATCTTCTGGTGGGACGATTGTAGAAGCTGTGGATGTCTTAAACGACGAATCGTTGGGGCAGCCCAAATCACTAGAAACCGAGAAATGATAAGGTAAAGGGCCCAACCCAAGCCAACAACTTCCTTGATCAGGGGGAAAAGTAAGCCTGGGAGGGGAAAAAAAGGGTAGAGTATAGGTAAGAGAAATGAGGAGAGTTGAGTCAAAGGACTGTGTCTATTTGCTCTATGGTGACCAGCCGGTGAGCCAAAGACACGGACAGAGTAAGAGCAGAAAATGAAATGCTGGCGGGCTCCCCCTACTGGAACTCTTTTCAGACATTATCAAGGAGGAGCGAGGCCAGCAGAGAGGAGATAGAGAGAGGTGTGGACGAAGTGTGGTCTGGATAGCAAGTGGACCTGATCTACAGTGTGCAGTCGCTTTAATAGAGAAATCGAATTAAACCGGGAGGGGGCGTATTGAGTTAGTTTAATAAAGCTACGATAGGTGGACGTCGATCGCGTCCTTGTTTACGGGGTGGCTACCGAATTAGTGCCCAAAGACCCGCTAATCGGCGTTGTACATATTAATTTAACATAGTTTCATCCAGATCCGCTAGACGGCAGCAGTATCCATGTTACCGGCAGGCTGTCAGGCCTGTGTCCGCGCGTCCAATCACCCATGTTGCATAAGCATCACAGGCTATGTACCTTATTTTACCTTGAGGTAGCTTTTATTTTAAATAGCTAACTTTTGAGATATTTCAGGTGAAAATGTGATGAATGATTTTTGGTAAGCTTGCCAAAAACTTGAATACCATATACGCTTCTGCAGTAACAGATTGATTAAATTGACTGAGTATATTCCCTTATGTTTGATGACAAATGTTTAATAAGTCCACCACTGTGTAAGTTAGATATGTAGAATTAAATCTAGATAATTGGTTTGGTCTTGAAAATGTGATGTTTTCATCGGACTATGCAGCTTTAAATAGTTGCCTCTCGTCTCATCTGTGGGTGTCGGGACTCAAACCATGCAGGGATTAGATCCTGTCTCTAGGAGGTGCCACGAAATGGAATAGGCCTCCAGAAGATGTAGCGAAATCAAGCACTCTTGAATTCTAATCCCCCAAGATTTGCTTGTTTAAGCAAGCTTTTTTACGGTAACTGAAATACATTTCTCTATCCGTCAACTATTTTTATTTGTTGGTACATTAGTTGTTTAAGCAGGGGAAATTTCAATCGCTAACGATTGGTCTTCCTCATTCCACTGCTCCTTGCCCTATCCGAATAATGGCAAGCGCCTGGCTAGGAAGCGAGAAGTATCAATTTTGATGTCATGGGTTTAACTTGACCAGGATCCAAACCCATGATCCCATAATCTACCAACATGGGAGACGGATGCTCTAACTCATTCGGCCTTTCCGTTTGTTTACTATCGTAAACAAGTTGACAATATGAAGGGTTCATGCGTACATTTAAAAAAACAAACAATTTTAGTTGTTTTCTGTCAAATATTATTCCTTGTTGCGCTTTCCAGCTAACATGTAGTAATTCAGGACACGAGACGGAACTACATAGTATGGGATATTTAGTATGGGATATTTAGTATGGGATATTTATTATGGAGTAATGGTAGTCAGTTCGTGGCCTATGCCCAAAGTTGGGCGGTAGCCGTAAGTAAGCAAGTAAGTAATGGTAGTCAGTACAGTGCAAGCATACAGGATCAAAGATAAGGTAGAGAACAAGTTAATCGAATAGGGAAGATATAGGGAAAGTCTCTGGATGACCCGGGCCTCAACCCTCTAATCGTTAAAGTAGGGTCAGGTGGGCCGGGGGAAAATAGGTGTTGCTGGTCCGATGTCTGGTGGAGAAGTGCCGATGGGGCGGCAGGGGCGGCGGAAGTGACATCAGAGCGGGTCACCGGGTACAAGCCGCGGCTCCGGCATGCGTGCAGGTGTCGCCGCCTGGAGTTAATGAAGGGCCTATGAATAAAAGGGAGGGGGTAGATAGGGAGGTATGGGTAGGGGTTAGCGAGGGTTTGTTCCGCCTCGGTCGCGAATTACCCACATTGCCGTAGCATATGACAATTGTGACAGTATAGGAATGACGATCTCGAGAACGATTGATTCTCAGAATGGAAGCTCAGCGACATGGTGCAGGTTTCATTTCCGCCCAGATGGTGTTCGTCAGTTTTTGTACAGAAACCCTTCGTAGGTTATTTCCCGATTTAATTATCACAAAGCCTTGGTTGGTTGTTGCAGTTTTACGTGCACGCAACATCAGGATGGGCATCACAGTGCACACTCATGATCACTTAATAGTGCTGTCCCACAGGGAAATCAGGTACCCGATATCCCACTAGGTCACATTATCCTGACATTGAACTAACCAATCCTTGCCCTAGATAAAAGATTCACCCCATACTTTTAGTACATGGGTGAACGACAACGTAGTCTAAATACTGGCGAAAATAGCTTTAGTATGGAACAGGAAGTAGAATGCCTGGTTCCAATATCAAATGGCTACTTATATCGGCACAGAGTTGATGAAATGGGATAGAATGCAAAAAGACCATAATGGCGCCGATAGAACGCCGTCGATTTCACTTTTAAATCTTATTAAACTAGATGTTTTATTATATTTTTCAACTCAAAGATAGCGGGTAAATATGAAGACATATACAAAGAATAAATGTTCCTTCTTAGATTGTGGATTTAGGCTCTCATTTCATTTCGCCGCTTTTTCGACAGCTTTTATATAGGGTTGGTATTCACCCGTGTACTGCAAGTACCGGGTGAATCCTTTATATCTCCTTGGCCTATCATATTTGTGCCAATCACGAACCTAGGAAGCGATAAGTCCCAACCTAGTAAGTCTTCAGTTTGACTCAACTGTGCACAACACCTCACCAATCAATGCTCCCTGCGATTGAGCGAGTTCATATAGCGAATGGTAGACAGGAAGTGTGAACACTTATTTGTCTCTGTTTTTTTTTTCTTTCTTTTTTTTGGTACATTAGTTGTCCCAAGCAGGGGAAATCCCACTCACAGACGACTGGTCTTCCCCACTCCACTGCTGGTCAAATACAAAGCCTGAGCCTACACTTTTACCGATCCAAGGGATTTTTAACCTCCCACACCATATAGACATGGTATTAGAGCAACCAGCCTTTGATGACGCTGTAAGTTATACACAGCGGTGGAAATCCAAATTGGCAGAGCTGGGGGCACAGGGGATCGAACCACCGACCCTCAGATTAGGAGTCTGACCTAGAAAAAAGATGATGCTGTAAGTTATAACCACTCCGCCACAGAGAAAGGTCCATTTATTAGCAAGTCCGAAAAGCACAGCACAGTGACAACTTTACCTGTAGCTAGTAGCTGTTGGATGCGGACATTCCGCCGTTGCCTCAAACAAACTACCTTTGTCCGCGATCACCAGAGTGTTCCCGATTGGACTGACACCTCCAGGGAGAGGATGATGGAAGACTGCGCCAACCCGTGTAATCAGTGTTATCAGCCAGTATCATCAACACAGGCTCCTAATCGCGCTGGTCGGGTGCACATTCCCATAGTAGAGGCGTCATTAGCAAATTCATTCACCAGTTAATGGGCTGTTTTATTATTGTGTGGTAGGTAATTTGTGGTTGTTTTTTGTGTGCTGTTTTTGGTTTGACTTTGCACCACAACTCACCACTAACCGCAACTGCTGTCACTAGTGTCAGCGTTCCCAGGCTAGGCACACCCATGGTAATCCATACATTACCGACTTTAGAAAAGAATACATTAGTTAGCTCCCCGTGTGTAAGAAACGACATTCTTAATGGGTGCCTGCAGCTTATATCACATGTCTTTATAGTGCTGATAAATATTGTATTATGGTGATATACATTGTGCTGCACACCGACCTGTCCAGACTTATCAGGCCAGTTTGTGGGCATCCGTCACTTTATCACTTTGTATTCAGCAAACACAAATGCCGGGAAATGTGAAGGTAGACTTGTTGAAAGTTGAGCAGATTTACATGTCGATGGTGTCAAAGATATTTAGCGTAAGCTGTCATTAGAAACTTATGTATGCCCGATATCATTATCAAGCAACGTCTGTTTAATATATGATTTCCAGTACGAACCGCCCCTCTGATGGGCAGTCATTCTTTTTGTTTTCTGCCTATCACGGATAAATCTGAATTGACTTGTTTTCACCATTAGACAGTTTGTCGATAGAAACTTAAGCCCGAGCCTACACTCTTACCGACTTGGATGGAGTCGCTTGAGAGAAGTGGCATCCTCATGATCCTGCCTGACGAAGAAACACTCCTAAAACCCCAGTCACACATAGCCGGACGAATCCCGGATCTTTAGCCGGACCGGTCGGCCGGACTGTGCCGGACAGCCTGGATAAAATCGCTATTTTGGTCGTTTTTGGCCTCGCTGCCACACCTACCCAGTCTAGCCCCCAACCAGAGAGCGTGTATATAGATGAGAGGGACAACTCTCATACTAGACCATGTAACAGCTGCCGACTGTGGCGCTCCAAGTGGTGGTTGTTGAACAGTTTACGCATATGGGCAAACTCAAGGCATTGTCAATGGTCGTGTGCAATCTTCATACAGAAAAAGTGAAATATCTCTAAACAAACTGTTTGGAACACATATAGAAAACATATTCAACGATGAGACTATATTAAATTCATATGGTTAGGGTTCTGTATTTCTATTAATTTTGAATAAAATAGACGTTTTGCACTGCATGTAGGGCAGACTCAATGCATTGTCAATGGCGGTGAGCAATCTTCATACAGAAAAAGTGAAATATCTCTATAACCACATGACCTAGACACAAACTGCTTGGAACACATATAGAAAACATGTTTACCAAAAAGATTATATTAAATTTATAAGGTTAGGGTTCTGGTTTCCTATTAATTTTGAATAAAACTGATGCTTTGCACTGCGCATACCGTCAAACTCACGGCTTGTTCAACAATAACCGCGAGAGGCGCCACTGTAGCCTGTGTTACCGATTTTCGCGGGATTTGTCCCTCTCATCTATATACATGCTCTCTGCCCCAACCTGGCCCCTGGGCCCGTATGCATGGAGCAGTGTTAGTGGCGTGTGGTGTTATCCCTCTAACACTGTATAGCTATCACCGTTTATCGGCGACGTCGAAAACGTATGCATAGCGGCCTAAACGGTGAGTGTTAGCTAAATGTGAATGTATTTATAGATTTGGGAAATCCCTCTGCGTTTGTATCCATATATTTAGCTCAAATCTATTGAATGCGATCATATTTAACAGAATTACATACGCAATAAGTGAAATTTAAGCAAATTAACCCTAAAAACGAAGCGATATTAACACAGCAGCCGCATTGGCGGCGATATTAATAATTATATTTTCGAATCGACGAATGTAATGTAAGCAAATCGCCGCCGCCGCCAGTATGGAACGCGACGTCGATGCGGCGCCGGCGGCGATTTGTTTACATTACGTTCGTCGATTCGAAAATATAAGTTTTAATATCGCCGCCAATGCGGCGATAACCTTAATAACGCTTCGAATTTAGGGTTAAATCGATCAAATTTCACTTATTGCGTATGTAATTCTGTTAAATATGATAGCATTGAGTAGATTTGGGTTCCATGCTGATGATAACACCACTGTAAACCAGATATGATCGGAGTTAGAATTTCCGAATTTAAACGATCGGTGTTAGGCCTAACACTGCTCCATGCATACCAACTTGTCCGCGCTAAACCAGAAATCCTGCGCTAAACGCGTTTTGCCTCCTAACACTGCTCCATGCATATGGCCCCTGGTCTAGCCCCCGGTCTAGCCGGTCCACACCCCCGGACTACCAGGTGTATCCATTGAGTAGTAACGGATCAGTCCAGGACTGGAAGTGGACTTGCTCCTGCTATATATATACAAAAACAGGCCTCATCCTGGACTGATCTGTGGTAAACCAGGCTATCCGTGGTGATCCGTAGCTGATCCCTGCTAATCCGGTGTGTCCGCATCTTATCCGGGCAGTCCGGGAGTGGTCCGTATCTACGTCGGAGCTAGTCTGGGCTAGTCCGTGGCTGGTCCGGGTTAGTCCGTGGCTTGTCCGGGTTAAACTGTGGCTGAAACGTGGCTCATCCGGGTTTAAAAACCGCCTGGACAGCCCCGGATTGAACCGGACGCTACACGGACCACCCCCGGACTACCCAGACCACCCCAGGAGTACACCCGGATCATCCCGGACAATGCCAGATCGAGCCTGGATCGCAATATTCCCCGGACCGCCCCGGATGTTTTAAACATTTTAAAACATCCGGGGCGGACCCCGGATGCGGCCAGACCAGCCATGGATCACCAAGGATCAACAACAATCACCAAGGACCAGCCACGGATGAGCCACAGATCATGCCAGATCACCACGGACCACGCCGGATCACCGTCCGGGGCTCGTCCGGCCCCTGATCCGGGTAGGTGTGACTGGGGCTTAACCATAACACCCCCATCCGCTTCTAAAAATGTAGTCGCGCATTTTGCTCGTCTGACACTTGACATCTCGACCCGCTGTCACTAACTGACGCTGTCAACAGCGAGTTGTCTTTTCTTTTCCTAAATGCCGGAGACTTTCAGTGAAAAATATGACATTTCAGTGATCTTTGCGCACAGCAGACGACAATTAGTTAGCGCGGGACGGCGCCTAATGGAAGGCTCCTTTTCTAGGTGTCGGGAGCTGTCAGTTGTAGAGTGCGCAGCCGCGAAGAGCCGCGTAATTAGTATTATCTGATGGTCATTAATTAGAGGGGGACTGTCGAGTTGTTGTTTTTTCTTCTTTCGAAAATAAAATGATAACGCCAATCTGGTTCGGCTAAATGTCGTCTGCTGTCAGTGAATTTTACTGGAATGTTGGAATCTTTTCGCGCAAAATATCACTGAGCTCTTTGCAGGGGATTCCATTTCGTTATTTAGTCAACTTTTGTTAAATGTCGTCTGCTGTTTACGAATTCAAACATATGCTGTTATCCCATGACCAGGATTGCAGTGAAGAATTTTTTTTTCTTGAAGATTTATACTACCTATCATGGATAAGTCTGAATAGACTTCTTTTTTAACCATTAGACAGTTTGTCAATAGAAAGTCCGAGCCTACACTGTTACTGACCCCAGGGATGTTTAATCTCCCACACCACATAGACATGGTATGAGAGATACCAGCGTTTGATGATGCTGTAAGTTTTACACAGCGGTGGAAATGCAATTTGGCAGAGCGTGGGCTGGGGGGCCAGGGGGGGCAGGGGGGGGGGGTGGCGAATCGAACCACCAACCTTCAGATTAGGAGTCAGACCTAGAAAAATGTCAGACACTCTAACGACTCTGCCACAGAGAATCAGAATACCAAATCTTGTCTAGTGTAGTATATATAAATTAATTTATTCACACACTGGGTCGTTGGTTGTTGGGGTTTTACGTCCTATCAGCATCTAAAGTCATATATATATATCAAGACGGAGTATTTTGTTACATAAATGAGTCATGTTGCAAATTGAATGCAATTATGTAGATCTTTTCATCTAATAAGATAGATTGACTTGTCTGACCTGTTTAGTTGACCTCGTAAAGGTGTGTGGTAGAAAAAGAAGACAGTTCACTGATGGACCATGATTTACTTAACTTTTGGAATAAAGAGTAAGACTATAGCCGTGTTCACACACACAACTTTAGGCCGAACTAGATAAGGCGAACTAGATGAGGCGAACAAGGCGTGAAAGTGTGTCGTGTCCACAATGCGGTACTTGGGGTGGTTTAAGGTGGAAGTCGATATCTGCGCATGAGCAAGTCCATACTAACCAGCACCACTTTCCGTTAGTCGACGTCACCATGAGAGAGTGTGGGTTTGACCTAGATATGTATCGACTGAATCGTATTGTTTTGGAACGGTCAAAACTTCTGCTGGGCCGTGAAAACCTAAAAATAAATGATGAAAAAAATATCTTTGCACAGCTAGCGGTTTCATAGACCAAATTATATAATATGCGCTTTTGATCGACCGGAAAATCAACAAACTCAGGTCTCGACTGCGCATGCGTGTGACGTGCTTAAGCCGCCTCAAGTAAACCGCTATCGTCCACACAACCACGATGGGCCGAGTTAAGCTAGTTTGCTTCATATAAACCACCGCGCGACATGGTGTACTTGAGGCGAACTGGATGAATCGACTTAGCCCTAATTCGCTTCAGCGTCGCATCCACACGGCCAATGTGAGTCGAACTAGATAAGGCGAACTAGTTGAGGGAACTTAATGCCCAGGTGTGAACACGGCTTAAGATTGCTTCAAACCCTAGGGTGCTCCCAGGTTTATTACACCAGGCCAGAAGGGAAGTGACCTGTCCATATCCATCCGCATGACACCTAACACATAACCTCCCCCTAGCGGTGGCTACCAACGATGGGCAGAACACGCCAGCCTATGGATATTTCCTGCTAGCCTTCTGTGACCTGTTGGACGCTACTTCTTAGCAATAGGCCTTGGTGTAGTCACCATCGCTGCCTCGTTGTAGTGGGGCTCATTGGTGACTACTACAGTATTATTGATAGCACCAATCTACAAAGGTAGTGAGTGTCATGTCGAATGACCTCTCTACCAGAGTCAAAGAAACACAAGCAATACTTGTTTTCAAAAATGCATATAGAGCCCACCTGGTTATTCAGGCCCTTGAATGACTACTGCAGTAATTACCAGCAGTCCTGAGCTTCTGCCACCCCCCTTGCCCCCGCATTCTTGCTTGCTCTCCTGTGGGTTTCCACTCCCCCCACCACCCTTAACCATTGAGCAACCTCACCTGCCACCACCCTTAACCATCATGAACAAACCATCAACACACCGGACATCATACACAACTATCAACCTGTTTAAACACATTGAACATTATATAAGACAGACAAAATGTCTTGTCAACTATAAACTTACCTTGTTTTATAAGAGACAAAATGTTACCCTCAACGACTGTTTGAGTTGCCCAGAGTATACACTTTCTACTCGGTGCTGCTCCCAATTTTTACATGAACTACAGTGAGTGGTGCTGTACATTATACAGCAAGAGCCACTCCCTTAATTCTACAGGAGTGGTGATGTAACTAATACAGCACTGATCAACCTTAGATTACTTAGACAGTCAATTCCAATAGCAAGATGGCTGGAAGACCAGTGCACCGGCACTGACAAATGTCATATTCTGATGAATAAATACTATAACAAAAAAAAACCACAAAAATTAACAATGAATCAGTACAGATTTAGAAACGATAAATGGGCACATCATGGCGGCGCTTTCTTCCATGTGATAAAAAAAACCTGTTGGTTGACCGAGATTTTTTTATTACGTTTCATAGCGACAGCGTAGGTAGGTGTGAATAATTAACAGCCTTGGAGATATTAGTCATTCACACTCAATTGTATTCATACCTAAGTATGAACTGCTCATTGGAAGTGTCATGGAGGTGATGAAAATGGGAAATATTATGCCTAGAGCGGCATTCGAATCCACATCTCTTTGCATTCCGGGCCAGTGTTCTAAGCATTACACAACCTAGACTCCCTGATTTCACCACACTGCCCACGTATACCTGTATATGCGGCTCCTTGCCTGAGAAGTCAGTGCAGACTACTACAGAAGGAACTCCAGAAGAGATGACAAGATTGAGTCCTGGGTGGCATGGTGCTGTTGTAGGAAGCTTGGTTGGTTAATTGTTGGCGTTTTATGTCCTCGTAGCATCTCATGGTGGTATGCAGGTATTGCAATACCTCAGGGAGTTTGACTCCCCTGCCCTGCAGAGTTGTAAACCACTGCCTTGTGGTACAGGTTATTGACAGAACCGAAGGCTAAGGGAGCAAACCCTGAACAGAAAACCATTTCACTGTGGCAGCATCAAGGGCGGTTGATGTATGGAACTCCCAACATCTTCCGACCAGCCACTGCAGGGACAAATAGTTTTGCGCCTGTCTGGACATGTTCTTGCCGGTATCAAACCTCTATTTGCTCCCTGAGAGAGTGTCGCTGGTAACTTGCAAAGGCCAGCAGCACTTCAACACTTTTGCAGGCAGCTTTCATGAAATAATGAAAGCAGTCTTTTTTGCATCACGACCGACAGCATGATGATGATGATGAGCATCTAATAGCTTATCGGGGCAGGTACCGACTTGTGAGAGTGCACACTCATGGTGAGTTTACAGTGCTGCACCACTGGGAAATCATGCCGTGGGCATCATGACCTGATATCCCACTCAATCACATTATCCTGGCACTGAGCTAACCAGTCCTCGCCTATCCTTTTAATGCCGAGCGCCAGGCTAGGAAGCGACAAGTATCAATTTTGTAAGTCATTGGTTTGACTCGACCAGGAACCAAACTCCTGACCTTCCGCATGCGAAGCCCACACTCTACCGATTAGGCCCACCACGCACGGTTACCATGGTAAAAAAATGAGATGAATCTCTTTAATAGTTTGCTGAAGTCGATCAGGCCGCGTCGTGTATATTATCGGCAGAGCTTGTATGCATGAAGTGGTATGGGTGTCAGACAGTGATGACAAATCAGCAAGTTATACCCTAGAGCGACTATATTACCCAGGGCCCGTTTGCATGAAGAATTATTTATCGGCTCCAGTGGTAAGGACCGAGTTTGGGGTAGCTATCGCCAGTGGTGAGAAATGGGTCAAGGGGTATGCACGGAGCCAAAGCACGGAGGCGTTAGATACCCTAGCAGTTATTTATAGATTTGGGAAATCCCTCTGTTTTTATTCGTAGATTCGACAATATGAATAACACCGCCAATGCGGCAGCTGTGTTATTAGCGGTTCGAATCTAGGTTAATTTGATTAAATTTCACTTATTGCATATGTAATTCTGTTAAATATGGTCGAATTGAATAGATTTGGGCCTAAAACATTGCCGCTGGCATTATGCCAGTATGGATATCGACGTCGTGGCGGCGGCGGCGATGTTTAGTTGACGTTAGACAGTATGGATATCGACGTCGCTGTGGCGGCGACGATTTGTTTAGTTTGTATTCGCCGATTCGACAGTATGAATAACGCCACCGATGTAGCTGCTACGTTAATATTGCTTCGAATTTAGGGTTAATTTAATGAAATTTCATGATTTGAGTGTATAATTCTGTTGAATATGATCGCATTCAATAGATTTGGCCCGGGTCGGTCCCTACCACCACCCTTATACCTGCTACGGAGTGGGGTAGCTTACCTGACTTTTAACGCGCAGGGTTTCCATAAAACTGCCCCATGCATACCGACTTTTCGCCGCTACCCCAGAGATCGCCTCTACCCACAGGTATAGAGTGCTACCACTGCCCCATGCATACGGGCACAGGTGTCTGCAATTCTCTTTTACAGGCTAGTCACTGGGCGCAGTGTCCAAATCGGCAGAGCGCGTGCGTCGCGAGCGTCAGATCGGGAGTTTGGTTCCTGGTTGAGTCAAACCAATGACTTATCAAATTAATACATGTCGCTTCCTAGCCTGGCGCTCAGCTTTAATAGGATAGGGCAAGGACTGGTTAGCTCAGTGTCAGGATAATGTGAGTGAGTCGGATATTAAGTCATGATGCCAGCAGCCTGATTTTCCAGTGGGTCAGCACTATAAAGTCACCACAAGCGCATACTGTCACAGCTACCCATTCTGATATGACCATATAGATGTTGCCAGGATGTAGAATGCTATTGTATAATATTATGTCCCCTTTGACGCCGATCAAACCAGAGCGTATGATATTTCAACCAGTATTTCCTGGTTGTTGCTCTATTTGTTTGTGGTTTTACGTCCTAGCAACATCTAAGGTAATATCAGGACGGGGTTTATAAGGAAGTTACATGAACTAAAGCAGTCCCTCTGCTATTTTGAAGAGAATCTCCCAGCATCATGTCTTTGTTTCTTGTTGTTTTACGTCCTAGCAACATATAAGGGCATATCAGGACGGGTACAGACTTGTGACAGTGCGCACTCATGACGACTTTATAGTGCTACCCAAATGGGAGACCAGGCCGCCAGCACCATGACCTGATATCCCACTCAGTCACATTATCCTGACACTGAGCTAACCAGTCCTTGCCCTATCCTAACAATGCTGAGCGCCTGGCTAGGAAACAACAAGCATCAATTTTTAAGTTATTGGTTTGACTCGACCAGGGTTCGAACCCACGATCACACGTTCTGCCAACACGGGAGATGGACGCTCTAACTCATTCGGCCATCCTGCCTGGTTCCTCATGTCTATTCGGAGACTTCAACATTAATCAAAGCAGGGATTTCTTTTTACTTCAGTGATACTTTCCCAACGACTGGTATATCTGGATACTCCAACATCATTTAAAGCAGGGTCTCTGCTATTTTGAAAAGGATCTCCCAGCCACTTATCTGTTTTGAAGTCTTCAACATCAATCACAGCTGCCCCTCTGCTGTCTTAGTGAGAATCTCTAAGCCACTGGGAAATCTCGCGGTTTCAACTTCAACGGCTATTTTGGGGAGACTCTCCCAGCCACGCTTCTATTCGAAATCATTTCTTATTCTTGAAGATTGGTACTGCCTATCATGGATAAGTCTGAATAGACTTGTTTTCGCCATTAGACAGTTTGTTGATAGAAAGCCTGAGCCTACTCTTTTACCGACCCAAGGGATTTTTCACCTCCCACACCACATAGACATGGTATGAGAGCAACTGGCCTTTGATGACGCTGTAAGTTATAGACAGCGGTGGAAATCCAAATTCTGACCTTTAGATTAGGTTTCCCATGCGGAAGGTCGGGAGTTTGAAAAACAGCTGAGTCTAACCAATGCCTTACAAAATTTATACTTGTCAGTACCTAGCCTGGCGCTCGGCATTACTAGGATAGTGCAAAGACTGGTTAGCTCAGTTTCAAGATAATGTGACTCAGTGGGAGACGGGCCATGGTACTGGCCACCTGGTCTCCCAGGGGAGCAGCACTATCATATAAAGTCGCCCTGAGTGCCATTGTCATAAGTCGGTACCCATCCTGATAAGTCATTAAATGTTGCTAGTATGTAAAACCCCACTAAACAAATGAACTCACCACCATATTAGTAGCTGTCTTCAGTAACCCCTGTGATGGACGAATTCTTGTCAAGTTCACATACCGTATATATCCCAATAGAAGCATGCTACCCAATAGAGAATCATACCCCCATTTAAAGATTGGAAGTGCGCACAAATTTACGATCATATTCAGACTGAATGCACATAAAATAAGACAATCCCACTTTATTTCAGAGGCACGACAAAACCAAATCAAAGTGTTCGATGATATTCAGACTGAATGCACATAAAATAAGACAATCCCACTTTCTTTCAGAGGCACGACAAAAACAAATCCATGAAATTCTTTAATTTTGAATAGCTGCAGATCCATGTGTCTGCACTCGCGCAGTGTGTGTCTATTAGGATATATACGGTAATTCCTAAAAGTGACCAGACGGGATGACCAAATGAGTCCAGCGTCCGCCTTCTGTGGGGTTCGAATCTGTGGTGAGTCAAATCAATGACCTAAAAGTTTATACTTGTCACTACCAAGCTTGTTTTCTTTTTTTTGTTGTAAATATAGTTTATTCATTGAATAAAGTCTTTTGTCAGCACCGTGGCACTGGTCTTCCAGCCATGTGACAATACAGTTATTTACAATATATGTATATGTAGTCTGATATTGTCATCAGCAGCTAGCCCAAATCAGCTGAAATAACAATATCAAACATTTAATGGTATAGGTTGACAATTCACATATACAAATAACAGTTATATGTTGTATTCATACACACTTGATACATACACGTGTATTGATTAGACCTTTACATTACGGAGTGGTTAGGTGCATAGTTTCCCTTCATAGGTTTGTAGGCCTACTATGTTGTGAATTGCAAAACTATCATGTTGTTGGAGTTAACATTTTGAGATGGAGTGAGTGTTAGTAGAATGGTTGGTTTATTCTGTTAGATAGGGTGTGGTTAGCTTGTAGGGTTATGCTTAAAACTTGCTTGAGACGTGACATTACTAGGATAGGGAAAGGAACAGTGGAATGAGGAAGACCAATTGTGCACGATTTAAATTCCCCTTTTTATTCAACTAATGTAAAAAAAAAAAAGAAACCACATACATCCTTCTTTTTAACAAATATTCCACTGCCCCACCGATGTCCGGACATTTGCTTTGTGAGAATATTTGTCTGGAAGCAGAGTTGACCGTTGAAGAGATGTACTGCTGATCTAGCCTGCCAAAGATAAACATCACAAAAGCATGAATATACCAGCCGCGGTAGCCGAATCGGTAGAGAGCAGGCCTCTCGTGCGGCAGATCGGGAGTTCGATTCCTGGTCGAGTCAAACCAATGACTTACCAAATTGTGTCACTTCCTAGCCTGGCGCTCGGCATTAAACGGATAGGACAAGGACTGGCTAGCTCAGTGTCAGGATAATGTAACTGATCGGGAGATTGGGTCATGGTGCTGGCAGCCTGATTTCCCAGTGTTGCAGCACTATAACGTCACCATGAGTGTTCACTGCCACAAATTGCTGCCCATTCTTTTATGACCTTAAATGTTACCGGGACGTAAAACTCCAATAACCAAAAGCATAAATAGGTATTCGCGAGATTATTCGCGAAGGGCGTAGTAAGACTGCATACTTGAACGAAGAGGCGGGTGCTGACTAATTACCCAATAGGGAAATGGACTGTTGTAACGGAAGAGACCGGGTAGTGTCCTGCCCCTCCATTACCCATAACTAATTAATGAATGGTTTAATTAATTAACTCCTTTTGGCCCACTTTGTCATCAGAGCCAGTGGTGGCAGAGTCAAGGAAAACGCTGCTCCATCATTGCGGTGAGCGGTCTAGGGTGCTGAGGCAGTTGGTTCTTCACATTAAGAAAAATGAGCCAACTAATATCACTTTCAAATGTAGGCCTGGTGCTTCGTACTAATGGCCCTGTCACACTATGATGCTTCTCACCGGCGCGCCGTCAGCACGCAAAATATCTTCCACATGTCGAGACACGTCCAACTTTTCGGCGGTTTGGGGAAAAAGATCAGCGTCGAGTCGACGAGTGAGGAAAAAATAAAAAGTTTGGCGCGACGTTCTCATATGACCTTAGATGTTGGTAGGATGTAAAACAACAAAGCAACCATTTGGTGCAACATATGGAGACGACCCTCATGCGCGCGCGGCGACTGCCTAGCATTCGCATAACGTTATTCCAGCACTGTCGACGTCCTTCTGACGTCGCCATAATATTGGAACCCGCGCGTTGACCCGCGTTGTGGGTCATCGCTTAAAACATTGAGCGACCAACTACACACGCCGCCGTCCTCCGGTGACTGTCAACGTCGAGGATAGTGTACCGACGTGTACCGACGTTCCCATAAAGTCCCCCTAACGTTTCCTGATGTTTCCCGACGTTTCGCCAAAAAATGGCAAACATTGACGCGCATTGGAGAGAAACGTCATAGTGTGACAGGGGTATTAGTTCGGATACAGGACTTGTGTGTTATTACAAGGGAGTAACTGGTTATGATTGAACGTCTGCAAGGATTATTTTCTCCTGAGAGGTAATGAATTGTGTTTCCGTATGTGGACTAATGTTATGATATCTGATTATACATATGTATTTATATATATATATATATAGAAATATATATATAGCGGGACATAGCTCAGGCGGTAGGGTGTCCACTTGTCAAGGTGTGGGTCATCCTAGTTATGGCTATTTTCTGTTCCAACCAGTGGTCCATACCTGGTTCATCAAAGGCTGTGGCATGTGCTGTCCTGTCTGTGGGAAAGTGCATATAAAAGACCCTTGCTGCTTATCGGAAAGAGTAGCCTATGTGTCAGCAGCAGGTTTCCTCCAAAGAAATATGTCAGAATGACCATATATGTTTGATGTCCAATAGCGGATGATAAAAATCAATGTGCTCTAGAGGTGTTGTTAAATTAAATAAAGGTTGACCGTCCGAGTGGGTCGGGAGGCGATAACGACCAGACACAGCTGGCTTATATGAGGTCAAAATCCCTGACAGGTGGCGCCGCGTGGCCAAACCTGGAACTAAACGATGTCATATGCTAGCTGTGGTTCGCAATTTAACAATACAGATATAACTTAAGATGGTAAGATCCTTGTTTATAGTCCGATAATCTATTATAGAGCACATATATACGATGCATCTGCAATTAAATCTGTTTCTTTAAGGAATAGTCCTAATAGGTTAATTTGTGAAGGTGGTATTCTCGTCCGTTAATGTTGGCAATGGTAAGTAATGGTGAATGGTGTTATAGGTTAAGATATTGAGGAGCATTGGCTTCAAGATAAGTGAGATAGTAGACCTTTTTCACTGCCATAAGAGGGAAGGTTTGGGGTGGAAATCATCTATGAATGCTTCACCATACCGTAAGTGGCAGACCACCGAACCCTCGCCCTCGGTTCTCCTCCCCCCCCCCATTTTTGTATGTGTTCCTGTTCCTCTGTTATTTCCAGTCAACGATATACAGTGATAGAGATGGTCCAAATAAAAACGTACAATTTAAGACCTAAATGCACTGGGATTGGTTCCACTGTTTCACTGGTCACAGCTGGTCCAGCGTATTATTAACAACCCCACCCCAACAACATAATTCATAAACTCACATAACTAACTACACTAGAGTTACACTAGAATATTCCTAACAAACTGACATTCATATTGCCTAACTGCAACTGAACATTAAAACTTACTACAACTTTACCAACTGAATACAAAAGATAATTTCTGCTTACATTCTAAATACTATGTAAATACTCACATTGATCTGACTAATATTGATCTAATTATATGACACTACTGTTACCATATTGCTATGGAACTTTTTGGTTACAGAATTTCATTGTGGTACATGCTGCAAATTGTGTATTCAACAGTTATTGTATACCTTATTCTATATACATTTTGTGTAAATAACCCTGAATTGAACAAAATGGCTGGAAGACCAGCGCTTCGGCACTGACAAAAGACTTATTTAGTAGAATAAACATATTTGCCACCAACAAAAAAATGTTTGCCCTTAATTATTGCACAGTGACCTGCTACACACTACATTTGCTTTTACACTTCCACTTCCAAAAAAGGCGGGTTGATGTGGGAAATCCTCTG
This sequence comes from Branchipolynoe longqiensis, assembly GCA_030323885.1. Lineage (NCBI taxonomy): Eukaryota > Metazoa > Annelida > Polychaeta > Phyllodocida > Polynoidae > Branchipolynoe > Branchipolynoe longqiensis. The sequence goes on from CM059200.1 coordinate 6,395,062, forward strand.
TGCTTCCTGACCAGACGGGGTGGCCGAATGAGTTAAGCGTCCATCTCCTGTTTTGGGAGATTGGGGTATCCGAACCCATGGGTTTGTGGGTTCAAACACTGGTCGAGTCAAACCAATGACTTAAAAATTGATACTTGTCACTTGCTAGCCTGGTGCTCGGCATAATTATGATAGGGCAATAACTGGTTAGCTCAGTGTCAGGATAATGTGACTGAGTGGGAAATCAGGTCATGGTGCTGGTGACCTGGTCTCTGAGTGGGGCAGCACTATAATGTTGCCATGAGTGCGCACTGTCACAAGTCGGTACCCGTCCTGATATGACCTTAGATGTTGCTAGGATGTAAAACAACAACAAACAACTGTGCTGCACAGTGCGCTTCTGCCCACATCATGTAGTTCCTGCCACTGCCGTCAGAGGGTGGGTTGATGGTATAACTCCTCCACACTCCCATTTTTACACAGAGTATGCTTCATAGGTATGCAGGTATTGCAGTACCTACCTGCTAAAATACCTCAGGGAGTTTGAAGCCCCTGCCTTGCAAAGTTATAAACCACTGCCTTGTGGTGTACAGGTACTTGATAGAACCAAAGGCAAGGGGAGCAAACCCTAACAGAAAACCATGCTTCCGTGGCAGCATTAAGGGCAGTGATGAATGGAACTCCCAACATCTCCCGACCAGCCACTGCAGGGTCAAATAGTTTGCGCCTGTCTTGATGTGTTCTTGCTGGTGTGAGACCTGTATTTGCTCCCCGAGAGAGTGCTGCTAGTAACTTACAAAACCCAGCAGCACTTCAACACTTTGCAAGCAGCTTTTATGAAATGCACAAGAAATAAAAGCAGTCTTTGTTGCATTGCGACCGACAGCATGATGATGATGATGATGCTTCACAGTGAGTTGTGCCCACATTATGTAGTTCTTACCCGTGCCGTCAGAGGGTGTGTGTTGATGGTATAACTCCACCACACTCCCTTTTTTTTACACTGAATATACTGCATAGTGAACTGCTAAGCACACAATTTATATGCAAACTACCGCCGGTAGGTGGAGCAGGCGGGTTCAGGGTGGAAATAGTATATTGCAGTGTTGCTATAGCAACGGATCGTCCTGAACATATTAAAGCGGGTGTGTTGGGAATGAGGTGGCGGATGGGTTCATAATTATAGAGTCAGATATAAATCACATGGGTAGCCCTGGATGGATCGGCGAGCACATGTGTTGTCTCTCCATGACAACAGGGGGAAGGAGATGGGGTGAGGGGTGTGTGGGGAGGGGGAGGAACATAAACTCAGAAAGTAGATCATGCACAGCTCAAGCGCTACAACTGAAGAGCAATCACCTTTTTTTGTTTAATCTCCATAGGGGTTCCATTCATTGCCCTTCAAACCAGTAAACATTGGAGGGTGAGAGAATGAAGGGGTGGGAGGTGAGGGGAGGAGGGAGGTGAGGGAAGGAGGGAGGTGAAACGAGGAGGGACGTGGAGGCAGAGGGGCAGTGTTCTATTTCTCCAGGGACAATTCTATTTCTAAATAGAATTACTGGGGTGAGACAATGCTGAATTGGTTGTGTGTTTGTGTATTGTACTCTTATGGTCAATCAAGTGTGCTTGGCTTGTGTAAGGGTTTTATTTCTAAATAGAATTACCGGGGTGAGACAATGCTGAACTGGTTGTGTGTTTGTGTATTGTACTCTTATGGTCAGTCAAGTGTGCTTGGCTTGTGTGACGGTTTTATTTCTAAATAGAATTACTGGGGTGAGACGATTTTGAGGACAGGGCATGGTGGACTAATCGGTAGAGTGCGGGCTTTGCATGCGGAAGGTCGGGACTTCGGTTCCCGGTCGAGTCAAACCAATGACTTTAAAATTGATACTTGTCGCTTCTTAGCCTGGCACTTGGCTTTAATAGTAAGGGGAAAGGACTGGTTAGCTCAGTGTCAGGATAATGTGCCTGAGTGGGATATCAGGTTGTGGGACAGCACTATAAAGTTGTCATGAGTGTGCACTGTCACAAGTCGGTACCCATCCTGATATGACCTTAGATGTTGCTAGGACGTAAAACAACAACAAGCCAATGATTTTGAGGGGGCGATTCTATTTCTTGATGCTGGCAATTGTTGTACTATGTGATTTTGTGCTAAAGTGAAAATGTGAAATGTTATAGCCCTGTCACATTACGACGTATCTCGCCGGCGTGCTGCCAACACGCAAAAATCACTTTTAATCGTCGAGACATGGCAAACTTGTTGCCGTCAGCGCAACGTACTGGCAGGGTGTGGCTGACGTTGTGAGAAAAAAAACTAGAAAGGTTGGTGCGCCGTGCTGATATGACCTTAGATGTTGCTAGGACATAAAACAACAACAAACAAAAAAGCAACAGTTTGGCGCAACGAGCCTCACGTGCACACGGCGTGTACCTAGCATTCGCATAACGTTATTCCAGCGCGTTTAACATATCTCGACGCACCCCTAATGTTGCCATAATGTTAGCACCCGCACGTTGTCGCACGTCCAAAGTTTTGTGCAAGCACAAAACTTTGCCAATACCCTGACATGCCCCGCCGACCGTCGCCCTCCATCAACGAATACCAATGTGTGCCTAATGTGCACGTAACACTTCCAGACGTCTCCCGACTTTTCGTCAAAATATGACACACGTTGACGCGCGTTGGCGAGAAACAACGTAATGTGACAGCACTTTTATACATTTACACATTTACACTAAAGTTTACACAAACTTGTTTTTTTTAAACTTTGTTTCAACTTTTCTAGCTTGAATATATGTTGTATGTTCACAATGCTGTTGTGGATGTCTATATAACCTTCATGTTACGTCGGGTTTTAATGGGTTGTTTAATTTGCATAACATGAAAATCACAAAGTAAAATACCATTATTTTCAACTCTGACATATCCACAACATGTAAACCATCATATGAATATAGATTCTGATATTATTCTGAATGTTTTCTGCTATAATTTGGCATGGTCTCAGTTTTCGCTTACACCAGACGGGATGGCCGAATGAGTTAGAGTGTCCGTCTCCCATGTTGGTAGACCATGGGGTCGTGGGGTCGAACCCTGGTCGAGTCAAACCAATGACTCAAAAATTGATACTTCTTGCTTCCTAGCCTGGCGCTCGTCATTATTAGGATAGGGCAAGGACTGGTTGGCTCAGTGTCAGCATAATGTGACTGAGTGGGATATCAGGTCATGGTGCTGGCCTGGTCTTCCAGTGGGGCAGCACTATAAAGTCGGCATGAGCACGCACTGTCACAAGTCGGTACCCATCCTGATATGACCTTAGATGTTGCTAGGATGTAAAACAACAAACAAACAAACAGTTTTCGCTTCGATGTCACAAAAGTGGTACCCAGCTTCATACATTGTTCCATCTCCTGATTGTGTAACTAACATTTCTTTTCATTTTGCAGGTGAGTTTGCCTCATTCATCCCATGCTGACTATCGGTAATTATGATACAAAGATGTTTTGTTGTTTTTCCCCAAAACTAATACTTGTGCAAATAATTCATCTCATCACAGAAGCACGGCAACCATTCCTCATTATCCCCCATTAAAGTTGTGTAATCCGACAATTTTGATTTTTCTGAAACATATTGTCATGGGGGTTGATGAAAATGGGAAATATTGTGCCTAGAGCGGGACTCGAACCCACATATCTTTGCATTCCGGGCTAGTGTGCAAACCATTACACCACCTAGGCTCCCTGATATCAACACACTACCCTCGCCTACCTGTCTATGTGGTTACTTGCCTGAGCGGTCAGTGCAGACCACTACACTCGTCCCCCTGGAATTGTAAGTCTTTTAATGCTTACAATTACATACATACAGGCAATGCCCCAACACATACATACACAGGGTAGGTTCAACAACCATACAGCATGTAGCTTGTACATGATCCTGGTCATGGCACCAGTGTCATGGCGGTGATGAAAATGGGAAATATTGTGCCTAGAGTAGGACTCAAACCCACATCTCTTTGCATTCCGGGCCAGTGTGCTAACCATTACACCACCTAGGCTCCCTGATATCAACTCACTACCCATGCCTACCTGTCTATGTGGTTACTTGCCTGAAAGGTCAGTGCAGACTACTACACTATCCTTTCATAAATATATCTGCTTGATTCCCAAATTGTGTCAAATTTTAGTTTGGAGTAATTGATATTGCCACTGACTGACGTTGGATATATTTGAGGTGAAAACATAGCAAGTAAATGTGGTATACATGCACACAACCATATGATGCACATTGTAGGTTTGATATGGTGTGCAATAGGAAGAGTATCAATTAAATTGGCTTAATGCATCAGTCTTTTAAGGCCCAGTCAGACCTTACCGGACACCACCGGACACCACCGGACAAAGAATGTTCTAGTCCGGTGGTGTTCGGTATCAAAATGTACCAAAATGTACCAAAATGTACCAAAATGTACCGGACGAAACGAATGTCTAACGGACGGACCGGACACCAACCGGACACCAACCGGACACCAACCGGACACCAACCGGACACCAACCGGACACCAACCGGACACCAACCGGACTGAACACGGATGCACCGAAAACCGACGGACCAAATTCCCTCAGTACCGTCAACGGACACTGCAGGAAGCAAACCGGAGATGTAACGGATGGGTACCGGACATGAAACGGACAAAACGGACAAAACGGACTTAAACCGGACATCAACCGTACACGTCAGTCCGGCGGTGTCCAGTACAAGTTTTGTGCATGTTCAAAACTTGCTACCGTACACCGGACACAGAACAGACACGCTGGATGCCGGTATATGTACGGTACATGTACGGTACTTGTCTGGTCACCCGGAGCCAATTGACCCAATTCCACTCCATTTCGATACATTTCGTTACATTTTGTCACCGGAAAGCACCGGACTAGACAATTCTTTGTCGGTGGTCTCCGGTGCGCAGTCCGCTGAGGTGTGACAATGGCTTAACAGACCTGGCATTCTCTGTATAGAACCAGATAGGTACTTTGTGATATTATGCCGACAGATTTTTGTGACATCTGCGGTACAGTTCATGAAGAGCGAAATACAACAAAAATGGGGCAAATTCAGGAGAGTGCGCATCCAAATACTCGCTCACGTTCAACCCGCCGGACAACCGACAAGGAAATCAAAATGGCAATGGATGATCATGACAGCATGGAAGCTGAACTGGGAATGCTTTCACTGCATGAACAACGTGAACGCATGGCGAAGGAGGTCCAGGCATTAGAGATAGAAGACAAACTAGCAGAGCTAGAGGAACGCAAAAGTAGACTTCGAGCGAAAAGGGAGACTCGGCTACGCAAACTCGCACGGAGGGCCGACAAGATGTCATAAGTCGGTACCCATCCTGTCATTGAAGTCATTAAATGATAATAATAATTATTAATCAAACATTTATATAGTGCCCGAACCAGCAAGCCGTTCTCAGGCACTTTACATAACAAACAAATATACAGGAAAATAAATTTCACCTAGTTAAAAGCAGATTTAAACAAATATGTCTTAAGACCTTTTCTAAAAGCACCAACAGATTTACAATCAGTGATATATCCTGGCAGAGCTTTCCACAGTCTCGGGGCAGCAATACTAAAAGGATGATCCCCAAAGCCTTTGAGTCTGCTCCGAGGAAATGCTAACTGGCCGGAGACTGTGGAACGCAGTGTTCGAACATTTGTTCTCTCCTGGATCATGCAAGGCACGATATGCAAGAAGCAGCACCTTGAAATCAATTCTCTTCTCCACAGGGAGCCAGTGTAATGATTTCAGCACAGGAGTGATTTGATCAAATTTTGTTGTACCGGCCAACAACCTGGCAGCCGCATTCTGTATGCGTTGCAGTTTTGAAATACTTGACAGCGGCAGACCATACAACAGAGCAATACAATAATCCAGGCGTGAACCAATGAAAGCATGAGTAACCTTCTCTAACGAGTCACATGTCAGGGCATCCTTGATGGATCTGAGATGTCTCAGTTGCATAAATGATGCCCCACACACCGTCTTGATGTGATTAGACATATCAAGAGTATTGTCAAAGATCACATGTTGCCAGTATGTAAAACCACACTAAACAAATGAACTCACCACAGTAGCTGTCTTCAGTAATCCCTGTGATGGACGAATTCTTGTAAGTTCACATACCGTATATATCCCAGTAGAAGTGCGCTACCCAATAGAGATGTGAAGGGGGCCTTGAAGTGACTATGAGTGAATCTGAGGACTCAAACCCAGTGACTTTCCGTGTGACGAATGAATGTACCGACGGTGTGTGTTTGTGTGTATACCGCCTGGAAGAGGCGGATTGTCAATTGAAACCTTGTCGTTTTTTCTCTGAATTGTGTTTCAGGGGCGGCTCTGATCAAGAAGCTTATTATATATTACGTGGTATAGTTTTCAGTTTTCAGGTGATAAATAAGGAATTTAACGACATTTATGAAAACAAGAATAGTAAACACCTGTCACAATGGGAGTGTGAGCTTATCGAAGCTAAATTGTGTGTTGAATTGGATTATGATGTTATTTCACTTGTTGATTACATACCTTAATGTGTCCATTCTATGTGTGTTGTTCCTAAAGCCCCAGTCATACCTACCCGGATCAGGGGCCGGATGAGCTCCGGACCGTCATCCGGGGTGGTCCGTGGTGATCCGGCGCGATCCATGGCTCGTCCCTGGTGACCCGCCCTGATCCGGCCTGATCCGTGGCTCATCCGGCCCCCTCCGGGCTCTGCCCCGGATGTTTTAAAATGTTTGAAACATCCAGGGTAGTCTGGGGGATTTTGCGATCCGGGCTCAATCCGACATGATCTGGGGGTGGTCTGTGTCGTCCGGGGGTGGTCCGGGGTTGGACCGGGGCCAGTCCGGGCTGTTCGGGGGTGGTCCGGGGCCATTTTGCCCTGGATGAGCCATGGTTTAACCCGGATCACCCCAGATAACCCCGGATCAGCCGGGGAGTCTGGGGGTTGTCTAGGGTGGTTCGGGGCGATCGAGGCAAAAAACGCCGAAAACAGTGATTTTATCGGGGGCAGTCCAGGACAGTCCGGACGATTGGTCCGGGGGTGGTCCGGCTCAAAATCCGGGGCTCGTCCGCGTAGGTCTGACTGGGGCTTTAGGAGGCCGGTGGAGCCCACCTAGTTATCGACTGAAGTAAGCCCCGGGGCAGATCAGTTAATTCAGCAACTAGTGGGGTGATCTGAAAGCTTAAATACCTGAGTGTCGATAATGCTATCGACAACCTAGATACAAGATTCACCCGTTACTTTTGGTACATGGGTGAACGACAACGCAGTGTAAATACGGGCGAAAATAGCTTTAGTACAGAACAGGAAGTAGAATGCCTGCCTCCAGTATCAAATGGATACTTATATAGGCACAGAGTTGGTGAAATAGGAGAGAATGCAAAAAGACAAGATGGCAGCCATAGTATGCCGTCGATTTCACTTTTAAATCTGATTAAACTAGATGTTTTATTATATTTTTAAATTCAAGGGTAGTGGGTAAATATAAAACATATATCAAGAATATATTTTGCTTCTTAAATTAAGGTATTATTCACTCAATTAATTTCCCCAGCATGTCAAAATTCTTCGCTAGCTTTTCTAATGGGTTGGTTTTAACCCCTGTACTGTCAGTATGGGGTGAATCTTTTATCTATCGACAACCTTGAGAAGAGGGACCACCTGGCATCGATCGATATAAGCGACGCCTATAGGGCAGTTCAGATACACCCGAGGGACCAGGAGAGATATATGGTAGACAATCGTTTGTCAATGGGCCTTGCCTCAAGCCCATTTATATTTACCAAATTATCTAATTTTATCGTGAGATGTGCAAGAAGGGAGGGTGTCAAACGTGTTATTAACTACCTCGACGATTTTTGCATTATTGGGAACTCATGGGACCAGACCACTATTGACCAACATAAGTTAATCGCAATATTGCGGAGGTTGGGTTTCTTTTTGAGCTTAACAAAATTGCTCTCCCCGAGTCAGAAGATGTGGTTTTGGGGAATCGATATCGATACTATTAAGCTAGAATTAACACTACCAGACGATTCTTCATCGTGTGCTTCCACCAGTTGTCTATTTCAGATGCTGCTCTCCCAGTGTTTAGAGCAGCTGATGGCAATGTTGTTGGCCAATGTCAGGTCTGCAGCAGAGCAGGCAGTGGCCATCATGGGGCAGACCAGTAGGTGTTGCATCGTCTGCCTGATGCCGCAGTCACAGGTTTCAATGAGTCAGAGTACCCCCACTTCAGCCTGTTCACTCTGGACCGGCCAACCTGTGTTTGCAACCAGTTGAGAGCCTTCCAGGTTACCCAGGGGTTCTCTGCGCCAGCGGGGAGGTGTTCTTCGGCATGGATGTCGAGGTGCATGCTGGCATCTAGGGCTTCGAGTCGCTCCCTCCACATCTCCACACGGGTCGCTGTCGCTGTTGTGTTGATGGGCTTGGTGTTTCTGATGAAGCTCCTACGTGACTTCATGTGTGGCACCACTGTGAGATGTCCATGGAGTGGATGCCCTTGGTCTGTGGCTTGCCGTGTCCATTCTGTGCGGCTTGCCACCACTCTCCTGATGTCAGGTGGGGCAATTCCGGCGAGTACGGGCAGGCTATAAACTTCAAAAGCTATATAGAGTGATATCACAGTTCCTGGGCTGCAGGAAGGCAAAACAAAGGACTCAAACGACTCGGGGGGTTGCTTGCACACTGCACAAAAGTCATCCGGGGAGAGCTCGTACCTTTTTCGAGGGATCCTGATAGCTTCCATCCATGAACCTCATCATTACACTAGACTAGGGAGTGGTTTCCACCAGGATATCGAATGGTGGGAAAGCTTTGCAGCTCGGTTTAACGGTAAGGCGACCATGCTGGAGAAGTTCACACAGGTCCAATCAGTTTATAGCGACACATCTGGGTGGGTGGGGCATGGGCGGTACCCATGGAGGAGATTGGCTGGTGGGCTCCTATAAAGAAAGCGATGATACAATTTTACATGATTATGCTGGGCACCACCATGTCACACCCGAGGGGGGATTGGACACTGCTCATATTAATGTGAAGGAAATGGCGGCCGCTTTTGAGGCAGCCATATGCTGGGCCCCTAATTGGGAGGGGGGCTCGATAGTATTTGTCACTGATAGCGCGGTGGCAACGTAGGTTGCCATATGTGGCGCTACGATTGAAGAGATTAAGGTGAGGGGCGACTGGGCCAGTGAGATGGTATACGCCTACTTGAGATCGCCACTGAAGGTGCGGATTGTCAATGACCTGAGGGTTTCCTCCTCCCTGGCCCAGTTGAAACTTAACGAGTAGTGGTTGGGGGTGGAGCCTCTTATGGGCCTGGTTGGCTATTATTTTGACCGGCCAAGGGCCTTCGCAGCAAAAATAAAGAAGGTTCCCCACAACTACTCCATTGTCTCTCTACCCCTTCTTTACCTAGCCAGTTTTATGTAGAATATCATTTATTATATATATATAAATAGGCGGAGTTTCCCCCCAATGTTTTAATTGTTATTTAATTATTGATTATTGCATGTTCTCTTATTTATTCTCCACTGTAATATTCACTGCGGGCCACCTCTTTTGCCCCACTACTACCCCGCTGCCACTGCTTGGGTCATTCGCGCTTGAAGTTCACTCACTGCAGCACTGGATTTTAGCTTTGTTTAGGTAGGGCTATTATTTTGCCTGGCCACGGGCCTTCGCAGCAAAAATAAAGAAGGTTCCCCACCAGTACTAAAAAAATGGCGAGAAACATTGGAATCAAACCTTCAAAAAGTTAAATATTTTTGTATTCCTACTATTTTGTTTATTGCTCCATAACCATGTGCTCATAGGAAAAGTGGAATTATTGAGCTTTAAACTTATTTTCAGTTAAAATTCTGTTAATTAATCTCACTTTTTGGATTGGTGTGTATGTGGTTTTGCGCCTGAACCCTTCATATATATGATGTATAAGAATTATACGAATATACTAACCCGGAATTCTATACTATCTTAACACCCACCCACCAGTAATCGGGTGGTTGAGCCTCGGACTACTCATCTACTGCTCAGGCTTCAACTCTCACGGTGGCGCCACCGTTCACCGGCTCACTGTCCTACTCACTTAACACCAACAATCTGTCTTTTTAGGCAAGGGGCATATTTCCTCTACCCAGAGATAATACACTCTAACCCACTATCATGTCTTCCTCTTGTTCATTATGTAGGTCAACTATTATATATATATATATATATAGATATGTAGTGGTCTGCACTGACCTCTCAGGCAAGTAACCACATAGACAGGTAGGCATGGGTAGTGTGTTAATATCATGGAGTCTAGGTGGTGTAATGGTTAGCACACTGGCCTGGAATGCAAAGAGATGTGGGTTCGAGTCCCGCTCTAGGTGCAATGTTTCCCATTTTTATCACCCCCCATGACACTGGTGCAGTGACCAGGATCCTGTACAAGCCATGTGCTGTATAGTTGTTGAACCTACCCTGTGTATGTAAGTGTGTGGCATTGCCTGTGTATATGTAATTGTAGGCATTAAAAGACTTACAATTCCAGCGGGACGAGTGTAGTGGTCTGCACTGACCTCTCAGGCAAGGAACCACATAGACAGGTAGGCGTGGGTAGTGTGTTGATATCAGGGAGCCTAGGTGGTGTAATGGTTAGCACACTGGACCGGAATGCAATTAGATGTGGGTTTGAGTCCTGTTCTAGGCGCAATATTTCCCATTTTCATCACCCCCCACGACACATAGATAATAAGTGCACCATTATCTACACTTTTGGATTAGTAGGATCAAATCTAGGGAAGTTCTTTGGTTTCAAAAATTGTCATCGGACTATGCAACTTTAAAGTTGCATAGTCCAATAAAAACATAAAATGTTCAAAACCAAATCAATTACCTAGATGTTATCCTACATATCTAACTTAGATACTGACACACGTATTAAGCATCTGTTGTCACATACAAGGAAATGCTGAGTCAATTTAATAGGAACGACAAATTCCTGACCTAAAAACTTACAAAAAATATCTGTGCAAAATAAGGCTAGGAAACCCCCAGTAAGCTGCACTGCAAAGGGGCATGTGATATGTCACGGCCCACCAGTGGGACGCCCAATGGAAGGTAACCATGCCAAAAGTAGCCAGATAACACACCACACAGCTACGTACAAGCCTATGATATGTAAATAGGAGTAGGCTAGTCTAGTAATAAGAGTAGAAAAAATAAATACATATATACCAAGAAAATCAAAAAAAACTAACATAGGCTACTAACCATACCAACCAATTATCTATCTGCTACTGAAATGCAGGCAATCAAATACCTTATCAGCAGCCACTGTGTGGTAAGATAACACCAACACTACAACTGGCCAGCATTGAAAACAAGCCTGGGTACCCGGGTTTATATGCTATGGACAGTATAAATACAGCCTCAATAAAAAAATATAAAAAAATAAAAAAAAGCTACTATTGCTATGGTGTCAGCGTTGTGGCATGCTTGCCAAAATTGGTCTAATGTGTACATTGCGTTTGATTCGCGGCGAAGGAGGAGTGCCCCCCCCCCCCCCGCCCTTTCCTCCTCCTGCATCCCGCGCCGCTGACCGTTGGGGTTATGTAATGCCCCCCCCCCCCCGGGTCCCGGCCCTTATAACCCGGGCCTGCTGCCGCCTCCAGCCATTCCGCCTCCAGCCGCCTCCAGTAACGCTCCCCTACAGTTTGTTGCCATGATCCTGCTTTGATGTTTGATTGCTACCTTGATCCCTCATTGTTATGGCCCTGTCACACTACGATGTAATGTGTAAGCGTATGGACAACGTGAACAACATTTTATTACGTCGAACTTCTCGGCGTAATATGCAAATTTGGGATGTCAATGCTGCGTAGTTGACATGAGCGTAACGTCGGTAAAGCGTAGTGATAACGTGCTTCAACGCACGAGGACAACGTAATTATGTTCACAGGGCATTATATACGTTATTCGATCGCCAGAACTACATGCCTACACCTTAGATACGTCATGGCATGGTGGCGCAATGCTAAATGTACGTTGGACGTACATTATGCGCACGTTATCCATATGCCGTCACTACGTTCCCACTGCCTTTGAAGTAGTGCAACATAGTGAGCAGCGTTCGACTAACATACGTCTAACGTCATCGACGTTCGTCTAACACATTCATAATGTGAGTGTGAAGTGACCCGAACATCAGAGCATCACGTCCAGCTACGTCGAAAGTTTTCAACATGTTGAAAACATTGACGTAACTCGACGTATCTCGATGTAAATCGACGTCTGCCTAACATTACCATGACGTAACTCGACGTTCCTCAATGTAATGATTAAACGTCATCTACGTCGGCTTATGTTGGCGCCTTACGTCGTAGTGTGACAGGACTATTATCTTGATTGCATTTTGTTCATTGCATTGCCTGTTCTATCATCCTCGCACTCTGAATAAAGTGGTCTTAATTTCCACCTCCGCCTTCATCTTCCTCCTTCGCGGCGTATCAATGATGAATTCAAATATATCCACAGTTAACCATTTAAAATGAAAGTTGCTTCAAATTAAAGAGAGGTACATTGTAACCATCAACCTAATATGTCTATCTCAGAAAATGACAGAAACTCAAAACCATCGGACTGTGCAATTTGTATACAAATAAATGCCTGCGCGTTCTGCACAGCTTCTAGACATAACCATCAGGTATGATCCAGTAAAACAAACAGTAATTATATCGAACAGGGCCCTATCAATAGACATTAACTGTAACGGCTGGGATATACATTTCCGGTCCGAGGGAAAGAGGCGGACCAGTGGATCTAGGAACAAATTTGAATTCCGATAGTTCTTGTATTCCTTCACATCTTCTGGGAATTGAATCACATTTGGATTCCGCTCATACATTAATATGCTTAACTGTTTGATCCTCATTCTAATTGGACTGAACCATAATAATGTCGCCAATATTGTTTTTATTTAAATATTTCATTTTGTTGGTAACATATTTATTCATGTGAATATGACATTTGTCAGTGCTGGAGAACTGGTCTTCCAGCCATCTTACTATTGGAATTGACATTCTAAATAATCTAAGTTTGATCAGTGCTGTATTAGTTACAGCACCGATCTTGTAGAATTAAGAGAGTGGCTCCTGCTGTATAATGTACAGCACCAGTCACTGTAGTTCACATATACAAGTAGATCATGAATAATACTTAGGATATATGGTTCATGCTCTGAAACTGGGCACTAAAGTGTAATATGGAAGCCACAAGTGACGACATTCAAGATAATAGCAGAAAACATAGCACACGATAGCAAAAACCATGTTCATATTGTTAACTAGCGGTATTTTTCACACTAGAATCTTTATAGGAAATATAACCCTAACTTCTGTGTGTGGAGGCCGGAAAGCACTAATGTATTATATTACTCAAGCGATGATCCGCTTACTGTATCTGCTTACTATATCTGCTTACTATATCTGCTTACTATATCTGTTCCAAGAAATATCAAACCAACAGAATTTAAGTGTGGTAAAGTCTAGTAGGGAGGGGTGGCTGGCTCCTCCTGCTGTGCTGTCTCCAGGTCATCTGCCTGCCACACCCCCTGCCCAGCTCTTTTATTCAGATTCAACATTCAAAATACACAGTTGCTGGGAGTCTCCTCAGTCAGAGAGTGTCACATGGCATTTCATTGGCTGAACCCCTCCAGTCAGTGGTGGGGGGTGGGGTGGGGGGCCAACCCACCCACCCCAAGTCAGATACATATTTTCCCATCAAGTTCACCAATTACACTTATATGGGAATATCAACTCTGTTTATATTTACATAACACCCGTGGTCACCAGTCCCTTAGATTGGGACAACTCCAAAATAGTAGCAGTTTCTACATGCCTTACTTTGAGAATTAGATATTTTATAATCTTTTAGTTCAGCAAACTGCCACCAGGTGGGCAGGGAGGGCTCACCACACACACACACACACACACACACACACACTCCTCCCACCTCCAGCCTGACACCTGGCTTTGGCAGGTCCTGCAAACACTCACACACACACACACAACCCCCATGCATTGTCACCTGTGTCCTAACACTCCCTCAGATACTGGCATCTGTAAGTCATACCATAACAATAACAAGCACACAGAAATTCTTGACTTAATTATTATACCCATTCTGTGGCATTCTTCACAGACTATTTGTCTGGGTGAAGAAACCAGTCTGCATCAACTGTATATGCTGCCCTTAGTTTCAGCATTTACCTCCTTTCATACAATATATAATACCAACAGACTTCAATTCAGGAATACATGTAAATAAACCAATGCAGTAATAATTTTCCAGAGTTCTTATCTCCAGTGGTTATATTTGATGTAGAACCTTAGAACAATCTGATATTAATTATCCTTTCACTTAATATACATAATCTACCATGGTTTCACAACTTGGTTTGAATATTATGCACATGTATTTAGCAACATGATAGAATGAATTAGGTATTATTAGAGAGGTTTTATAGTGGTACTTATATAATTTTAATATTATTTATAATGACTTTATAGAAATAACTGGATGATTTAAATATGATTAAAACAGTTTTCTCAATGCTTCACATATGAGTTTTATGAAAAGGAGATATTTTAGAATATATTTTAACTATTATTTATTTATGAACCAGACCTAAAAAGTCGGAATATTTTACAATATGAAGGCTCATGTGTTATGCCCATGTCAGAGTCTTAAAAAAGCTGTTTCATTGCTTGATTTTGGACTTGTACATATTGAGCAAGTGGTTAAAGCTGCATAGTCCAATAAAAACATAAAACGTTCAAAACCAAACCAATTATCTAAATTTGATTCTACATATCTAACTGAGATACTGGTGCACTTATTAAACATTTGTCGTCACATATAAGGGGATATTGAGTCAATTAATAGAACCTGTTGCTGCAGAAGCCTATGGTTATAGAGTGTTGGCAAGCCTGCCAAAATTAATTTTGCCTGTTTCCATTTCAAATATCTCAAAAGTTAGCGATTTAAAGTAAAAGTTACTTCAAACTAATGTAAGGTAGATTATAATGAACAACCTAATATGTTTATCTCAGAAAATGTGAGAAACTCAAAACCATCAGACTGTGTAACTTTAATATCACCTCACAAAATGAATACTTGTCGCTTACTAGCCTGCCACTAGACATTACTAGGATAGGGCAATGCCCAGTTAGCTCAGTATCAGGATAATGTGACTAGGTGGGATATATCAGGTCATGGTACTGGTGATTTGGTCTCCCAATGGGGCAGTACTATAAATTTGCCATGAGTGTGCACTGTCAGAAGTCGGTACCCATCCTGATATGACCTAAGATGTTGCCACGACATGAAACTCCAACAACCAACCAATATATATACGAAGAGTTCAGGTGCAAAACCAAGTAAACACCAATCCAACAATGGAGATAAACATTGGAATCAAACCTATAAAAAGTAATTTTTTGTACATTCCTATTTTTTTTGTTTATTGCTCCGTACTCATGTGATCATTTGAAAATTGAAATTAGGGAGAATTAAAATTATTTTCATGTAAAAATCTTCTGTTTAAACTACATTGTTGGATTGGCATTTACCTGGTTTTGTGCCTGAACTCTTCATATATTGAATAAATAAATGGAATTAAGGAATGCTCGATAAGGCTTGCAGATCTCAAATGCGTGAGTTGGTTTCCCTTTTGGAAAATAATACATTGGAGGGGGAGGTAGGAATAAAACTTGAGTACTTAAATCCCTCAAACCCCAGTGGATTCCCCTAATTCTTCTTTGAGTGAATCAGTCGGCTTTGCACAGAGGACAGTAAAAGTGAGGAAAGTGAGTGTGGGGGTGAAGGTGGGTGGGTGGCAACAAACTAAAAATAGTATGAGGGAGGGAGGGTGGGTGCTGACAAAGTGACAGGGGGCGTGTGGATGGAAGGGAGTGGATGGTGGGACAGAGGGTGGGTGCGTGGGTGGGTGGGTGGCATAGTAACTAAGGACAGGATGGTGAGTGGGTGGGTGGCAGGGAGGGTGGCAGGGAGGGTGGCATAGTAACTAAGGACAGGAAGGTGGATGGGAGGGTGTAGAGATGGTGGGAGGGTGGGAATTGTGTGTGTGTGTGGGTAGCATTGTAAGTAAGGACAGGCATGTGGGAGGGTGAGGGGTGTGAGGGTGTGTGAGTTGATGAGTGGCATTGTAACTAAGGACAGAGAGGTAGGAGGGTGGGTGCTGGGAGGGTGGGAGGGTGGGTGCGTGGGTGTGAGGGTGGGTGGCATTGTAACTAAGTGTAAAATGGCTAAAGCTCGAATCTGTCGTCGTGTAGGCAGGCTATATTGAAATCAATACAGACAAAGAGAAAGGAAGAGTCTAAAGTGTGAAAGAAGAGAGAGTCAAGCCCTCTGGTTTATTATTTATATGGTTACATGGGTTCATTGTACAGTATCACCCGACCCCTTTCCTCCAATTGGAAACAAACATTCTTGCCCCTACCAATAGGGATCCAGCATTCCTGGTCCCCATGGCTACCAGTGGTCTGCCTACTAGCACCAAGCTGTATGGCCCCATGGCCCACACCAACCTTGACCTTTGAGTGTGGTGATCACTATCCCAGCAGAGGGGATAGGCCCTGAGTGCACTCACACCCAGACCTGCCAGCACCACTATGTCTATTTACATCCCACTCAGGAACTACCAACCCATACATATATATATATATATATATATATATATATACATACATGCTCCTGGTCACGTACATTGATCAGTAATAGAACATTTGCATTCCCCCCAATTCTGTATATCGGAATATGTTGCATAAGGACAGAAGGAGAGAATGGTGGGAGGGTGGGTGGTGGGAGGGTGGGAATTGTGTGTGAGGGTGGGTGGCATGATAGCTAAGGCGAGGATGGTGGGAGGGTGGGTGCTGGGAGGGTGGGACTTGTGTGTGAGGGTGGGTGGGTGGCATGATAACTAAGGTCAGGATGGTGGGAGGGTGGGTGCTGGGAGAGTGGGAATTATGTGTGAGGGTGGGTGCTGGGAGAGTTGGAATTGTGTGTGATGGTGGGTGGCTTGATAACTAAGGACAGGATGGTGGGTGGGAGTGTGCTGAGAGGGTGGGTGGGTGGTAAGAAAGCGGGTCATCCGGCGGATTCCCTTAGCTCTCCATTAAACTGAGCGTTCTTTAGTGTCTTTTTATAATTGGGCTATGGGGCGCCGGCTGTTAAAGGCTGGGGATTATGGGGAGCTGTGTCGTTAAAGAGTGGGGCTTTATGCGGCGCCAGGTGTCTTCAAGCAGCTCATTACCGGACGAGTGCCTGAGCTGTGCCAACACCTCTTTTTGTCGTTAAATCCTGTGGCAACTCCGGCTGTGTTTGTTGGAAACATTGAGGTAATTTAGAAAACCTTCCACCACCGATGGGAAGTCTGCGAGGTATATACTCTACTTACCTACTTAAAGTTGTATGTTCAGATAGCTTTTGAATCTTTACCATGACCTTTTGAAAAATATTAATAGACACATCCATGGCAGGTTAAGAATGATATACCGGGGTTATATATATGTAAAGGGCGCATTCCATATACACGTAATGCGTAATGCAAATGCGAATGCGAATGCGACAAAAAATCGAAACGCCTTGAAACCTATGAGCTACATTCCATACACGCGTAATGCGTAATGCGAATGCGAATGCATCAGAAATTCATTATCCCGATCGGTCCCTGTAGCGATCGGTACGTAATGCGTTATGCGTCAAGCTGGATGTGAATAGAAACCCGAGTCTGATGTCTCCATTAGTTTAACACTAGGAGAGGCGACTGAGCATTACAGAACAGCCTCACAGAGGGGTGCTAATTGGAAACACATGGTGAGCTGGGCACCAGGGAGACATAGGGTTAGGGGAAAGCTAAAAATGCTACCATATGCACAGAAATATGAATACTTATCTATAATTTGGTTATAATAAAGGTAGGAACCCCCATGTGACATACACAAAGTTACATAGATATGCATGCAATATTTGGTCACATACAGAGCAGTATGGAGAATAATTGTTTATTTTTATTTTTTAAATATAGCCAGTCGTGCGCCACATACCGCATTACGCATTACGCGTATATGGAATGCTGGCATTCGCATAACGCATAATGCGTAACGCGTAACGCATTACGCATTACGCATTACGCGTATATGGAATGCGCCCTTAAGTCTGAAAGAAAATTGATGAAAAAAACGGTCATCTTTGAGCAATTTTTAAGTTGTGTCGTGGTCTGCAAGGAGCCGCACATACCGGTAGGTGTGGGTAGTGTGGTGATATCAGGGAGCCTAGGTGCTGTAATGGTTAGCACACTGGCCCGGAATGCAAAGAGATGTGTGTTCAAGTCCCGCTCTAGGCGCAATATTTCCCCTTTTAATCACCACCACGACAGTTGCATGGTCCGATGGTTTTGAGTTCCTGACATTTACTGAGATAAATACATTATGTTGATGGTTATTATGTACCTTGCCTTAGCTTGAAGTAATTTTTTAATTTTAAAACGCTAACTTTGGAGATATTTGAAGTGCAACCATGCTAAATTAATTTCGGCCGGCATGCCAAAAGTCTGACACCATGGCATTCTGCAGTACAGGGTATAATCATTCAAGTGCGTCAGAATTCCCTTTTGTTTAGTGACAAATGTATAATAAGTCCACCAGTATTTAAGTTAGATATGTCGAATCAAAAAGAGAATTACTTTGCTTTTGAAATGTTGATATTTTCGGCGGAATATGCGGCTTTAACTAAACGGACCCACAATAATTGTGACAATAATTGTGCATGTTAATGTAACATGGCTAATTCGCGAGGCGGAGACAGCCCCCCCCCCCCCCCAACTGAACCATCCGACTCCACATGCCTCCAGGGGAAAGAACACCCATACCCACAGCATTGATGGCGCCACCTAGAGTTAAGGAGGAACCTCCTCCACCCGGCTACAGGAGGAGACACACCCCCCTCCCGCCAAAAACACCACATAACCAGTTTTAATCCAAACCGCCTCCACGGCCACACAACTCCTCCAGCTGCCGTTCGGATAACTCCACCAGCTAACTTCACCCACCCGCCCACACCTCAACGAACAAGTAACGGGAAGGGTTAAGGGCTCGACTCCGGCCCAGGACCACCATCACTGGGATCAATAACCCCGAGGGGCGAATGACGAACAAACACACTGACTAGCACCCATCAAAATGTCAAACCTAAATGTAACGAGATGAAAATGAAATAAAAACCACTGTATGGTAACTCTGTCTCTGCCCTTAGTGAATTACCAAAACTACTCTGTTTGTATCTCATCTTCTCATGGCGCAGTGGCCAGGTGAGACGGGGCTACCCTACTATTGGAGGTAGAATGGAATTTTCTACTGATGTTGCAACTCCAAATTGTTCAATTCTCCTTCCTATTACTCTAGTAAAAAACAAGAAGAAGAACCCAGTGATATATGATCCAAATCAATCTAAGTCCAACCTGCAGACACCGTGACCTGAGACAGCTAGCTAGACTTAAATGTGTTGTTTGTTTGTTGTCGTTTTACGTCCAAGAAATATCTAAGGTCATATCATGACGGCTACCTAATTGGGACAGTGTGCACTCATGGTGACTTTATAGTGCCCTCACCACCTTTCCCCGCACACCCACCCTACACCATCATTTGCCCCTCACAACTTCTTACCACCCACCCACCCTACGCCATCATTTGGCCCTCACCACTTGTTACCACCCACCCTCCCTACACCATCATTTGCCCTCAACACTTGTTACCACCCACCCACCCTTCACCATCATTTGCCCATCACCACTTGTTACCACCCAACCACCCTACACCATCATTTCCCCTCACCACTTGTTACCACCCACCCTCCCTACACCATCATTTCCCCTCACCACTTGTTACCACCCACCCTCCCTACACCATCATTTCCCCTCACCACTTGTTACCACCCACCCTCCCTACACCATCATTTCCCCTCACCACTTGTTACCACACACTCACCCTATACCATCATTTGCCACTCACCACTTGTTACCACCAACCCACCCACCCTACACCACCATTTCCCCATACCACCTTTTACCACCCACTCACCCTACACACGGTCTAACTCGCTGAGTGATACCGTTCTCTCTATCTGGTCTTCACTTAAAACATCACAACCACCATCAAACCATGGCCTCAACCCTTGACCTTTGACCGCTGATGTCTGACCGCCAGCAAGACTAATGTACAAGATAGCCGACTTGAGGGTCAACCTTCAGAACCTATGAATCTCTAACTCATTCATGTAAAATGGTAATTAGATAGTTAAAAAAGGGAGCAGACATACAAAGCCTTATTTAAACAAAATTAAATAGTTTATTCATTGAATAATGTCTTATGTCAGCGCCAGAGTACCGGTCTTACAGCTGTACATGACATTGATTCATACATACATGCATCTATCAGTTGTCATACTAACTGTATGCAATTCCCTTTGATAATGAAAGTATTATACATGTTATAAATTAAACAATCAGTTGTAACAGTAACGGAACACTATTCCAGTTTGATAATACAAGTATTATACATGTGGTGAGTATGTATGACATGGAGTTGGATGGTTCAGGAATTGCCTTTAAAATCTGTTTCTCCTTTCTTAGCATATATATATATTAATATATATAAATATATATATTAATATATATATATATGTAGAGCATTAATATATATAAATATATATATTAATCTATATATGTAGAGCAAGTGAGCAAATCTGGCGGATATGATCCCACGTAATACCTTAGTAAATAGGTAGGCCCCTACACCAATTTGCCCATGAATATAACTCTAATTAAAATATTCCGATATTCGGCAGGGGGGAATGCAATTGTTATATTACTGATCAGTGTCCTTGACCAGGTGCATGTGTATATGTATATATATATATATATATATATATATATATATATATATATATATACATGCACCATATATATATATATGGGTTGGTGGTGCCTCAGTGAGATGTAAATTGTAAATAGACATAGTCGTGCTGGCAGGTCTGGGTGTGATTGCACTCAGGGCCTGGCCCTTCTGTTTGGGTAGGGGTAACCACACTCAAAAGGTCAAGGTTGGTGGTGGCCAGGGGGCCAGACAGCTACTGGTGGTGGGCAGATCACTGGTAATCCATGGAGACCAGGAATGCTGGATTCCCATTGGTGAGACCAGGAATGCTAGATTCCTATTGGTGGAAAGAGGTGGCATGATATCCAACCAAGAACCCATGTAACTATATACAAATAAACCAGAGGGCTGGAGTCTCTCTTACACTTTACTCGCTTACTTTCTCTTTGTCTGTATTGTTTTCCTCATAGCCTACGTATGCAGCCACAGATCTGAGCATAGAATCTACATCTATCTGATGGGTCTTGTGTCAATGTCAAGGTTGGTTGGTTGCTGGAGTTTTACATCCTGGCAACATCTAAGGTCATATCAAGACGTTTACCAACTTGTGACACTGCGCACTCATGGCGACTTTATAGTGTTGGCCCACTAGGTAAATAAGCCGCTGACAGCATGACCCGATATCCCATTCAGTCTCATTATCGTGACACTGAACCAACCAGTCCTTGCCCTATCCTATTATTAATGACGCGCACCTGGCTAGGAAGCGACAAGTATACATTTTATAAGTCTATGGCTTGGGTCGACTGGGAACCAAACTCCCGATCTACAGCACGCGAGTACCGCGCTCTACCGATTCGGCTACCGCGCCCAGTAGGCATTGGTGTAAAATTGTGGCTGGTGACAAAGAGAGGACTTTTTTTGTTTTTAGTGATATTTTGTCAATTCTCCTCATAAATGGTTAAGCGCATCCACTTGCTTTTGCCCCTGTGCAGTACTGGTCATACTCCATATGGATTGATTTCCTTTTCCAATTTGTTTTGTTTTTGATTAGGTTTTTGTACATAGTTAACATTTGTAATACCTTGTAGCTATGCAATTAGTGTTTTAATCCAGATATACTAGATTAGTTTCTTGTTTGTGTCACGCCTTTGAAGGTTAGGTTTGTGGATAATTTGTACGGGTTTCATGTAATCCATTTTCTTTATTGTTGTTTTCAGCTCATTTTGCTTTAGAGACACCTTCCATTATTTCAACTGCACGTCTTGCCTGGCACTTAGATGGTCATTAGTTGTTTACTATGGTGTCTCCTGTCGGTACATATTTCTTTATATATATATATATATATATATATATCTCACTTCTACTCGTTCTT
Source organism: Branchipolynoe longqiensis (assembly GCA_030323885.1). Classification (NCBI taxonomy): domain Eukaryota; kingdom Metazoa; phylum Annelida; class Polychaeta; order Phyllodocida; family Polynoidae; genus Branchipolynoe; species Branchipolynoe longqiensis. Next base: position 6,417,426 of record CM059200.1, read on the forward strand.
AATTTTCTTAATTTTACCAGGACTTACATAATTTGTCTCTGAATATCACACATGTCAGTGATTCACCACTGTTCTTCCAAACAAGTTGCTAAACAGGAGTACACGCAGGAAAAGTAGGACATCTATAGAATGGGGTTAACTGAGGCGTGCTTCGGTGTTTCCTTGGAAGCGAGAATTTCCACGCAGAAGCGATAGCGAAAAGGCGAAGCAGATGACATTATTTAATTCTATCTGCTTCGCTGGTTTTTTACACTGCACTCAGATTCTGAACAATGGCGGCAGGTGGGAAGACAGTTCGCAATATTTTGTGCATGATAATTGTTCGAAAGGTTCAGGCGCAAATCCCCATGGAGAGTAAAATAAGGGATGTTTATCTGAATTCTCACTAATTCCACTTTTCTTTGTGATGAAATGATTATGGAACAATGAACACAGAAAATAAGGATGTAAAACAAATGAAATATGTTCATGGTTTGATTCCAATGTTTATCTCAATTTGTTGGATTGGCATTTAGGGGGTCTTGCGCCTGTACTCCTCAATTGCTAAGTACATTACAGTATAACCCCATTAAACCAAGCTCAGTTAGACCAAACGAATCACGCCTTTGTAATACCTTCCACTCGTTCTTAATTTCGTAATTTTACCAGGACTTACATAATTTGTCTCTGAATATCCTCAAATCGTTATTGTGGGTCATAGATCACTGGACAGGCTGGGTAGAGGTGGGACTGTGCAGGGGACCTATGATTACCTACTAGGGGAATCTCTGGGGGATGCATTATTGGCATATAGATGCACATGCCTGGGTCCAACAGGGTTTTCATCGTTTTATTGGCAGGCACCCAAATAAACCACAGTCACAGGTGCTATACAGGTAGACTGGTGAGATAACATCAAACGCAGCCAGGCGGATCGATGAGCTACCAGACTCACTGCAGGAGGCAGTGAGAAACAGGGCCATAAGTAGGCAGTATAATACAGCCAGGGCAATTAGTAGGGCTAATGCCATGCAACTGCTTGTAAGGGATGCTGTCTTGTTGCTGGTTAATGAACCAGGTCCATTGGACAGGCAGTTTGACCATGGGTGCATCGTTACAGACATCAGCGGGGCTGTAATTACTGTGGAGGGTCCTGGGAACTGCAACAGGGTGGTGAACCGGGACCAGGATAAATTAGCAGATGGGGATGGGGTACTTAAGGTGTGGGGGAATTGAAGAAAATTGGCAGACAAACCTTGGCAGTGATGGGGGGGGAGGGGTGGCCAACACTGGTGGAGAAGATGAACTAATATAGAACACCATACGCCAGGTATTCGGGCAGGGACGGGTTAAAAAATTGTAATATGGGATTGTCTCCACTTTTGAGCACTCACTCTAATACGACCGAGAAGGACATCAGTTTACGGGCTTCCATTATCCTTGGCCATTTGTGCAAGTAGAATGGAAGAGGGACGTTGTAAAAATATACGGTCTTTCAGTCGTAATAGCCAAGCTTGGAATCATATCAATATCTCAGGCAACTGCAGACAGTTGCCAGGATCCTTCTGATAGTATAAGAGGAGTAACTGCGACTGCCAGCAGTTATTCTGCAGCTGGTTTAGTCAAAGTGATGACTTAACAATTTATGCTTGTCGCTACATAGCCTGGCATTAAACATTACTATTGTAGTAGTCTGTACACGAGCCTCAGCACCATGCGATGGTGGCAGGGATGACATTGACCACTGCCTATGGTGACTCTGTGTCTAGCTAGCTGGACAGGCGGTCCCGGGCGCACGAATCAGCTGCCTGCAAAAGTGTTGAAGTGCTGCTGGCTTTTGCAAGTTACCAGTGGCACTCTCTCGGGGAGCAAATAGAGGTTTCACACCGGCAAGAACATGTCAAGACAGGCGCAAAACTATTTGTCCCTGCAGTGGCTGGTCGGGAGATGTTGGGAGTTCCATACATCAACCACCCTTAATGCTGCCACAGTGACATAGTTTTCTGTTTAGGGTTTGCTCCCTTAGCCTTCGGTTCTGTCAAGAACCTGTACCACAAGGCAGTAGTTTACAACTCTGCAGGGCAGGGGCGTCAAACTCCCTGAGGTATTGCTATACCTGCAATACCTGCATACCTGGATATATATAGATACACATATATTGTACAAGCGCAAAACCCCCTAAATATCAGGTCATTTGGCAACCCTGCTATTGTTTTCACTATTACTCTACTCTTGGTGGCCGATGTGACCGGCACCAGTATCAATGAGACCTGCTACTGGAATTCAATCAAATTCCACCTGGATGCACGGTCTACGATCTGATGTCCCCCCATAGTTACCCGATTGCACTCATGGCCCCAGGCTGTGCTGGCGCCGTTTGCAGGCGGAACCGATTGTGAAGTGCGACGGCCGGCAGCTGTGGTTGTGCAGACAGGTTAAATAGGAAATCACTACAGGCAAGTATAGAGAAGGAAGGCAAGAGATAGAGTGTGCAGAAGGAACCAGAAGGAGCTTGCTTAGTTTATTATATATATAGCTTTTAGAATCCAAGATGGTGGCGGTCACATGGGTTGATCCACCAATCAGGGTTCAATCTGTTGTAGTGCCTTGTGGTGGCCAGTGATCCATAAACAACACCTGGGGGGAGGGGGTATGTGAGGTGACTCCTGCAAAGAATGTATCTAAGAAGTGACACTCCTCCTCTATACTATTTTACTATACAATTTCTATACCTAATGAGTAATAGTTTACCAACTCCACATATCCCTCATATGCCTTTTATATATTACCATTTACCATTATATAGACAAGTTGCAATTTATTATAGTAGAGTTCACATATTACACGATGGTGCCAGCCCTATAGCCAACTGGGCGGCCTGTACTGACCAACCAGTGCACTCAGCCACACATCTCCACAGACATATCTGCGCCAGGCACCCTGCCGTCATGGCAGAGTCTTCACTGGAGGGGGCCTCCATGGCCCCCACCTCCATGGGCTCCTCCATGCGGTGAGCACCTGTCAGCTGACCACCTGGTCCCACCAAGCCTTCCTCATTTTCTCGCGCACAGCCATGCTGGAGCCGGCCACGCCCTGAGACAAAATACCCCTCCTCCTGTTCAGGTCACTGGACCTGGAGGATCCAGAGCTGGACCTGCTCCTATCTCTTGGTGCCCTGTCGGCCCCATTCTGGGGACGCCTGTCAGGTGCTAACCAATTCACTCCCTCTCACCTGTATAACATACAACCAACCTGGCTCCTACATATTCACACAGATACACAAAAGCCCACATATGTACAATGTCTATGTATCCTGTATGTTGTGTGTGTGGCATGTAGTGTGTGTGTTGTGTGTGCTGTGCAGCCTGAGCCCGCTCCTCCTTGAGTGTACCTGCTTTCAACATATATACAAAACACATATATATACAATGTTGACTGACCCTGTCTAGGTCGCCTCAGGTCAAGTTCACACACTTCACACCACCCCTATAATCACACTCACACCCACACACACACAGAGCTCCGACGGCCTTCACAGCCCCCAGACCGGCCATAAAAGGTGAATGGAGTCACCCAGGCATGCATCCCAGCACCCTGTCTCCCCTCACTTAGTAGCCTGGTCAAAGGGGTGTGAGCTACTAATATCCTATTAGCCAGATCCCCCTCGCCACTCCTACTGACCAGCACATTTTCCTTAACTTTCCCATATTTCCCGTTTTTCCACACATTCCCGTCCTTACAACCCTTAAATTAGACATAAATAGCAATGTCTCACCATGTCTCAGTGCCTCTATGCCCGAAACAAGCAACAAAACCAAATGGGACCCTACCTGGTCATCAGAGACGAGCCTTCTGTCATCTGTCATCTCCCCACGCCTTCCGTCATCCGATACAGGCCTTCCGTCTTCAACGAGGCACCTTCCGTCATCACGGAAGCATCTACCATCCTCAGGACCATGTCTCCATCGTCAGGGATCGATCACCCAGTGTCGCATGTCCTTCCGTCTTTGGAGGCGAGTCTTCCATCATCTGAGACAACTCTTCTGTCTCTTGAGCCATGTCTTCCATCATCACAGACAATTGTCGCGGTCGCCAGTGAAGAAAAACTGCTGGCCGTTGCAGTTACTCCACTTATACTCTCTACTTTCAGGACGATCCTGGTAACTGTCTGCCAGTCTACCCCCACTAAACACCAAAACACACTCATAAGAAATAAAGGGAGACAAGTCACGCAAGATTGACAGTGATAAGGTTGAGCTTTATTGCTACAACTCTTGTTAACCTACTAGTGACCTGGCACCCTGACTCATTCACAACCTGCTACACAGACCCACATAGGTTCTGCTTGTTCAGTCAAAATCAGTGCCTACAGACCATTGGATCTAAGTCCTGTGGGTGTTACACACAGCTCAGTGGTGAGCTGCTTCCTTTGGTATTTCTAGAATGAGTGTGCAGTCTGTCCAGCAAGTACAAGGAGTACACACAGCCAGCCAATCAGACACCTCTGCAGCCTGGGAGGGATGTCCCTAATGTATGCAGAATGGATGGGTGTGCTTACCCAGCGGTCCCGTGGTAACAGCAAACAATAATCTATGCCCCTTTCCTGGTGCATGGAGGGAACATTTCTGTAATTAGTAACCATACCTTAATATCCGGACCTCATACCGCAATCCCGGTCACCATGCATCATAACATTTACACATTGTTAATTATATGTCACACAGCGAGTGGGCACACATTGCATCACTATTACATAACAATTGTCCACAACTCTGTCCCCCGCAATATTGATATGATTCCAAGCTAGACTATTACGACCGAAAGACTTATATTTGTACACAGCCTTCAAACTCTCAGGTCATTTGGCAACCCTGTCTTGTCATTCATCATCATCATTATCTCTAATTATGTGACAGCATTCTTTCACTGCCACCTACTTATAGCTAGCTGCTCCTTCATAAATTATGTTTCATTTAGCGACGCCTCTAGAGCATATTGATTTTGATCATAGGCTATTGGACATCAAACATATGGTCATTTTGACATATTTCTTTGGAGGAAGCCCGCTGCTGCAACATAGGCTACTCTTTCCGATAACCAGCAAAAGGGTCTTTTATAAACACTTTCCCACAGACAGGAAAGCTCATACCACAGCATTTGATGAACCAGGTGTGGACCACTGGTTGGAACGGAAAATAGCGCCAACTGCAAATGGGTCCACTAAGCAGGATCGATCAGATGACGCACACCTTCACAGGTGGACACTCTACCGCCTGAGCTACATTCCACTCCCCTGCTCCTTTGTATGCCTATCCTTCACACCGCCACCACTAGATGGAGTTACTCACAGTGAAGCAATGTAAGCAGGACAGGACCTGATATCTGACTTGTGCCCGTCCAATATCACTTTTATCAGACCACGCTAGTTGAGCTGAATTGCAACTGGATATCACCATATCACCATATCACCATACCACCATATCAGCAAATGACAGTAATGTCATTTTAGCAATCAGAAAGAAGTCCTATCATGACACCTTGACGCGTAAGATTCCATGTTGCAATTATTAGAACGATGATAAGCTGGGTGATGCTGATATTCATTTTCATTTTGGACAATCAGGAGGAGAATATGGCAGCCATTTTCCCACATTATACTTGGTGGAGAACCACGCACTGGTGGGGTGTTACATGGCCTGTTTCATGAAGTCATTGAACACTGTGTTAACTAGCGGTATTTTTCACACTAGAATCTTTATAGGAAATATAACCCTAACTTCTGTGTGTGGAGGCCGGAAAGCACTAATGTATGATATTACTCAAGCGATGATCCGCTTACTGTATCTGCTTACTATATCTGCTTACTATATCTGCTCACTATATCTGTTCCAAGGAATATCAAACCAACAGAAATTAAGTGTGGTAAAGTCTAGTAGGGAGGGGTGGCTGGCTCCTCCTGCTGTGCTGTCTCCAGGTCATCTGCCTGCCACACCCCTTGCCCAGCTCTTTTATTCAGATTCAACATTCAAAATACAGGTACAGTTGCTGGGAGTCTCCTCAGTCAGAGAGTGTCACATGGCATTTCATTGGCTGAACCCCTCCAGTCAGTGGTGGGGGGTGGGGTGGGGGGCCAACCCACCCACCCCAAGTCAGATACATATTTTTCCATCAAGTTCACCAATTACACTTATATGGGAATATCAACCCTGTTTATATTTACATAACACCCGTGGTCACCAGTCCCTTAGATTGGGACAACTCCAAAATAGTAGGAGTTTCTACATGCCTTACTTTGAGAATTACATATTTTATCACCTTTAGTTCAGCAAACTGCCACCAGGTGGGGCAGGGAGGGCTCACCACACACACACACACACACACTCCTCCTCCCACCTCCAGCCTGACACCTGGCTTTGGCAGGTCCTGCAAACACTCACACACACACACAACCCCCATGCATTGTCACCTGTGTGCTAACACTCCCTCAGATACTGGCATCTGTAAGTCATACCATAACAATAACAGGCACACAGAAATTCTTGACTTAATTATTATACCCATTATGTGGCATTCTTCACAGACTATTTGTCTGGGTGAAGAAACCCAGTCTGCATCAACTGTATATGCTGCCCTTAGTTTCAGCATTTACCTCCTTTCATACAATATATAATACCAACAGACTTCAATTCAGTAATACATGTAAATATACCAATACAGTCATAATTTTCCAGAGTTCTTATCTCCAGTGGTTATATTTGATGTAGAACCTTAGAACAATCTGATATTAATTATCACTTCACTTAATATACATAATCTACCATGGTTTCACAACTTGGTTTGAATATCATGCATATGTATTTAGCAACATGATAGAATGAATTAGGTATTATTAGAGAAGTTTTATAGTGGTACTTATATAATTTGAATATTATTATAATGACTTTATAGAAATAACTGGATGATTTAAATATGATTAAAACAGTTTTCTCAATGCTTCACATATGAGTTTTATGAAAAGGAGATATTTTAGAATTTATTTAAACTATTATTTATTTATGAACCGGACCTAAAAAGTCGGAATATTTTACAACTGGTGATATGGTTGATTGTTTTTTGGGGGTTTTTTTGTGACAAGTTTTTTATTCTGCCCATAACGTATAAGCTCCCGTTAGGGTGCTTGTTTTCAATGCTGGACAGCTGTGATACTGGTTTGGTCTGGTCCCACACTCAGGAGTGTTTACCTGATCTTTCTCGGGCCAACCTTTGCGGTTTTGGGTGTTAGTAGTTTCTATATTAGTTTTTTTGAATTTTCAAAGTCTTTTTTTCCTAACCTGTATATGATAACTTAGGCTACTATGTACATCTACGCAGATGACATACAGGCCTGCGGGAGAGGATCCCATCCCATTGTGGTTTGATACATTGTGTGTTGATGCCCGTTGACTGATGGTTTGACTGATTTAATGAGATGAATGTTTGATTGATATGACTGTTTAATTCACTTGCCCGTTCGTATAAAACACTGTAGATGTGTTGATGATGATCACTTTATTTTCTCACATAACTGCATGCTCATGGCAGTGCTCTGGTGCTAACAAAAGCCATTACTGACTGAATAAACTACATTTTAGTAAAAGAAACACAAACAAACTATGAAATCAGCTGCACCCCACCTATGACATACACAAAAGAACCAAAGTGAAATTACTAGAAAATAGGAGAATAATTCATTTGAAAACATTAGCATATAGCTATAGTCAAAACATTAAACTTCTAACAAAACCACAAAGGGCCACGAGAGCAAATAATGTGCCACTACTAAAGCAGACCAGAAGCCAAATAAAAGCTCATGAGAGAAGCACGCTGGAAATGGCTGCCAAGGTGTGGAATGCCCAAACGGTAAAGGAACGACAAATTCCTGACCTAAAAACTTACAAAAAATATCTGTGCAAAATAAGGCTAGGAAACCCCCACTAAGCTACACTGCAAAGGGGCATGTGATATGTCACGGCCCACCAGTGGGACACCCACTGGAAGGTAACCATGCCAAAAGTAGCCAGGTAACACACCACACAGCTACGTACAAGCCTATGATATGTAAATAGGAGTAGGCTAGTCTAGTAATAAGAGTAGAAAAAATTAATACATATATGCCAAGAAAATCCCAAAAAAAATAACATAGGCTATTAACCATACCAACCAATTATCTATCTGCTACTGAAATGCAGGCAATCAAATACCTTATCAGCAGCCACTGTGTGGTAAGATAACACCAACACTACAACTGGCCAGCATTGAAAACAAGCCTGGGTACCCGGGTTTATATGCTATGGACAGTATAAATACAGCCTCAATAAAAAAAGAAAATTTTAATGAAATGCCTCTGGTCACTGTAATAAAGTTGTGTTTTTCCCATCCCTGCTTCCTGGTAAAGTAAAACAAGATGACATTTTAGCCTTTTTGAGGACAGCTGGTCTGTACCATCTCATATAGTTCATTAAACCAATTTCTATCAATTAATTGTTTCAGCTATCTTATTTAATTATATAATTGTGAACTTTAAAAATTCATAAGTATCTATTGACACATAATTGATTGTATGCTTTTACATTATATGTAAAGGCGATGGTAGAATAAAAAACTATTCTCGCTGTGAATATGGCCTATGCTGCCAGCATGGCGTAAAGAAACCACCAAACAATCAATCAATCAATCTCGTATCCTCCTTTATGCAGCAACAAATGCTTAATAAATGCACAAATATCTAAGTTAGATATGTACAATCAGATTTACATAAGTTTGTTGTCTTTCAAATATTGATGCATTCATTAGACTATGCAGTTTTAAATGAGATGTGATTCACAATATATTTTAGCGAATGGTCTTTGATTGGATATAGTCATTGTACGTAATGTATGCAAAGATGATTACTTTGTTAGTAACTCATGTGTTATCTCCATTCTATATGCATGATTTATTATATTGGTAACCTAGACTGAATGTTGGTGCTGAGTGAATGTCTACACTCACAGACTGTTGGATTAACTGGTCCCTTCTCACATATTCCTTTGTTTGTTTGTGTAAAGACCCCGCTCTGCCCCCCCCCCCCTCACCCCCCCCCCCCCCCCCCCCCCCAGCACAAAATGTTAACATCGGCTATTGAGGGGCATACAGTGGTTAAACATATGTGAGAAAAAGAATTGCATTTCAAACAGGTAAAATAGAGCATGGAAATGTGCCACAAGAGCATACAAGTGTGGTGAAATCACAAGTGGTATATGATAAATAAAATCAACAATAAAAGACTTTACAAGTAAAAAATGGAAAAAGAATCTTTGCTAAAAACTAGTTTCCCCCCAAAATGTAATAATGAGATGCAGATGGAATTGGAATGACTCCATCACACCCTCATTTCGAAATACATCATCTCTAACTGGTTGTACGCGAGGACATCTCACCAACATGTGACACATTGTCAGTATACACTGTCAGTGCTCACACTGACATGGGCGGTCCCCAGCTAAAATAAAACTATACGTCAAGAATGTATGACCAATATGGGAGCGACAGAGGATAACTTTGTCCCGTATTAACCACCTGTAGGAGCACTGCCAATCTCCCAAAAATGGCTTATATGGTACATGGATCCAGTATAGTATATCACCTGACCACATTCTTCCAATGAGAATCAAGCATTTCCAGCTCTACCAATGAGAAATAAGCATTCCAGTACCCATGGTTACAGTGATCTGCCCACCACCACCAAGGGGCATGGCTCCCTTGCCCACCACCTGCCTTGAGCTGAGTGTGTGGTGATCCATGACTAGCAGAGGGGGGAGGGGGTAGTGGGTAAAGCTATGAGTGCCCCTGACACACCATCTTACTAGCACAACAATGTCTATTTACCAATGAGTAAAGTACCACCAGCAACTGCACAAACAACTACACACCTGGACCTATATACCTTTTCACAAATAGAACATTTGCATTCCCCCACCAATGCATCATTATCGGAATATTTTACACTACTACACAGGGCAAGCACTGATTGGCCCAATATCCAACTTTTTTTTTCTTGAAGATTTATACTGCCTATTATGGATAAGCCTGAATAGACTTGTTTTCACCATTAGACAGTTTGTCGATAGAAAGCCCAAGCCTCCACTTTTACCGACCCAAGGGATTTTTAACCTCCCACCCCACATAGACATGGTATGAGAGCGACTGGCCTTTTTGATGACGCTGTAAGTTATCCATAGCGGTGGAAATCCAAATTGGCAGAGGTGGGGGCATGGGGAATCGAACCACTGACCTTCAGATTAGGAGTCTGACCTAGAAAAAAGTCAGACACTCTAACCACTCCGCCACAGAGAACACCATAACGTGACTAAGTGACTAATGTGACTAAGTGGTGTATCAGTGCTATGGTACCAGCAAGGCGGTATCGTACTGTGGCAACACTATAAAGTCACCATTAGTGTGGACTGTCAAAGTAGGTGCCGGACTGGATGAAAACACCAACAAACCAAAGTCACATTAGAATCAAAGTGAGGTGGAGATTATGTGATACCATCGTCTGCAGCCATTGGCCACGTTAGATCCCCATGTGATATTGTCAAAATAATCCCCACTAATTGCCAAATACTCCATCCCACCAAAGTGATTAAATATAAAATGGACTCTCCCATTCTAGATTAGTCTTTTCCCAGAGTGGCCATGTCTCACGGTTTGGCGCGAAATCTCCCTGAAATATAGTAAAATTACCCCAATCTGCAGATTTCCCGCTGTTAATTTGTCATGTCTTGCCAAAGAATCATTTTAGATTGGTTTTCTAAATGTATCTGTAGGCCCTACGCATATTTTTCGCCAAAGTGTACCAGAATGCACCATTGTATACGAATATTGAAAATCTAAGCTCATGTATGGCCGAATGAGTTGAGCGTCAGTCTCCCATTTTGGTTGATCATGGGATTTGAAGCCACTGGTTTGAACATTGTCGAGTCAAACAGATGACGTAACAATTGATACTTGACACTTCCTAGCCATGCGCTCGGAATTATCAGAATAGGGCAAGAACTAGTTGGCTGAGTGTCAGGATAGTGGGGGCTGAGTGACAGGTTATTGTGATGGTGTCCCAGTGGGGCAACACTATTAAGTTTCCATGAGTGTGCACTGTAATAAGTCGATACCCATCCTGATATGAACTTAAATGTTACCAGGACATAAAACTCCAACAACAACCAACCCAAGCCTACTCATCCACATAGTCTCCGAGCGCAATTACACACCAGTCATTGTTTCCCAGGAACTAAACCGCAATCCGCTCAAATGTTGCGCGCACCACATAAGACGGAGAAATTAATTAACAGAAGATTGAATGCCTGTTGTAATCCGCTTGATAAATGACGGGATGGCCGAATGAGTTGGAGCGTCCGTCTCCCATGTAGGTAGACTGTGGGGTCATGGGTCCGAACCCTGGTCGAGTCAAACCAATGACTTAGTAATTGACACTTGTTGCTTCCTAGCCAGGCGCTCGTCATTATTAGGAGAGGGCAAGGAGCAGTGGAATGAGGAAGACCAATCGTCCACGATTGAAATTTCCCCCGCTTAAACAACTAATGTGCCAAAAAAGTTTAAAAAAGAATATGGGTGCTAAATATAGAATCAAATTAAGATTGTGGAGCTTTATGGAATAAGTGTTCTGCAGCCATCAGCTGGGCAGGTGGACATTGCTGAGTGCCAGGGGTCAAGGTCGCGAGGTCATCATTTCTGGTAACTAGGGCTCAAGGTCACGAGGTCATCTTTTCTGATATCTAGGGTATATATGTTTGTTTTGTTTGTTTGTTTGTTGTTTTACGTCCTAGCAACATCTAAGGTCATATCAGGACGGGTACCGACCTGTGACAGTGTGTACTCATGGCGACTTCATAGTGCTGTCCCACTCGGAAACAAGGCTGCCGGCACCATGACCCGATATCCCACTCAGTCACATTATCCTGACACTGAGCTAACCAGTCCTTGTCCTATCCTAATAATGCCTAGCACCAGGCTAGGAAGCGACAAGTATCAATTTTTAAGTCATTGGTTTGACTCGACCAGGGTTCGAACCCACGACTCCACGATCTACCAGCACGCTCTAACTCATTTGGCTATCCCGTCTGGACTCTAGGGTATATATGTGTATGTACTTCATTCAGTAATGTCAATAAAAACAAAGTTGTTTTAATATAAATAACCACTTCTGAAAAGTATGCTCTCTAATTTAATCTAAATGCCCTATTAATTGAGCAACGAATTTGGTGAGGCCACTTCACCCCCCCCTCCCCCCATGGCCGCGTTCAGGGTCCGTCTCGGAGGCGCCTCAGAGATGGCCATGACGTCACGCTAGTTTGAACGGCAAAAGCAATTTGTTGTCTCGAAAATAGCCGCCCCCTTAGGTGGCGGGCATTTGCAATGGAAAAGCTGCGCTGTGATTGGCTGACACCACTGAATATGGCGGACATTTTCAAGGCACTTTTCATCTCCAGTCTGAAAAGGGAGGCATCTCTGAGACGCCGCCGAGATGCACTCTGAACGCAAATAGGCCAAAAAGCATCGCCGAGACGTCTCCGCGGCACCTCCGAGATGGACCCTGAATGCGGCCCAGGTCACTCACTGCCTCCCTCGAGGAGCTCAAAGAGCAGTTGGTTGATATAGTAGTTAGTTGACCTATATCAGCAAAATTACAATTGGAGTAGATAGCAATAACAATCACAAGATAATTACACAATTAATAATATGCATATAATAAATTGATACATTCCATATATTTGATTTCATATTAGTTGGTTATGTCGATTGTAATATTAAGTTCGAGAATCTATTCTTATGAAGTCCTTTCTAGACCCCTTTCAATATTTATAAACATTGTGTATGCGCATGCAGCTTGGCTCCAGAACGAATGCACGCTGCCCTTGAGGCTGTCTGTATGCACAGTCAAAACGTCTATTTTATTCAAAATTAATAAAGAATGCAGAACCCTAACCTTATAAATTTAATATAATCTGTGTGTTAAATATATTTTCCAAACGGTTTGTTTCTAGGTGGTGTGGTTTTAGAGATATTTCACTTTTTCCGTATGAAGATTGCTCATGGCCATTGACAATGCATTGAGTATGCCGATACGCACAGTTCAAAATGTCAATTTTATTTAAAATTAATAGAAATGCAGAACCCTAGCCTTATAAATTTAATATAACCTGTTTGTTGAATATGTGTTCTATATGTGTTCCAAGCAGTTTGTTTCTAGGTGGTGTGATTTTAGAGATATTTCACCTTTTCTCTATGAAGATTGCTCATAACCATTGAATTTGCAGTGTGACAGTGTGTCATCCTGCAGCCAAACAGCGCGCGCACTGACCTAAAATACCTATACTGATGTCATATGAAATAGGCCACCAGATACTGAACCCTTACTGTCTGCCTGTGTCTTAGGGTGGCTGGGTTGGTCACATGTTCGACTCCCTCAGGAAAAAGTGATTTCAATGCGCAGACGCACAATGTTTTGTGTATTTTAAAGAATTATGCCAGGTGGCGTGGATGTACTGTAATATTTCAATTGCGAACAACATGAACCACATATAGATCAGACGGAATGGCCAAATGAGTTAGAGCGTCCGTCTCCCGTGTGGTAGATCGTGGGGTCGTGGGGTCGTGGGTTCGAATCCTGGTTGAGTCAAACCAATGACTTAAAAATTGATACTTGTTGCTTCCTAGCCAGGCGCTCGGCATTATTAGGATAGGGCAAGGAGCAGTGGAATGAGGAAGACCAATCGCCTGCAACTGAAATTTCCCCTTCTTAAACAACTAATGTACCAACAACAAAAAAGATCCGCTATGGTTAGCTCCAACTGCAAGTTCAGTGTTTGATTGTGGTCTTCCGCCCTGGCAACATATGAAGTCATATTGGGATGTGTCGCAAGTTGTGATAGTATGCATGCTTAGGTGCTTTATGGTGTCTCGTTATGGACATACCATTATATGTTGGTTGGTTGTTGGAGTTTTTCATCCTGGCAACATGTAAGGTCATATTGGGACGGGTACCGATTTGTGACACTGCACACTCATGGTGACTTTAAATTGCTGCCACACTGGGAGCCCAGGTCAATTGCACCATGATCTGATATCCCACTCAGTCACATTATCCTGACACTGAGCTAGCCAGTCCTTGCCCAAAACCAGTATTGCCGAGCACCAGGCTAGGAAGTGACAAGTATAATTTTTTAAGTCATCGATTTCACTAGACCAGGGTTCAAGTTCAAATCACATGATCTACCAAAATGGGAGACGGACGCTCAACTCATTTGGCCATCAAGCCTGGACATACGATACCATGATATCAGTCACCTGATACAATAGGTCACTCAGTCGTAATATCATTGCATATCAGCCAACCAGTCATATCCTGGTAATACGTAGCCGTTGTCAGCGTCGCGACACGTTTCCATTTCATTTCTGTGAATCTTTGAATCGACACGAGCGGGGATCGACCCCCAAACTATAGCACGGGCGGCAGACGCTCTAACCACTGGACCGTTCAACTTCAGAAATGAGAAGTCACCTTATCAGTGATTGCTGTCAATCCTGATTTAGCAAAGCCAGACTAATACTGCATCAGTCATCTGAGCCTGATTGCAATGTCCCACGACTGAGATAAAGTTAGATAACATGTGGATTTTTAAAATGGTATCTTCTTAATACCCCTGTCACACTACGACGTAATGAGCCAACGTGAGCCTAACGTGGTGATATTTCGTCATTACGTTGATATACGTTGGATTACGTTATGATGACGTCATAATGACGTTAGAGTGACGTCGAGCTACGTCACATTACGTCGTGTTACGTCAAGTTACGTCAAGGTTTTGGACATGTTCAAAAGTTTCGACGTAGGTCAAACGTAAGGGTTTATGTTCGCCGTACGTTCTGTTCACGTTCAGCGAACGTCAATGATGTTAAACGGAAGTTATTCCAACGCTCCTCACTAGGTTCAACTACGTTCCACTACGTTGACGCCCATTAAACCAAGTGCAAATGCCCACGGGGTGTAATGGGAACGTCAGGACAACGTCAGGAGAACGTCAGGAGAACGTCAGGAGAACGTCAGGAGAACGTGCATTCAACGTACGTTCAACGTCTCATGACGAAGCTAACGTCACGTAACGTTCTTCTGACGATGGAATAACGTTCATAACGTTCCGTCAGCGTCATTACGTTGACCTCTCTCGTCGAACGACGGTATCACTACGCTTTACCGACGTTACTCTCTCGTCCACTACGCTGCATCCACGTTCAACTTGTGCCCAAATTTGCATACTACGCCGAGAAGTTCAACGTTCTTCACATTCTCCCTACGTTGACGTCGTTACGTCGTAGTGTGACAGCCCCATTAGTTACATACATCAGAATTACAATTGTAACTTGATCTACTGTTTACTTGAGCAATCCACAGGAGTATGCCTATAGCAGACGGGGTGGCCGAATGAGTTAGAGTGTCAGTATCCCATGTTGATAGATCATGGGATTGGTGGGTTCAAACCCTGGTCGAGTCAAACCAATGATTTAAAAATGTATACTTGTCGCTTCCTGGCTAGGTGCTCGGTGTAAAAGTACAACATCTGAACACTTTGACTTCTGGATACTGAATGGTTTATTCCCGTCCAGGGCTCAGGGAACCGCCGGCTAAACTTTCCATGACATCATCTCATTTACATACTCCTTTGTCTCACTCACTGTTTGAAACATTATGCATCTCATTAGCATATATTACCGACGTGTCTAGATGTTTATTACGCATATATAACACTCGGTAGTATTAGGATAGGGGAAGGAGCAGTGGAATGAGGAAGACCAATCGTCTGCGATTGAAATTTCCCCAGCTTAAACAACTAATCTACACACAAAAATACCTCCCCCAAAAAACAGGCCTACATAGCACATTAATATATTGGCATTTATTTGTATTTGTCATTGGAGTTACAGAATTGGATGTCTTCTATATCGCTTTTGTGAGTTTAGAGATGTTTAAATAGAGTCTAATATTCAAGTTGCATAGTCCGATGGTTTTGAATTTCTGAATTTTTTCTGAGATAAATATATTAGATCGATCACTAGTATCTACTTTACATTAGGTCAAAGTTACTTTTATTTTAAATGGTAAACTTTTGAGATATTTTGAGTGCAAACATGGACAATTAGTTTTGGCAAGCTTGCCAAAACTCTGACACCATAGAGTTCTGCAGTAACAGGTTCAGTTAAATTGACTCAGTATTGCCTTCTACGCAGAAACAAATGCTTGATAAGTGCATCAGTATCTAAGTTAGATATGTAAAATCAAATCTAGATAATTGGTTTGGTTTTGAAAATTTGATATTTCATCGGACTATGAAAGCGTATGATAGGGTGGGTGGAATGGCAAAATAAACTGTCCGGTGAAATACGTCAATGTCCGTTTTATATATGGTATGGATCCGACGTGTCCATTCTCTGTCTGGTTGTGTCCGGTGTGTACTGTGGGAAGTTTTGAACATGCACAAAACTTGTACTGGACACCGCCGGACTGACGTGTACGGTTGGTGTCTGTTTTAAGTCTGTTTAGACCATTTTGTCCGGTTCATGTCCGTTACCCATCCATTACGTCTCCGGTTTGCTTCCTGCATAGTCTATTGACAGTGTTGTGGGAATTCGGTGCATTTAGGAATGATATACTCTGGTGCATTTAGGAACGATACAATCTGGTGCATTCAGGAATGATGCAATCTGGTGCATTCAGAAACGATACAATCCAGTGCATTTAGGAACGATATAATCTTGTCCATTCAGGAACGATACAATCTGATGCATTCAGGAATGATACAATCTGGTGCATTCAGAAACGATACAATCTGGTGCGTTTAGGAACAATATAATCTGGTGCATTCAGGAACGATACAATCTGATACATTCAGGAATGATATAATCTGGTCCATTCAGGAGTGATACAATCTGGTGCATTTAGGAAAGATATAATCTGGTGCATTTAGGAACGATACAATCTGCTGTCTTCAGGAATGATACAATCTGGTCAGTATATGTTTTTGGCGAGTCCGTGAACAGTCTGGTTGATGTTCGGTCCGTCCATTTGACATTCGGTTGTCGTCTGGTTCTCGTCTTTTGGCTATTCGTTAATGTACGTTCATTGTCCGTTAAGCATCTGTTTCGATCAGCTGCCTTTGACCCGATAGCGCAACATTTCGATACATTTTGATACCAAACACAACCAGACTAGACAATTCTTTGTCCGCTTATGTCCGTCGCTCAATCCGGTAAGGTGTGACAGGCACTTAAAGAAATTATCTAGATTTCATTTTTTTTTTTTTTTCTTTTTTTTTTTGGTCCATTAGTTGTTTAAGCAGGAGAAATTTCAGTCATAGACGACTGGTCTTCTTCATTCCACTGCTGGTCAATAGAAAGCCCGAGCCTACACTTTTACCGACCCAAGGGATTTTTAACCTCCCACACCACATAGACATGGTATGAGAGCAACTGGCCTTTGATGTCGCTGTAAGTTGCGGTGGAAATCCAAATTGGCAGAGGTGGGGGCATGGGGAATCGAACGCCGACCTTCAGATTAGGAGTCTGACCTAGAAAAAAGTCAGACACTCTAACCACTCCGCCACAGAGAACACCACAACATATCTACATATCTAACTTATATAGCGGTGTAGTTAATACAGTGAGAAAAACCTACAGGATATAGTGAATAGAATCAATAAAGCTGGAATACTATTCAACATGAAGATGAATGCCAGGAAGACCAAAACAATGGTTATAATAAAAAGACAGATAAACCAAATGTCAATATAACCATTGATGGCACAAACATAGAACAAGTATCCAAATTCATATATCTCGGACAAAAGATTACAAATGATGGGAGATGTGAGGAAGAAATTAAAAGAAGGATAACAATAGCCCGAACAACATTCTCCAAAATGTATAGAGTGTTAACATCAAGTAAGATATTAATACAAACAAGGAAGCGTATTCTTCAGTGTTATGTGTGGTCTACTCTAATGTATGGGGCAGAGACATGGACAATCTCTAAGAAAATGTACAAACGTTTAGCAGCATTTGAGATGTGGACTTATCGAAGGATGATGAAAATATCATGGACAAAGAAGATCACCAACAAAGAAGTTCTCAGAAAAATTTAAAAATAAGAAAAGCTTGTTTGCCACTATACAGACAAAGAAACTTATTTATTTTGGCCATTGTCGTCAGAGTTCAATATACCGTACATTGTTGGAAGGGAAGGTGAATGGCAGCAGAGGGAGAGGGAGACCAAGAACATCATGGTTTACAAATATTTCACAGTGGACAGGCTTGAATTATTCACAGTCTATCAGAACAGCACAACATCGGGACAAGTGGAGAACCATTGCATCCAACCCTCGACTAGAGGATGGAACTATTGATTGATTGATTGAGTTAATACACATTTCCTGCTGCATCGAAGCGAATACTGAGTCAATTTAATCGAACCTGCTACTGCAGAAGCCTATATGGTCAGAGTTTTGGCATGCTTGCCAAAATTAATCTTGCATGCTCGCACTTCAAATATCTCAAAATTTCACCATTTAAAATCAAAGTTACTTCAAACTAAAGCAAGGTAGATTATAGCAATCAACCTAACGAATTTATCTCAGAAAATGACAGAAACTCAAAACAATCGGACTATGCAGCTTTAAGTTCTCGTTCAATCAAACTTGCTAGATGGCGTAAGGTATGCAGTGTTAGATTAGTGTAAGGTTAATCCATAAGGTGGCGCCTCAGTTATGTGTCCTTAGTTACAGAGGTGAACCAGGTACCCAATTGTGCATGTTAATTTTAACATGGGTAATTCACACACAGAGACTGGACAGCCGACACTTAACAATATGATACTGTGCCACCACCGTGTGGATCCTGCCCGAACTAACCACCCAGCGGCTACCATCGCTCCGGTGACACCACCTTCAGGAACCTGGGTCATTACCCATATGCTCGATAGGTGGCGAAGCAATATAAAATTTCCCACCAATTCGGTCACGTGACCCTACAGCGGTTTGAACTCCATGCACAACCATCGCAGCCGCCGCCATCTTCCCACCATCCAGCTTTCTTCGCCCACCCACCCACACCACTAGATAAAGCTTGAATCTATAGGGTTGAGAGTTTGAGTCCTGCCCGATCCATTCATCATCAGAAGCAGAACAATGGCAGTTCCGGTTCCAACAACTCATACCTGTACCAATGACATAAGTGATAAAATAAAGTCATTGTACCAAATGCTGTCTCGTGTTGTGAATTACCCCTGTTGCGAAAAACATGGACAATGTTATGATACTGAAAAGGGACTATCTGTAGAAATATTTAGAGTGCAAATATGGAACATCCTTTAGGTGTGCATGCATACGGGACCCATGTGAAATATGTAATTAAAATATTAATTTGCTACTCTCAATACTATCCTCTTTTAACATCCCTAAGGGGGACAAGATTAAGGAAATGAATGGAGGCACTAGAAGTGCGTTTGTTTATTCGAGTTTTATGTTTGTGCAACATGTACGGTCATATCAGCACGGGTACCAACTTGTGACAGTTCATTGCATTGCATTGTATTTTGCATTTGCATTTGTGGGGTGTTTGTGACCTGGCGGTCACTGGCTGCAATATTGCAGCATTAATTAAATGGTGCCGTTAAGACGGCCCGTTTTTGGTAGTTTTGTTTTTTCTTCTTTTTCTGGACTCTTCTTCTATAGGATGGCAGGCGGAGGCAGCGGGCTCTTTGTGGTGTCAGTGCATTTGTGGGGTGTTGTGGCAGTGGCTCGGCGGTGGCAACACGTTCTTGGGGCCACGTTCCTGTACCTCCGTCACTGGTGATCGAATGGGAACCGGTGTCATCAGCAACAGGGCCATGGGTGGCACGTTGGTCCTCCATGCCCCCGTTGCAGGGTGGGCAGTCCCGGGCCAACAGGCTCCTGGACCGGGGTGTGGTTGGTGGGTGGGTGGTTTAGCGTCCACTGCCCCAGCACCCGCTCCATCAGTGATCGAAGCGGGAACCGACGTTGTTAGCGCGGGAGTCGAGGCTGTCACATCTGGTGTATCCGGGACGACTCATCATGACTTTATAGTGCTGCCCCACTGGGAGACCAGGTTGCCACCACCATGACCTGATATCACACTCAGTCACATTGGTCGTAATGCGAAGCTCCTCATGAGCCCCTGACTCTTTGCTCCTCGCGAGCCCCCTGCTCCTCATGAGCCCCCTGTATTGCTCTGCCTCCTCAGCCTGTTTACCTCCTCAGTTACCCTGTTTGTACCTTACTTTGTCATTATTGTTATTTCACTGTATCTCTCTATGTTGCCCGAGGCGTCACAATAAACGCCTCAGTTTTCCCACCTCCGCCTCTGTTCTTCCTTCTCGCGCATCATCGTGATACTGAGCTAACCAATCCTTACCCTTTCCTAGTAATGCCGAGTGCCAGGTTGGGTAGCGACACATATCAACTTTGTAAGTCATTGGTTTGACTCGACCGGAAATCGAACTTCCTATCTTCCGCACGACAAGCCTGAGCTCTACCGATGTTGCCACTGCGTCCGGTAGTTGGACAAGTAGGATGATCAAATCTGGATGGAACTTTTGTCTTTGTAAATGAAATGCTGTCACCGAATTATGCAACTTTGAATATTACGTTGATGAGCACAGTGGATTATTCATTATGATTCAAATAAATAATATTACATATATGCACAATATTCAATTAATATATCCTGCAATATAGAACCCTTATGGAAAGCTAATTGACGTTTCATGTCATTCAAGACCACACATTTGCTGCGAATGTCGCACATTTTTGGTGCTGTTGTGGTGTTGATGAAAATGGGAAATATTTTGCCGAGAGAAGCAAGAAAACCTAAATTATTACTAAAACTAAATTCCAAAGATTTGAATGAAATTGGACTAGTGCTGCCCAGTGGTGAAAACAAGTATTAACATACTTATCCGTTATGAGCAGGGTAAATAAATTCAACACCAACAAAAAAGATTATTGATACATATCTAACTTAGATACTGATGCATTTGTTTTGCGTTTGTTGCCATGTGGAATTGACTACTGAGGTAATTTAATAGAACCTGTTACTGCTAATGTATATGGTGTCAGAGTTTGTGTGTGCTTGCCAAACCTACAGTGTCAGAGTTTGTGTGTGCTTGCTAAGACTAACTGTACATGGCTGCACATCCAATATCTCAAAACTTAACCAGGTAATATAGAAGTCACTTCAAATTAAATTAACATAGATTACAACAATCAATCTAATGTATTTATCTCAGAAAATGCGAGAAACTAAAAAAAAGAAAACATTGGACGATGCAACTTTAATCAATGAATTGAACCTCCCCCCCAAAAAAGACCCCCACCCCTCAACAACTCCCAAACAGAAACAGGACTAACACAAAAAACTGTTGTTCTTTCTTGACAAACAATGCCTGCTTCGCTGTAAGGAGATGATCGTTGATTAGGAAGGAATACTGCCTGCTGGGTAATGATGTCCCAAGCCTCCTTTTCAATTTGCACTTTTTGTATTTGCCTGAGACCGGTTTACTCGCAATTTCCCTTTCAATTTCACCAAAGATAATTCATGACACAACAACTAAGTCACAAAGATAAGTCATGACACAACAAATAAATCATAAAGATAATTTACGACACAACAACCAAGTCACAAAGGTAATTCATGACACAACAACTAAGCCACAAAGTCAATTCATGACACAACAACTAAGTCACAAAGATAATTCATGACACAACAAATAAGTCATACAGATAATTCATAACACAACAACCAAGTCACAAAGATAAGATATGACACAACAACTAAGTCACAAAGATAATGCATGCCACAAAAACTAAGTCACAAAGATAATTATGACACAACAACCAAGACGCAAAGATAATTCACAACACAACAACATCACACAGATAATGCATGACACAAGAACAAAGTCACAAAGATAATTCATGACATAACAACCAAGTCACAAAGTTAATTCACGACACAACAACCAATTCACAGTGGACCAATATGTATTAGGGTCCACCGGGCGCGGTCGCCTAATCGATAGATCGAGTGCCCTGCATGGGGGAGATCGGGAGTTTGGTTCCCAGTCGAGTCAAACCGATGGTTTATAAAATGTATACTTGTCACTTCCTAGCCTGGCACTCGGCATTAATAGGATAGGGTAAGTACTAGTTAGTTCAGTGTCAGGATATTGTGACTGAGTGGGATATCAGGTCATGGTACCGGTGGCCTGATTTTCCAGTGGGGCAGCATTATAATGTTAGCATGAGTGTGCACTGTCACAAATCGGTACCCGTCCTGATATGACATTACATGTCGCTAGGATATAAAACTTCAACAGCCAACCAATGAACTATTAGGATATAGTTTTTCCCCTGAGAAATGGAATAATTATGTCAATGAAGTACTGGGCTAATATCTAACCTTGTTAATAGAATTAAGGTCAACAGGCAAATAGGCATAGGTAGAGTCTATACTATTTGGTTACTTAATCAATCAATAGTTCCGTTCTCTAGTCTAGGGTTGGATGCAATGGTTCTCCACTTGTCCCGATGGTGTGTTTTCTGATAGACTGTGAATAATTCAAGCCTGTCCACTGTGAAATATTGTAAACCATGATGTTCTTGGTCTCCCTCTCCCTCTGCTGCCATTCACCTTCCCTTCCAACAATGTATGGTATATTGAACTCTGACGAATGATGTGGCCAAAATAAATAACTTTCTTTTTCTGTATAGTGGCAAACAAACAAACAAACAACCAAGAGAGTTTGGTTACTTAGCCGATAAGTTAATTATACTGGTTATTAGAACTGCCCCTATAAAGAATACCTTGCAATTTCCAGGAATTCTTATAGTACAACAGTTACTGTAAAATAGACACTATATCAACTTGTACCAGAATAAATTACTTCAGGGTGCTAACAAATTAAGTTTAATGACATTGGACATAAATATAGAAAACACACTATGGCTGCTCCTTTGAGGCTCAGCCTAAATATGGGTAGGACATTCATGTAGGGTGTGGTCGGAGCTAAAAGTGGTTAGTTTGTTTGTTGTTGGAGTTTTACCTCCTGGAAACATCTAAGGTCATATATGGATGGACGCTAAAAATGAGGGATCTGAAACTGATCTTCAATGAGTGAGAATCAAACTGTACCTGACTGATTGTTTAACTTGGAGATAACATTATTAACAATGTTGTCAAATATAAATACATTATATTAATATTATTAATGGAGTGCCAGTAGCGTCTTGTCCACCAAACACTACAATTGCCGGAAACGCTGATGGCAGTGGCCTGGGCGACTTGGGTTTGGTGCAGGGTGGCAAACCCACCTCGAGTAGCCGCCGAGCTGGCGCAAGGACCACTGTCGCTATCACTCCTATTGGAAATGTTGACCATAAGAAATAAATGGTAGGCTAGAAATGTTGGCCAGCCAGAGTTCATGTTTTCAACCAAATAATTGTGTCTGTGTTATGTATATAGATACTGAGATTCACACTGATGCTGTGACATTTAATTTAGTTATGGTTCCGCGGTTGCTGTGTTGTGAATTATTGATATTACCGGGGAAACATACACAATGTAATCCCAGGGCATTTCAAGGGCATTTCAAAGAATCTGTACCACTCTACAGGAAGGATGCTGAGTCAATTGAGAGGATCCAAAGAAGGGCAACGAAGCTTGTACATGGATTCGATGCAATACCCTATGAACAACGTATGCGTCATTTGAAGATCCCAAGCATGTACTACAGACGGGCCCGGGGGGATATGATTGAAGTATTCAAATATCTCCATGGTATCTACAAGACAGGCGGCCCCCTTATCAGAGACTCCAACACCAGGACCAGAGGGCACTCCCTGAAGCTGAGGAAGCGGTACTCCAGACCTGCGACACAACTTTTTCGGCTTTAGGTTGTTGACCTGTGGAATGACCTGCCGGAGAGTGTCATAGCAGCGGAGTCGGTGAACTGCTTCAAGTCCCGACTGGATGCATACTGGTCAAGCATTACATATATCTTGGAGCCAGTGACAGTTGCTACGATTGACCACATCTGAAGAACTGTCTCCATTTCAATTAATTAAGACGAATTAATGGGGGAGGGAGAGAGGTGTCAAAGAAGGGGGAGGGAGGGTGGGGGTGTGGGGTGGATGGGAGCGGGGTGGGTGGGAGGGACCAGGTGTAGTGTTTTTTGTTGTTGTTTCTTTGTGACAAGTTTTTTATTCTGCCCATAGCGTATAAGCTCCAGTGAGGGTGCTTGTTTTCAATGCTGGACAGCTGTGATACTGGATTGGTCTGGTCCCGCACTCAGGAGTGTTTCCCTGATCTTTCTCGGGCCAACATTTTGTGGTTTTGGGTGTTAGTAGTTTCTATATTAGTTTTTTTTTAATTTTCCAAGTTTTTTCCTAACCTTTATATGATAACTTTGCCTACTAAACTTAGCCTACTATGTACATATACGCAGATTACATACAGGCATGCGGGAGAGGTTCCCCTCCCATTGTGGTTTGTTACAGCATCCTTTCACCCATGCCCTGTCCTTAGATAGTACACCAGTGTGCCAGAACACCCTTCGACCCTTCAGGACTGCGACTAGGTGGGATGGTTGTGTTGTATGGTTGGCCATTTTGTATTTCAGGGTGAATCGGATGCATGACCGTGGCCTGCCCGGTTCTGCTTTGGTTTGTGCCAGTACACATACCCAGACGGACTGCGCCCTATGGTGATAGTAATTTCAATTTCATTAGTACTTAGTATGGCTGTCTCCGTATTTGTAATATCTACCATCTTTTCTGGCCAGTCTTTTGCTTTTTGTGCCAGAACACAGCAAGCAGTGACTGCACCCACGGTCAGGTGAGATATTGTTCCTTCAGTAGGTGGTTGTGTATTATGTTTTCTTTAAGAACCTTTTATAGTGCCCCAGGCTTTTGATTGCCCGTTGTTCTGTGGGTTGATTATTCCAGGCAAGTGCTGCCATGGCCAGTACACTTCTCTCATAAATTTGTGTGTTACTTATTGCTGTCAGTAGCACTGGGGTGCCATTTGCCTGTTGTCCCTACGGGGGGTTGTTGTGTAGCCTGGTTTTGTGGTGTAATGGCCGGAAGTCCTATTGACTCGGGGCTCATCGCCTTAATCCATCAGGAAATATAATCCGATTGGATTAATCGGGGCAAATGGAGACACAATGAGCCAGGGCGGGTCCCAGCTGCTTCAAGTGGAGGGGGTGTCTTTGACCGGGAGGAGTGGGGGGTCTTTTACCGGGGGGATGGTGGGGGAGTCTTTGACTGGGGGAAGGTTGGGGGGGGGGGGGGTTCTTTGGCTCGGGGGAGGGGGGGCGGGGAACTACAAAGCCGAGAACTTTCCTGCGCATGTGGACGTGGGTGAGGTGTGTTTGTGTGTGTAATGTCACGTGGGGAGGTGTGAGGGGGTGTGGTGTAGCTGGGTGTGTGGGGGTGTGGGTGTGTGTGTGGGGGGGGGGGGTCCCACTGGAATTGTATGCCTCATACTTATGATTAGAAAATAACCATCTATACGGTGTACACTAGCCTGGTCCTGGCTCCAAAGTTGTGGGCCTTTGGGGTTTTTTGCAAACAAAGGGAAATTTTGCACCTAAAACATGATGTGAACCCGCACGTCTGCCATTCCGGGATGGCATCTTAACCATTGGCCTACCAAGGTGTAATAATGACGGGACTCAGCCGTCTGAACCTCGAACATTACTAGTCTCCACAGGTGTGTTCTGACAAGTGTCTGTCAGTTCCCACCTGTCCTTACTCTCAACAACTCATAAGGAAGAAAGGAAGACAAGTTGCGCCAGATTGACACTGAAGATGTTATGCTTTATAGGCATCAACTCCTGTTCACCTACTGGTGACCTATCACCGGCACTCCTTAATTACTGCCCACACAGATCCTCATTATGATTGCTGGTGTATATTATAATTCTACAAAAACCCGAGAGGGCATGGTTGACGGAAACATGCTGAACTCTGTTCTCGAATTCACCTACCTCGGAAGCACTATATCAAGTGATGGACGCATTGATGCTGAAATACAGAGGAGGATGGCCAAGGCTAGCGCATCTTTCGGCCAACTACGCCAGAGACTCTGGAACAACCACCAGGTGTCCATGTGGGTCAAAGGCAAGATCTACCTCCAATCGTGCTATCCACCCTACTATATAGGTTCGAGGCCTGGGCAGTGTACAGATGACAGGTGAAAAAGATGCATGCCTTCATGATGTGACATCTGTGTTCGATCATGAGGCTAACCTGGAGGGACAAAGTGACAAATAAGGAAATATTCGAACGGAAGGGGCTGCCCTCTATGGAAGGTCTCCTGATCAAAAAGAATCTCCGGTGGACTGGACACCTCATGAGGATGTCATCAGACAGGCTACCAAAGCAGATCCTCTATTCTCAACTGTCTTCTGGCTACAGAAAGAGAGGGCGCCCTCGGCTCCAGTTCAAGGATACCATCAAGAGAAACCTGAAGCTGAGAGACATTAACACCCACTCATGGACATCACTCTCACAGCACAGAGCTAAATGGAGAGCGACAGTCAAGTATTGAAAGCAGTCTTTGTCGCATCAGGACCGACAGCATGATGATGATCCGCTTATATGTGATGACAAATGCTTACTAAGTGCACCAGCATCTAAGTGAGATATGTAGAATCAAATCTAGGCAATTGGTTTGGTTTTGAACATTTTATGTTTTCATTGGACTATGCAGATTTAACAAAGGACAATTATTTGTTGGTAAAACAAGCAGGTTCCCTAAAAAAGGTAATAATGATTGTGTATGGAAGCAGAATGACTCCATCACACCCTTATTTCCAAAGACATCTCTAATTATCTGTCGGTGACGCACTGTCAGAGTGGAGTGGGGGTGGGGGTAGGGCTGTGGGGTGGAAAGTGGGGTTTGGGCTGGGTGTCGAGCCCCTGTGAGGGTGGGGAGTGGAGTGTAGGGAGTGGAGATTGAAGAGTGCAGAGTGCAGAGTGGGGAGGGGGAACGAGGAGGAGTGGGGAGTGGGGAGTGGGGAATGGGGTGTGGTGGAGAGTGGGGAGGGGAAGTAGGCAGTTGACAATGTGGAGAGAGGGGAGTGGAGGTGGGGGGAGATTGGAGAGTGGAGAGTGGAGAATGGGGAGTGGGGAGGGGAAGTAGGCAGTTGACAGTGTGGGGAGAGGGGAGTGGAGGTGGGGGGAGAGTGGAGAGTGGAGAGTGGAGAATGGGGAGTGGCTAGTGGCGAGTGGCGAGTGGCAAGTTTAATTATAGGTCTTCGTGACTTCTGTCCTGTGTCTCACTGGCTTTCACTTCATGAGAAAAGCTCAAATCCAGAAATCAAAGAGCACGCGCCCTAAGAAGGTGCTCCCCTGAAGAAGAAAAATAATAAAAAGAGCAAAATGTGCTTGTCCACACTGAATTCGCTACATCCCACATTTCCACAGGTGGGTGCAGGGATCCATTTCCTAGATCCAAGAATGCAGCACCTGAGTTTTTCGTTTACACACCTGTGAAAACGTGACCAGAACTGAGCCATTCATACTGCTATTCATGGTATTGCCATTCATACTTCTATTCATAGTATTGCCATTCATACTGCTATTCATAGTATTGTCATTCATACTGCTATTCATAGTATTGCCATTCATACTGCTATTCATGGTATTGCCATTCATACTGCTATTCATAGTATTGCCATTCATACTGCTATTCATAGTATTGCCATTCATACTGCTATTCATAGTATTGCCATTCATACTGCTATTCATAGTGTTGCTATTCATACTGATATTCATAGTATTGGCATTCATACTGCTGTTCATAATATTCCCATTCATACTGCTATTCATAGTATTGCCATTCATACTGCTATTCATAGTATTGCCATTCATACTGCTATTCATAGTATTGCCATTCATACTGCTATTCATAGTATTGGCATTCATACTGCTATTCATAATATTCCCATTCATACTGCTATTCATAGTATTCCCATTCATACTGCTATTCATAGTATTGCTATTCATACTGCTATTCATGGTATTGCCATTCATACTGCTATTCATAGTATTGCCATTCATACTGCTATTCATAGTATTGCCATTCACACTGTTATTCATAGTGTTGCTATTCATACTGCTATTCATAGTATTGGCATTCATACTGCTATTCATAATATTCCCATTCATATTGCTATTCATAGTATTGCCATTCATACTGCTATTCATAGTATTGCCAGTCATACTGCTATTCATAGTATTGCCATTCATACTGCTATTCATAGTATTGGCATTCATACTGCTATTCATAATATTCCCATTCATACTGCTATTCATAGTATTGCCATTCATACTGCTATTCATAGTATTGCCATTCATACTGCTATTCATAGTATTGTCATTCATACTGCTATTCATAATATTGCCATTCATACTGCTATTCATAGTATTCCCATTCATACTGCTATTCATAGTATTGCCATTCATACTGCTATTCATAGTATTGCCATTCATACTGCTATTCATAATATTGCCATTCATACTGCTATTCATAGTATGGCCATCACCAGACGCGGTGGCCGAATCGGTAGAGACCAGGATATGACAGTCATATCAGGATGGGTACCGACTTGTGACAGTGTGCATTCATAGTGATTTTATGGTGTTGCCCCACTGGGAACTCAGGGCTCCAGCACCATGATGTGATTTCCTACACCGTAGCATTATCCGGACACTGAGCTAACCAGTCCATGCCCTATCCTATTAATGCTGAGTGCCAGGCTGGGAAGCGACAAGTATCAATTTTGTAAGTCATTGGGTTTGACTCGACTGGGAATTGACCTCCCGATCTCCCACATGGGAGGCCTGCGCTCTACCGATTCAGCCACCAAGTCTGCTGGTGGATATGTATGATGCAAATATAGATTAGTGTTTTGCGTTTCAATAAGTTAATGCGTTATTCGGACTATGCAGCCTTAACGCACCTTCTTGTTGTAATTCAAATTTCCCTCTCCTTTAATTATTTTAGCGAAGTGGTAAAAATGTCAATTCATCGTTTAATCCACAACCGCTTTTAGAATGGATCCTCTTATTAATGGTCAAAGCAATTATGGTTATTAAATTTACTTTTTTGTATTGTTCCCCATGTGATATGTTATGGGATTCGAACCCCTGTGTTCGAGCCCTAGGCGAGTTAAACCAATTATTTACCAATCTACTCGTGTCCCTACCTCGCCTGATGCTCATCAATACTAGATACAGGAAAGACACATTTCAATTGGGAAAACATATTTTCGACGAGAGAAATTGTCCATATCTAAGTTGGTTGGTTGATTGAGTTTTAGATCCTGGCAACATCTAAGGTCATATCAGGATGGATACCGACTTGTAACAGTGTGCAGTCATGGTGACTTTATAGTGCTTCCCACAGTGAAAGTCACATTATCCTGTCACTGAGCTAACCTGACCTTGCCCCTATCCTATTAATGCCGAGCGCCATGCTAGGAAGCGACATGTGTCAATTTTGTAAGTCATTGGTTTGACTGGACCGGGAACCAAACTCCCGATCTCCCACACATGAGGCGCGCCCTCTACTGATTCGGCCTCCACGAGCCCAGTCCCAGATCTAAGCAAGGAATGGCAAGGAACTATAAATAAAATTTGCAGCTTAATTATTCTATTCAGGTGTATGTAATTAGCAAAACAAACACAGCGAATATAGTATGCCTTTTTATCACAATTTTTAGCTCTTGTCGTCAGTACAGTCTCATAGGTAGTTATGTGATGTCAAATGAGGCTTAGGCACGCTTATAACCCTATATCCCGTTCTCATCATGGGGTGGGTGGGATGGCAATTTAAGGCAGTTGTTGTCCTTGTGGTTTCCGTGTCGAAAGTGAAATGTTCACAGCTAGCAGTCGCTTTTATAGCTGAAGACGGGTAATTTAGTTCAGAAATATGACACCGGTGGAGCCGCAGTCGCCTTGTTACTGGGCGATATATGACGGTAGTGCCAGAAAACCATTAGTCGGCGTTAAGCTATAGTTAAATTAGTTCAGGAAGGATCCACCAGTCGGCGACATATCGAGCAGCCTTAGTTACTAGCGCTTGGCTGTATTTGCCGCCAAATTACCCGTAATGCTTCAACATTACAAACAATTGAAGACTTAAACGTTATCCACATCGTGTTTCGACTATTAAACCTGTAAGCGGAGCAGCGAAAGTTGGAAGACTAATTAATCACTGTGAAAAGTCAAAATGTCAATCAAATCAGGTTTCTATGTGTACAAACCTCCCTCCCGTACTAGGAAGACCAGTTATTGAAATTGAAATGTAACCTGCTGAGAAAGCACGAAATGCTAACTGAAAACTATGACACAAACACAATATGAGATTGATTTTCTTTCTTGTATTGGACCGAAATCGATGTATTATGAATTTACTGTGATTGCTCTTGTTTCTGGAGTAATTTGTGTTGAGCCCCCCCCCCCCCACAAACCCCCCCCCCCACCCCCACACTCCCACAATCCTCCTACAACACCTCCCCCACAGCCCCATCCCCTCCCCCCCACCAATTTAATAGTGAATGTAAATGATCCACTCTTAATTCGGTCCATGAGCAGGTCATCATCATCATGCTGTCGGTCGTGATGCGACAAAGACTGCTTTCATTACTTGACTACCGCTCTCCATTTAGCTCTCTGCTGTGAGAGTTGCGTCCATGAGTCGGTGTTAATGTCTCTCAGCTTCAGGTTTCTCTTGATGGTATCCTTGAACTGGAGACGAGGGTGCCCTCTCTTTCTGTAACCAGAAGACAGTTGAGAATAGAGGATCTGCTTTGGTAGCCTGTCTGATGAATTCCTCATTAGGTGTTCAGTCCACCGGAGGCTCTTTTTGATCAGAGGGCAGCCCGTCCGTTTGAGTATTTCCTATGAGCAGGTAATGAGTAGAAAACCAGAGTAGGATCATTACCATGTCTTTATATGTACAGTCACGGCCTGAATGGCTCAGTAGTTAAGCCTGCTACAAGTACTGGGTACACTGCGGGACTCCCCCCGCCCCCCCCCCCCACTCCCCACCGCCCCCTAAGGTCCTGACCCAGGATGACGAGTGGCATGTTCTCTACCCATAATGCATCTTGACTTAAGCTATGTGACCAGATGGGATGGTCAAATGAGTTGAGTGTCCGTCTTCCAGTTTGGGAGATTGTGGGTCGAGTCAAACCATTTACATAAAAATTGATACTTGTCGCTTCCTAGCGAGGTGCTTGATATTATTAGCATAGGGCAAGGACTGGTTAGAACAGTGTCACGATAAGGTGACTGGGTGGGATATCGGGTTGTTGTGCTGGTGGCCTGATTTCCCAGTGGGGCAGCACTATAAAGTCACCATGAGTGTACACTATCACAGGTCGGTAGCCGTCGTGATATGACTGTAGATGTTGCCAAGACGTAAAACTCCAACAACCAACCTATTAAAACTAAATATTGTGCTGTAATATTCTTGTCTGATTATTTTCCTTCGTCTGTGTTTGTTTTCTTCTTTTTTTTCTTCTTTTGTTTTACCGAAACGGATGTATTATGAATTTACTGTGATTTCTCTGGTTTCTTGTGTCATTTGTGGTGAGCCCAACACACAACTCTCGGTGGTTCCCCTTGTTTTGTCAATTTTAATTATATAATATATATATATGTATATGTAATGAGGTGTACTCGTCATCTCAGGTGGAAGGTCACGTGAACACGTAGGTGTGGGTATGGTGATTGCAGCAGGGAGCCTAGAGAGACTAATGGCTAGGACACTAGCTCCAGAATGGCAGACATGCCCGTCGGGCTCGAGTGCAGTGCTCGAACATCCTTCCCTCACAAACAAGCCAGTAGACGTGCAAGAAGGCACCACCTAGTGAGGGGCGGAAGAACTAGTCCTTTCTCAGCACCTATGGCATTTGCAGGCCCAAGTAGTGACCTGCAAAGAAGTGCTAAGCTCGCCCGCTTCCCCAGACCAACACCAGTCACATCTTGTAATACCCCTGTCACACTATGACGTAATGAGCAAATGTAAGCCTGACGTGATCACGTTTCATCATTATGTTGACGTATGTTGGGTTACGTTATGGTGATGTCAGAATGACGTTAGACTGACGTCGAGCTACGTCACGTTATGTCGTGTTACGTCGGCGCACGTCAAAGTTTTGAACCTGTTCAAAACTTTTGATGTAACTTGAACGTAAGGCTTTACGTTTGCCATACGTTCTGTACACGTTCAGCGAATGTCAATGACGTTAAACGGATGTTAGTCAAATGCTGCTCACTACGTTTAACTACGTTCCACTACGTTGGCCCACATTAAACCCGGTAGAAACGTCCAGGTGGCGTAATGGGAGCGTCAGGAGAACGTCAGGAGAAGGTCAGGAGAACATATGTTCAACGTTCGTTCAACATTTAGCCACCATGTCATGATGTATGTAATGTCACGTAAGGTAGTTCTGGCGATCGAATAACGTTCATAACGTTCCGTGAGCGTAATGATGTTGTCCTCTCTCATTGAATGATGATATCACTATGCTTTCAAGACGTTATGCTCTTCTGAACTACGCTGCATCCACTTTCAACTTGTGCCCAAAATTTGCATACTATGCCGAGAAGTTCAACGTCCTTCACGTTTTCCCTACGCTGACATCGTTACATCATAGTGTGACAGGGCCTTAATATATGCCGAATGATAGAAGGGCTTACTTCTATTATATGTGGTCTACAACGTACTATGCGAGTATAAAAATACGGAGGGAATTTCCTATTATTCTATATTATTATTATTACTTCATACCATTGTTATTCTCCGTAAGAATATACACTACTGGTGGCGTCACCTGCGCTCACCCCACTCTCCACCTGGCCAACATTGTCAGTCACATTATCCTGATACTTACCCAACCAGTCCTTCCGCTATCTTAATGATGCTGAGCACCTGGCTCAATCAACCAATAGTTCCGTCCTCTAGTCGAGGGTTGGATGCAATGGTTCTCCACTTGTCCCGATGGTGTGCTGTTCTGATAGACTGTGAATAATTCAAGCCTGTCCACTGTGAAATATTTGTAAACCATGATGTTCTTGGTCTCCCTCTCCCTCTGCTGCCATTCACCTTCCCTTCCAACAATGTACGGGATATTGAACTCTGAGGAAGTGACAAATATCAATTTTGAAGTTATTGGTTTGACTCGATCAGGGCTCAAACCCATGTGTTCGAATCCCACGATCTACCAAAACGGGAGACGGACGTTTTGGTCTTGGAGACGAGGTGAATGAACTCTATCAGGAGTTTGACGCAGAGGAAGGTGAAGTGCATCATTCTGCATGCTTCTTCCCTCACCAGACGTATCGCCAAATTATTATCTTCTTTTGTTTTTGTGATCAATTTATCTACCCTGCTCATAACGGATTAGTGTATTAATACTTGTTTTCACCGCTGGGCAGCGATATCCAATTTGATTCAAATCTTTGGAATTTAGTTTGAGTAATAATGAATGAGTTGAGCGTCTGTCTCCTGTTTTGGGTTTGTTGGTTCGAATCCTGGTCGAGTCAAACCAATGACTTAGCAAATTATACTTGCCACTTCCTAGCCAGGCGCTCGGCATTATTAGGATAGGGCAAGGACTGGTTGGTTCAGTGTCAGGATAATGTGATTGAGTGGGATATCAGGTCATGGTGCTAGCAGTCTGGTCTCTCAATGGGGCAGCACTATGAAGTCGCTGTGAGTGCGCATTGTTAGAAGTCGGTACCCGTCCTGATATGACATTAGATATTGCTAGGACGTAAAACAATAACAACCAACCAAATCTAAGGTCATATCAGGACGGGTACCTACTTGTAACAGTGCACAATCGTGGCTACCTTATAGTGCTGCCCCATTGTAAGATCACTGGGAAATTGACGTCAGCATCTAAGCAGGCAGTCAGGCGAACGCTGTCTCCACAACTGTTGCATTGTACATGTTAGCCCTAACATACGTAATTCATGGGGTGGAGGCAGGGGCCAACACGAACAGCTATGGTGGCACCATCTACAGGGAAACGCTGGAACTAACAACTTTCAGCCCCAGGTCCCCATGGTGGATCCACCATGAACTAGCGGCCAGTGACCATCTCCAGGGCCTCAACGGCTCCATCTTCCTGGTAGTCAAATTTTGCGCCGAAACAGTCACATGACCGAACCCTGCAATGTTCAAACCACACAACCGCCTAACTACCCAACACGAAAACACCTTACCCTTCCTTCCCCCACCACCCACACCGCTGAGAAGACACTTGACTGGTAGGGTTGAGGGTTCGAGCCCCACCCACCTGATCTTGACATTTTTTAACCTTGAACTTTGACCTTGACATTTGACCTTTGACCTTTGATGACCTTGAACTAATTGATTGATGTTACATAATGCTCAATTGGCCATAAGCCCTTCTCTCTATCATGCTCTAAATAAAAAACCACTATACCCACACATTCTCTCCACCTTTCGTGAATTGTGGGTTAGTCATGGCATAATCCAATGAACACATTGGAATATGATTTTTTTTAAATTATTATTTAATGTACTTAATTCATTGAATAATGTATTTTGTCAGCACCATATCACTGGTCTTCCAGCCGTATGCTAAACCTGCTTAATACATCAGTTAAAGTTGCATAGTCCGATGGTTTTGAATTTCTGTATTTGTTCTGAGATATATATATTAGATCGATCACTAGTATCTACTTTACATTATTTCAAAGTTACTTTTATTTTAAATGGTAAACTTTTGAGATATTTTGAGTGCAAACATGGAAAATTTGTTTTGGCAAGCTGGCCAAAACTCTGACACCATAGACTTCTGCAGTAACAGGTTCTGTTAAATTGACTCAGTGTTGCCTTCTACGCAGAAACAAATGCTTAATAAGTGCATCAGTATCTAAGTTAGATATGTAAAATCAAATCTAAGATAATTGGTTTGGTTTTGAAAATTTGATATTTCATCGGACTATGCGGCTTTGCACTATCAGTTGTAGCAATAAGCATTTTAGGGGCGCAGCTGGGCAGTTTGGGGCAGGTGGTAGGGGTGGGAGGTGTGCGTGGTGGTGGGTGGCAAGGGGGGTGGGCGAGAGACGAAGAGGGCAGGTAAGCTGGGCTTGGGTTGGGAGTGGGAATCGGGTGGTTGTGGGGCTGGTTGGTTGGGGGATGAGGGTGGATAAGATGGAGAGGGTGGAGAGGGTGGAGCGAGTGGGGAGGGTGGAGAGGGTGGAGCAGGGGGAGGTGCTGAGGTGGAGAGAGGGTGGAGAAGGTGAAAGGGGTGGAGGAGGGCTGGAAGGGTGGAGAGATGGTGGAGAGAGGGTGGAGAGGGTGGAGAGGTTGGAAGGATGGAGCGAGTGGGGAGGGTGGAGAGGTGGAGAGGGTGGAGAAGGTGGAGAGGGTTGGAAGGGTGGAGAGGGTGGAGAGGGTGGAGAGGGTGGAGAGGAGTAGGGGGAGAGGGTAGAGAGGGTGGAGAGGGTGGAGAGGGTTGGAAGGGTGGAGCGAGTGGGGAGGGTGGAGAGGTGGAGAAGGTGGAGAGGGTGCAGAGGGTGCAGAGGGTGGAGAGCTGCAGAGGGTGGAGAGGGTGGAGAGGGTGGAGAGGGTGGAGAGGGTGGAGAGGGTGGAGAGGGTAGGTGCGGACTGACAATGGCTAGGATGTTTGTTTGTTGACAAGCTAGCAACATCTAAGGTCACATCAGGGCAGGTACAAACTTGTGACAGAGCGCACTCATGGTGACTTTATAATGCTGCCCCACTGGGAGACCAGCCCGCCGGCACCATGACCCGATATCCCACACAGTCACATCCCGGCAATGTGCTAAGCAGTCCTTGTCATATCCTATTAATACCGAGGCTAGGCAATGACAAGTTTCAATTTTATAAGTCATCGGTTTGACTCAGCTCAAATTCGAACTCCCGACCTTCCGTAAGTGATGCGCTCTACCGAATTGGCCACCGCGTCCGGTGGGACGGTTGGTAAGATTGGTGTGGTTCGAGGCAGGACTTGCGATGAATCGAATGTGGTGGTGGGGGTGGGAGGGTGGGAGGGTGTGAGGGTGGGTGGGACTGGGGGGAGGGGGGGGAGGAAGCTTGGGGCCACACGCTCGGCTGAACCTATGACGGATGAAGTGTCCTTCTCTTCTTCTTGACACGATGTATTTATTGCTTAATCAAGGCTTCACAAAAGCTCTAATTGCAAGCAATTGTTCGTGAACGCGGTCTGAGTTGTGTGTACGAACCACACGTGAGACAGGACTTTCATTATTTTATTTGTGTTATTATCATTTGTTTTAGTTTGCCGTTATTATTTATTTTTAATTAACTACAGTAAAACCTCTCTAACCGACCACCTCCACAGATCCACCAATCCGCTATATCGATCGTTATGTTTGGGTGCCAAACAAACGCGCATGCAATACCATTGTAACGATTTTGTGTAGCTCCCTAAACCGACCACCTCCCTATATGTACCATGTAAAGTCGGTCCCATGGTCGGTCGATTTAGAGAGGTTTTACTGTATTTCCCAGCATTATTTTCGATTAGCCCGTAGCTCTGTGTTGTTGGACAAAGTCTGAATAGGAGGAGTAGTAGGGATTGGTGCACTTTTATTAACTATTCCATAATAACATTTGCCCAGTTAATGAGTTCAGCTATTCATGAAATTCTGAAACGAGCATCGGTAAAGGGGCACACTTCGACGATACTGTCGGGCGGGGGGAGCGATGATGATTGGTTGGTTGTTGGAGTTCTACGTCCTGGCAACATCTAAGATCATATCAGGATGGGTAGCAACTTGTGACAGTGCGCACTCATGGCGACTTTATAGTGCTGCCCAACTGGGAAATCAGGCCACCAGCACCATGACCCCATACCCCACTCAGTCACATTATCCTGACACTGAGCTAACCAGTCCGTCTTGCTCCATCCTCACTCATATAAATGTGATTAACAAAACTGACAGAATACATACTACTAACTTTTCACCATTAATAAGGTCTTCGCTGCTGACATGGAATTAAACAATGAGCAATCGATCAATCGGCTACCAATCCTTATGAATTAACAAATTTACTAACTTCGCCTTTACCAATGACATGGCCAAAGACCAATGACCAAACATCAAAGACTAATCACCGATGACCAAATGCCAATGACCATGACTATGAGTATGCTCGCGGTTTTGGTCATGCCAATGATCATGACCAATGACCATGACCATGAACAATGTCCATGAAAATGACTGTTCCTTTAATAAGTGTAGCAATATTTAAGTTGGATATGTAGTATCATATCTATCTAATAATTTAGGTTTTTAATAAGTTATGTCTTTTTTTCTTTTTTTTTTGTTCAAATTTGTATTCCAGTTGAATAACATCTTTTTTCAGCACTGAGGCGCTGGTCTTCCGGCCTTAACAATTATAGTGCATATGAACTATTTATGGATGAGATGATGTGATGGTATGAACGATATAGACAGTAGTAGGTTAAAATGAGGCATTACAAATATAGTGGGGATCTTATTTTGTACATGTAGACTGCAGAATAGCCATTTACCTTTAGACTATATCAGTGATTTGATGATCATACCTGTGAGGAGACATTAATATAATGGGCATGACTTGCTGATACAGGTAGTCGTGGATTTTGGATTATGCACATAATGGTTGCACGACTCATTTAAATTGTCTTGGGTCAACTATAGCTTTGTGAGTAGTATATGTTTTATTGGTTTAGTCAGGTTCATTAGACTACGCAGCTTTAAGGGTAGGGAGTACAACACTTTGAAACTGCACTCACTTATTCTCCATAGATCCAGCAAACCCTGCAGTTTCTTCTATTTGGGTCAAGAAACTCCATGTAAGTAGGTCAAACAGGCATGCAATATCATGATGATGCTGGAGGGTTTTTAACCTTTTCAGTTACCAGCCATAAAAACCGCCGCATTCCGTACCGGCACCGATGAATCGGTCCAGTCGTGGCGAAAGGCAGAGACTTTCATGAAGGACATCAAGGTAGCGAAAGATGGAGATGTTCATGGAGCACATCTAGATGACTTCAGTCCGGGTGTCAAAGACGAGGAGAGGTCGGAATGGAAAGAGTGGTTTCCAGTGAAGAAGGAAAGGCCCGCACCCAAGCAAACGCGCTTCATTGGTCAGGGGGAGAGGTAAGCCAGGAAGAAATACAAATAAGAATACACCTAGTTTGGAGGAAAGAGAAGTGAGGAGAGTTGAGTTGAGTCAATGAATCGTGACTCCTAGCTCTGTAGTGACCAGTCAGCGAGTAGGAGTCAAAAATGGAATAGAGACTAGAAGAGCTAACCAAGCCTCCCACTGCAATATTTTCTGAGATCAAACGAGGAGGAGGCTGGCGGCCAAGAAGAAATAGAAGAGAGTGATCAACGTGGGATCCGAAAAGCAAGCTAAAGCGCTGAAACACTTGCACGCAATATGGTTGGCCAAATGAGTTGTGTTTCAATGACTCATTTAAGGTGTGTCATGGGTCCGAATCCTGGCCGAGTCAAAGCACTGACTTAAGGCAAGGTCACATACACTTTAGTGGACATAGTTGAACATAGTGGAGGGGAGGCTAACATAGTTGAACATAGTTGAATGTAGTTGAACGTAGTTGAACGTAGTTGAACGTAGTTGAACGTAGTTGAATGTAGTTGAACGTAGTTGAACATAGTTGAACGTAGTTGAACGTAGTTGAATGTAGTTGAACGTAGTTGAATGTAGTTGAACATACCAGCAACCATACCTCTCCGGTATGTTCAACTATGTTAAAGTTGCATAATCCGATGGCTTTGGGTTTCTGACATTTTGCTGAGATAAGTATATTAAATTGATCATTATTATCTACCTTAGTATAGTTTGAAGTAACTTTTAATTGAAATGGCTACCTTTTGAGATATTTGAAATTCAATTTGTGTGAAAATAATGTTGGCAAGCACGCCAAAACTCTGACACCATGGCTTCTGCAGTAACATGTTCTATTAAATTGACTCAGTGTTCCTTTCTATGTGGCAACAAATACTTAATAAGTGCATCAGTATCTAAGTTAGATATGTAGAATCAAATCTAGATAATTGCTTTGATTTTGAAAATTGTATGCTTCATCGGACTATGCAGCTTTAACCTCCACTACTTTCAACTACGTCCATAAACGTGTATGTGACGGGGCCTTTAGAATGTTATCCTTGTTACTACCTATCCTGGTATTCAGCATTACAAGGATAGATCTTACCATTATTACAGAAAGGAGCGGTAGAATGAGGAAGATCAATTGTCCGCAATTGAAATTGTCCATGCTTAATCAACAATGCCACACCAGCAGAAACTC
This sequence comes from Branchipolynoe longqiensis, assembly GCA_030323885.1. Classification (NCBI taxonomy): domain Eukaryota; kingdom Metazoa; phylum Annelida; class Polychaeta; order Phyllodocida; family Polynoidae; genus Branchipolynoe; species Branchipolynoe longqiensis. The sequence goes on from CM059200.1 coordinate 6,456,931, forward strand.
ATTTCACCGATTCACAAATAACCATTCATTCTGTTCCAACAAATAATGTGAGCGCGGATTAATAATCTCAAATCTGCTGCAATATCGAATTGAAATTCGCTGAAGGATATGTTGATGTAGTATCTTGTAATTAATCTGGTTTCAGGATAAAGAGGAGAAATGACCTCTCCTTGCCAATCGACCGAATATGATTCCCACTGCTGCTTCCCATGTGCGAGGTAATGGGTTCGAACCTCGACTGAGTCAACCCCAAAACTTAAACAACAAAGTGCATGTGAGTTTGGTTTGAATGACGCCCTGCAATACAGTACAACCCTGTTAAACGAAGCTTGGTTTAACCAAACGATCGGTTAATCCAAACTGTTTTCGCCAGCCCGACAAAATACTACCATTCATCATATAAAAGAGTTAGTTAAGCCAAAGTCGGTTAATCCAAATTATCGGTTAATCCAAACAAAATTGTCGGGCACCAGGCCACTTCTGGTACAGTTAAATCAAAGCTTCATGTGGTTATAAGGTCACCTGAGACTTGTTTATATGATAAATGGTAGTAATTTGCCGGGCCGCCAAACAAAGTTTGAATTAACCGATTGTTTGGTTTAACCAAGCTTGGTTTAATGGGGTTATACTGTATATACATAAAAAAACATTAATCAAAGTGTCCACATACATTGTATATTACTTTCATAATGCACCTCCATTTTTGCCAAACCCATGTCAAAGTCAAAGTTAAAGCTTGGCTAAATCAATGATCGGTTAATCCAAACAAATTTCTAGGGTCCCTTCAAGATTGGTTTAACAAAAAGAGTTATACTCTACTAGGATAGGGAAAGGACTAACTGGATCAGTACCAGGATAATGTGAGAAAGTGGGATATTAGGTCATCGTACTGGGGCATGGTATCCTAGTGGATCAGCACTATAAAGTTGCCATGAGTGCATGCAGGAACAGGTCGGTAGGACCCTATCTATATATGACCTTCTAGGATGCAGAACCCAAATTAACAAGTTAAAAGGACTGTGTTACTAACGAAACTACTTCTACACTTAACTCCACAATCATCAGTCAATCAATCTGATAAGGATATAGCGCTCAAACCATTAATTATAATGATTGTCATGTAGGTGACGGTCATAGACAGATCCTTCTTGCTTGAATACCAGACGGGATGGCCGAATGAGTTGAGCGTCCGTCTCCTGTTTTGGGAGATCGGGGGATCTGAACCCATGGGTTTGTGCATTCGAACCCTGGTCGAGTCAAACCAATGACAACAAAATTGATACTTGTCACTTCGTCTCGAGGCGCTCGACATTATTAATATAGGGCAAGGACTGGTTGGCCCAGTATCAGGATAATGTGACTGAGTGGGATATTGTGTCATGGTGCTGGCAGCCTGGTCTGCCAGTGGGGCAGCACTATGAAGTTGCCATGAGTGTGTACTGTCACAAGTTGGTACCCATTCTGATATGACCTTAGATGTTGCCAGGACGTAAAACTCCGACAACACCAGCTCTGATGATAGAACATGTACTTATTAATGTGTTGTATAATTATTGATGTCAGTATTATTTTAGGTTGAAGGCGGGTATTATCTAAATCGGGATAATACCCAATATATATCTTAAGAGCCACTGTTTAGGCTAAGAACTGGTTGGGATTGCAAATGTATCTAATTGTCAGCAACTGTCTTCATAAATTGTGTAGGTCAAGCAACTGACCTGGGATCGTGCTCAATGCACTCCCGTCACATCTTTATATTCTTCTGTCGTCCTTTGCTCCCTACCACCCTGTGTGGTGGAGTAGTGCATTAGATAACATCATCCACACTTGGCTGCGTCCATTTGGGCACATGGAGCCCTACAGCACACACCAGTTTGGCGCTGTTACTTGTCGCTCAAATTTTGACTTTATAATAAACGGGTAAGGGCCTTTTACGGAGGTGCCAGCCAGAGAACTTCTCATCCAAACTGTGACTTGTCTTGTTCATGTAAACGTAAGAGTTCAATAATACGATACTAGTTCGATACGATAACAGTTTGAAAACCCGACAGTCTCAGAGCAATGACTTAACCAGGACAGCTGTTGCACGGGGTGAGTTGGAGGGCCGAATGAACCCCACTCGGT